>ML685813.1:9664296-9804618 GCA_007922175.1 Pelusios castaneus
TCCTCATATACCTCAATTTTAAGCTTGCGCTTAAGTGCTTGGCTAGATCTGGGCCAATAATTTGAATGCTGAAATTCATCTATCGCATATTAACAATAAATTATCAGCAAGCAGCTCACATAGAAGAAACATTTCAGAAGAAATTAATGTGTAATTCTGAATGAGAAATAAATGAGAGAATTTTGCAGCCTAGTTGCAAACATTTCACAGAAAAAAAGAGCTGTAATTCAACAAAACAAATTATTAATTAAAATAATTAGGTAGACTTTAATGTTCATAATACTAAAACATAACTATTTTGTTTTTTCATTTTAATTCCCTTTTAATGGCACTTCTTCATAGCTCATTCCTTTAGTTGATGCCCATTCCAGAAGCTATCATTCAGTACACCCGAATGTTACTATTTGTTACTTAACTGTGACTTTCTTGTGTCTGTTAATTAGCTTGTTGTCAGTTTAAGAATAAAAATGCCTCTGATAATTTCCATAACACACTCAATTGTGCAATATTACATATTGGGGAGCTATCCACTCAGTCCTCAAGTAGCCACTGCTCAATTCTGGTAACCTCTCCAACTATCATTTTTCTCCAACCTCAAATTCCTTGGCAAAATAAATGAGAAAAGAATAACCATTAAGATTCTACAATATGGGAAAGTCCTTGATAGATCATCTAGTCCAGCCCCTGCAATAAGGCAGAACTAAGTTTATTTAGTCTATCCCTGACAGGTGTTTGTCTAACCTGTTCTTAAAAACCTCTAATGACAGAGATTGCCCAGATTCCCTAGATAGTTTGTTCCAGTTCCCTAAGTCAGGATGTTATTTTTTCCCCTCGTGTCTAACCTAAAGCTCCCTTGCTTCAATTTAAGCGCATTATTTCTTGTCCTGTCCTCAATGGTTATGGAGACCAATTTATCACTTCCTCTTTATAACATTATTTTATGTATTTGAAGACTTATGTTCCTGTTCATCCTTCTTTTCTTCAAACTAAACAAACCTATTTTTTTCAATCTTTCCTCATAGGTCAGGTTTTTTAGATCTGTTAATCATTTTTGCTACTATCTTCTGGACGTTCTCTAATTTGTCCATATCTTTCCCGAAGTGTGGTGTCCAGAAAGGACTGCAATACTTCAGTTAAGACCTAAGTGCTGACCAGAGTGGAAGAATTACTTCTTGGGTCTTGCTTACAACTTTCCTACTAATATATCTCAGAATGATACTCACTTTTTGCAACAGTTTTACATTATTGATTTGTTTTTGGACTCCTTAGGCAGTAATTTCCCCTTTTGCATTTGTGCAATTGACTATTTTTTCCTAAATGTAATACCTTGCATTTGTCCTTCCTTAATTTCATCTTATTTATTTCAGACTATTTCTCTAGTTTGTCAACTTCATTTTGAATTTTAATCCTGCCCTTGCAAGCTCTTGCAACCCCTTTTCCTGCACAAACTTTTAAAGTTATTAAGATATTGAATATCAAAGGACCCAGGACACATTTTATATAATCTACTTGATATGCTTTTCCAGTTTGATTGTGAAAGATTGTTAACTACTCTCCATGTATGTTATTAACCAGTTATGTACCCATTTTATGGAAGTTTTGTATTGGCTATATGTCCCTAGTCTGCTTATGAGATGGTTATGTGAGACAGCTCCAAAAGCCTTACTAAAGTTGAGAGACAGAACATCTACTGTGTCCCCGTATCCACAAAAATTGTTATCTTGTCAATGCAGAATATTAGGTTTTTCTTGACATTATTTGGTCTTGACAAATCCAGGCTGGATGTTATTTATCACTGTATCATCTTCTATGTCTCACAAATGGTCTGCTTGATCATTTGCTCCATCATCTTTTGGGGTATCAAAGCTAACATGACTGACCTATAATTCCCTGGGTTGTCCTTATTTATCTTTTATAGATAGATATTATATTTGCCCTTTTCCAGTCTTCTGGGATCTCTCTTGTTCTCAAGAATAATTGCTAATGGCTCAGATACCTCTTCGGCCAGCTCCTTAAGTATTCTAGGATATATTTCATCAGACCCTGTTGATTTTAAGACATGTAACATGTCTACGTAGTTCATAAATTGTTCTTTCCTGATTCTAACATCACATCCTACTCCCATTTATACTGATGTTCTCTAAGGCTATGTCTACACTTGAAAAGTAAGGTTGACTTTAGGTCGACTTAAAGTCGACCTCATTAAGTCGACTTAACAAAAGTCAACTTAACTTTTCAAGTGTAGACCTAGCCCCTTTTCAATCTTATTAAGTCAACTTAACACTTTAAGTCAACTTAATAAGGTTGACTTAAGCGTTAAGTCGACCTAAATCGAGGTGTTATTAAGTCGACTTAACTTTTCCTTAAGTCGACTTAATGAAAGCCCAGTGTGGACAGTCGTTTAAGTCGACTTAAGCCTCCTTAAGTTGATTTAATTTATAAGTGTAGATGCACCCTAAGTTAGTTGTTCTATCACTGCTAACTTTTTTGGTGAAAACTGAAGCAAAAACCAAAAAAAAAGGCATTTAACACTTCAGCCATTGCTAAGTTTATTATAGCCTTTCTCTCATCAGTTAATGTTGGGGTGACCCTGTCCTGGGTAGCCCTCTTGCTTTCTATACATTTGTAAAATGTATTTTTTTTATCCTTTATGTCACTAGAAAATTTAATCTTGTCTAGTCCCTCAACCTAATTTTCTCCCTACATGCATGTGCTTTTAAAAATATATATATATATATATTTTCATCCTACATAGTTTGGCTGGGTTTTCACTTTTTTGTATGATTGTTTTTTGAGTTTCAGGTAGTTGAAGATCTCCTCGTTAAGCCAGAATACTTTCTAATAACATGTCCTATTTTTAGATACATTAAGATAGTTTCCTCTTATGCCATTGTTGATATCTCTTTTTAAAAACTGCTAGACAAAGTCTGCTCTTAAAGTCCATTGTCTTTATTCTGCTGTTTTCCCTCCTACCATTCCTTAGAATCATGAGCTCTATTATTTCATGAACACTCTCACACAAGCTGCCTTCCACCTTCAAGTTCTCAACCAGTTCCTCCCCGTTTGTTAGAATCATATCTAGAACAGTTTCTGCCCTAGTCATTTTCTGCACTTTCTGTAATTAAAAAAGATTTCAATGCATTCCCAGAACCTGTTGGATAATTTGGTTCCTGCTGCATTATTTTATCAGTAGATGTGTGGTCAGTTAATGTTCCCCATCACCACCAACTCGTGGTTTGGTTGATTTTGTTAGCTGTTTAAAATCCTCACCACCTCTTCCTGATTAGGTGGTCTATAGTAAACCCGTACCATGGTATCACCTTTGGTTTTTTTTACCCCTTTTATCATTACCCAGAGACTTTCAGATGCTCTGTGTCTTACTTGTATCATCTCATTCCAAGTGTATAAAACTTTGATATACAAGGAAATACCTCCTCCCTTCCTATCCTTTCTGAACAGGCTGTACCATTCTGCAGCAATATTCTAGTCGTGAATTTTCCCACTAAGTCAATGCAATGCAAATAATGATATAATTATGATTATTGACTGGTGTTTCTAGTTCTTCCTATTTAGTTACTATACTTCTTGCACTAGGACACAGATATACAAGATGTTTATTGGATATCTACTCAATAGTCTCTCGTGTGTCCTTTGTCCCTACTGTGATTGCCCATATTCCTCACAGATTCTCACCTTTCACTCAGATCTCCATGTTTTGGATTTACCAGTGGGCTTTTGTCTCCTGTCATTATCAAACCTATTTTAAAGCCTCACTGAGGCTGTGTCTACACTGGTAAATTAAGGCGACTCAAGCTTGCTTAACTCGAGTTAATTTACCCTGCATCTACACTACAGTTTTCTTAAGTCGACTTAAGCAGCTTGCTTAAGTCGACTTAAGGAAAATAAAGTCGACAATGAAAATTAAGTCAACTTTATAACACCACCTTTCTATTAGACCTAAGGCTTAAGTTGACTCCCTAGAGTCAACTTAAGCCAGTGTAGACATGAGGTAGCCCTAAATCGACTTAGGGCTACCCCAGGGCTACACCAATGCCCACCCTGCTGGGGAGGGGGCACAGGGGGAGCCTGGCATGCCCCCCCACAGGGCAGGGCAGAGCCCTGCCCCTATGCCCTGCCAGGGTCCCTGTCCCCCTTTGCCCCATTGTAACTAGGTACAATGGGGCAAAGGCTGATCCCCCTGGCATTGGGCAAGGGGTGCCTCCCCTGCCCCTGTGGACCTCCCCTAGGTCCCCCTAAGCCCCTAGAAGTCGACCTAGGCATCCAGTGTGGACGCTCTAGGTCGACTTTTTAAGTTCCCCTTTAAGTCGACTTTATTTTTAAGTGTAGACACACTAAGTCGACTTAACTACAATGACAGTAGGGCAGGGGCTATAGTGGGCAGGTAGTGCTGTGGTGGGCGAGCGGTGGGGACCAGATCTTTCAGGTGGGGGCCAGATCTTAAAGGCTGGAGCCTGGGGTCCTCCTTTAGGCCCAAGCCCGGGGCTTCAGCCCCTATAACTCCTGCATTAATTCGGCCCTGCTGGCCATAGTTTTCATGCATTTAACATTTCCAGGCTGTATTATTGTAACTCACTGTATTTGAAGATGAATATAAAGATGAAGCCCAGACTCCAGCCGGTACAAAATGCAGGTAGCTCTCTCCATCATGTTCTAGGCCATCATGAGCATATTAGGCTTCTGCTCACATTCCTTCGCTGGCTTCTTGTTAGTTTCCAATGCCAGTAGAAGGCTTTGTTCTTAATCTCTAACAAAACTGATGGATCAAGCCCCAACTATATTAAAGAATGAGTTTCAATCTATGAAATGCCATAACAGTTGCGGTCTTCTGACACAATGAAGGTCATATAACCAAAGACAAAGCTTGTTAGAGCTCAAGAAAAAATGTTCTTGGTCAAGGGATACAGCTATGGAGCTATCTTCCAAAGGATATTAGCCCATCCAGAGTCCAGTCATCCTTAGGATATGCTGCAAAGTCTTTCTCTTTCAAAAAGCCTTTTGATTATAAGAAGTATGACAGTCACAACACTGACTCTCCCATCTAACCAAACACTCCCCCTCTGCCTGCCCAAAAAAGACCTAGCACCAGTCAATCAATGAATAAAAATAAAAACAAATAATAAATATACCCCCAAGCAAAGTGCTTCATTTGACAAGGAAGGAGAGCCAGAGATTTAATGAAATCCACTATGTTTTTTGCTATTGCTATTAATTTAACATAGAAAATATTGAGATATTATAGTGTTGAACCGCACCATAAATTGCTAAGATTTACTCTGGGATCAGCTCGTCATCACTTTACACCCTGAAGAATGACACTGAGCTTGGTTAGCTTTCTATTCTGATTAGGCTTTTATATACTGTCTAAAGATGTTCCCTAAATTTGGTTTGATAATTTGTGGTTTTGCTTATTACTCAGCATTAGTCTGATTTTATCAGACTACTTCCTACTAGCCTCCTTGAATTGCCTTGGCCTTAACAAAAACTGCCCTCCTTAACATATTTTTTCCAATAATGTGTATACTGTGTCTTGCACCTGCTGTGTCTTATTGCACTACTCTTTTGGTTTGCTTAATAGGTTACATTAATTCAAAAACTCCCTTAGGTACTAGGGCTAAAAAGAAGCAGCACACCAGCTGCGATATCTCATTGTGCGTGCACATTTGAAATGCAGTCTCTAAATCAATAAGGAGCCAGTAGGACTAAAGATGATGGTTATATAATCTATCATTGTTCAATATTAAAAATAATCTTGTAAACATTTATTTCGATGTCAATCTGCAATTGTAAGACAATGAAACAAACCACTACTTACAGAGTCTAATCATGCTCTTAAAATAAATAAATAAATGTGAGCTTCTTATCACAATGAAGAAAAAAAAACTATCTCAGAATAGGAAGTCTGGTCCAAGCCATACTTCATGTCCTAGATGTAGTAAAAAGCCAGACATTCATGAATTTGGTGGTAGAAAACTGGGAGCAGGCCTGGATAAATGTTCCATTCCCTCTCAGTGATGAATTGCCAGTCACCCATAGGTGAGTGATTTCATTTACTGTTCTGTATGTTGTAGACAACATGAGTGCATACACTGGTTAACAAGGTAACACTAAATGACCTAACAAAACACACTTTGTGTCAAATAAAGTGAGAAGTTTGTGAAAAGCAGAGAGTTATGTCCATGTGCTTTCTAAAGCCAAGTACAGAAGAAATAAACTTTCTGTTAGATCCTACCATAGGGCATGATCCAGCTCCCACTGAAGTCAAAGGAAAGACTCACATTTATCCCAGGTAGGAATGGTGAGATTCAAGTATCACAGAACTAACTTTTAGGGACTCTACCAATTAGTGGAATTCACAGCCTAAGTTAGGTGCACGACCCCCCTATACAATCAATGAAAGAGTTGGTACCTAAGAATGAGATCTACAAATGCAAACATGCTGAACAGGGAGCCACCTAATCTAGCCAAGAGCATATGCGGATGAAAAGGGTGGACCTAAACCCTGTCCCTGAAAGGGCCTAAAGTACCTAACTCTGGGCTAAAGGGACACAATTCCTGCCGCGTGGAAGTCAGAGCTGTGGACTCTCTCCTGGAGTTAGGTGTCTTATCTGAAGAGAATATGAAGTGTTAGTGACACCATTAACAGAGCCTTGACTCTTTTGCTTAAATAGTAGCAACTCATGCTTTTAGCTTTGAAGAGCCTTGTTTCAATCCCTGGTGTATCAGACAAAGTAGAGTCATCGCACATGTTTTTTGATAGCTGCAATCATAAGGCAATAAAAGTGGTCAACACATATCCAATTACCGTAATGTGAAAACTGAGCTATCTATGTTATTTCTTATCCCAGGTATAAGAGATTTGTATATATTTCAGCTCTCCCTGTGTGGTAAATATACAGGGGAACATTGACTTTAATAGTAACTACAGTTCAGAGTGCATGTGTACATGCCTGAGTGTGAATATGAAATTTTGAATTGCAGAAACAATAGAAGAATTTATACTGTATCTAGATGATGAGTTACTGTAATAAGCTACCTTTTATTTAATTACTAGCATCACTAATAATCTCGTCAAGCTGGGTCAAATGACCATATTATTTTCAGTATGGGAGGAACTCTCAGGACTAAGTATCATGATGAACATGACTTCACCTTTAGGACTTCTGTACTGATATTTGGAGAAATCTAACTAGAAAAATTAAATCATACTATTGTAAAGGTGCATTGGGTGTACCTAATGTGAATAATAATTCTCAAATATGGTTAATCCAGTATAAAAATACTATATTCAACAAATGTTTCCAACTAACAAAATTGTTCTTCAAAAGGACATGATTGCATAATAATATAGTACAAGATAAGGCCATTTTATGCATGAATAAATGTGTTAGATAATAACACTTTATTTTAATGATACACTGATTAATGCTAAATTACAATGAAACCCCTATGTAAGTGTATATGACATTTCCATTAATAGCAATTGAATTTGTTATTATTATGGTTATTATAATGAATACCAGTTCAAATTAATAGTGATAGAATAGTTAATTTATATAGCTGGCTGTGCTAAGTAAAATATATATGATATATTTTTGGATCTCAACCCCCCCCCACCCACATTGATTTATGATACCTACAACTCTGAAATATAAAAAATGAAATGGTTGTATGCCCACCATGTATTTTAATTCTTAATATTTAAGGGGTCACTTACTCATTTTTTTTTTCATTTTAGGATCTGGTAAAATATACAGTATTATGTGAAAATCTAGTTAGTCAGTTTTCAATACATTTTACAATTATATTAAAATGTCCTCGGGCCCAAAACAGACTATACCTGATGAGGTTCTAGATATGCGGCTAACTCATACTATTTAAAGAGGATGAGTTAATTCATTATAGACAAACAGAGTCCTATGGCACATTTAAAGACTAACAGATTTATTTATCGCACGAGCTTTTGTGGGAGAAAATCCCACTTCGTCAGATGCTTTGAATTCATTATGTGTGTGTTTGTATAATTATATATTTAGCTGCTAGTTGGTTTTCACTTTGTGACTGTAAATGAATTACTCGGGCCCCAGAGCTTTCTGTATGGGCATTTGGAATTCCTATTTACATCTGCGTAAATGAATGACCATTTACAAACATTTCTTGCAGAAACTTCCAAGGGCAGTTCTCCTGAACAAGGTTTCAGTTAAACCCTAGCTACACTTGAAATTTTACAGTATTGAGCATCATACAAATTGCACAGTAATGCTGTTTGATCTTCTCCACTTATAGATGACTAAATAGTATTTACCCATGTTATAGAACTGAAGTATACTTCTCTGCTTCTCCCCATGGTAATATTAAAGTTGAAAAGAGGAACCTTAATTATATGATTCCCTAGTGCTGTTAGATATAATTATGATAGTTCTTCTTGGGTAATAGTAAAGTTGAAAAGGGCTACCTTAATTATTTGGTTTCCAAGGCTATGTCTACACTTGTTAATTTAAGTCGACTTTAAGTCGACTTAGCATGTCCACACTTTAATTTTAAGTCAACTTTGTGGGGACCCTACAAAGTCAACCTAGAGCGTCCACACTGGATGCCTAGGTCGACTTGTAGGGTCTAGGTGGACCTGGGACTGGTCCACGGTGGCGGGGGGGGCACCCCTTCCCAAGTGCCAGGGGGCTCAGCCTTTGTCCCATTGTACCTGGGTACAATGGGGCAAAGGGGGACAGAGACCCTGGCAGGGCATAGGGGCAGGGTGGGCAGGGGCAGGGTGGGGGGGCATGCCAGGCTCTCCCTGTGCCAGCCCCCCCTGGCAGGGAGGGGAGTGGTAAAGTCCTGGAGAGCCCTAAGTCGACTTAGAGTCAACTTAGTCTACTCCACATCTACACTGGCTTAAGTCGACTTTCTAAAGTTGACTTAAGCCAAAAGTTGACTTAAAACTAGGTTTTATAAAGTCAACTTTATTTTCCTTAAGTCGACTTAAGCAGCTGCTTAAGTTGACATAAGTAAAGTGTAGTGTAGATGCAGAGTAAATTAAGTCGACTAAAGCAAGCTTAAGTCAACTTAATTTACAAGTGTAGACGCACCCCAAGTGCTGTTAAGTAGAACTATGATAGTTGTTCTTGGAACAATCACATTCTATGTAGCACAACACATACATATTTACAACATTTTCTTTTAGACTCAGAAGAAACACAAAAGATCTGATAAGGCTGCACATTCAAATGAATTCAGGTGCATTTGTATGAATGGTCACTATTTCACTTTTATTTGTAGTTCTGGGTTGAGCATGCCAAAAATAGAAGGTTCATACATGTGGAAGACTGGAAATTCACATATTGGATTTATTTGACAATAATGAAACCTCATTCAAATAAACTGTTCACAGGCAATTATACCTTAATTATGGCATATACAGATGTGTATCTGCATTTCAATGTCCACTCATTTAATAGCCCAACAGCCAAATTCTGTTGTTTGTTAAAGCATTTTAAATCTAGAGTAACTGTTAACTGCAATGGAGCTATTCTGACTGGATTTATCAGTGTGCTAAACAGCAGAATTTGGGTCAGTATTCCCTCCTCTCATTTTTGGGATCTTTCCCATACTACAATTCAGAGTCAATGTAATCTGTTTCAAGAGGTGGAATTTACCACATCCCATTATTCAATTCTACACAATTTATATCTATCTAGGTTTGCATTTTGGAGCAGGTGTGGAGGCATTGTGAGTATAGGGTAACTTAACATAAGAGGATATTTATTCTAAAGTAGGGCTGTCCAACTGTTTTGCATGAGGCTCCACACTGAATTTTTTTTCTCATTCAGCGGCTGATGCGCAAATGTCAGATGGTGGGGAGTGCTGCTGCACCCCTGCTGACTGGTATGGGACTGCAGGGGAGAGGTACAAGTCGCTAGTGGGTATTTTTTCAGTGAGTGCCAGTGGGGAATTGCGGGGGGGGGGGAGAGGGAATTTGGAAATGGGCAAGATGGAGAACACTTAACAGATCACATGACTCATGTGTCTCCCCTTGCCTATGGCTATGTGCTAGTCTCACTCCCTGCCTCTCTTATGGGGGTGGTGGAGGCACTGTCCTTCTTCCACTGCACATTTGGCTGCACTCCCTGGCAGCTGGGCAAGTGGGTGGGGAGCCACTTCCAACCCTGACTCCTCCAGATCCTGCTCTGCAGCACAGTGGCTGCCTGCAGGGGCTTGGATGGGGGGAAGCAGCTTCCACTCCTTGCCCCAGGCTGGTTGCCAGACTGGTTCCCAAATAAGCCAGTTTGCAAACTTCTGGGGTGGCAGGGGGAAGGGGGCTGGATGGAATCTAGGGAACTGGGAGCTCCGGTTCATGTGGCCCCAGCCCCATCAGCCATCCGGGATGGGGATGGGAGACTGCTTCCCCCAGCCAGGCTCTCACAGGCAGCTACCATGCTGCAGAGAGCAGCATCGTAACCCGCCAGGGCAGCTGTGGGGTGTGGGCTTCAGGGTTGCTGGGCTAGCTTGTGGTATGGCCAGGCTTGGCCAACTTACAATAGTGGTGGCTGACTTTGGGCTAGAGGTGAGAAGTTGCTGCATTCACTCTTCTACCCCAGCCAGCTTGGAATTGGGGGCGGGGGGCTACTGCTGCTGTGTTCCTCTGGCTGGCCTGTGGCTAGACAGGAGGGTTGCTTCTGCTGCATCCCAGCAGCCAGTTCAGAGTTGCTGCTGTGCTTTGACAGACTTGATAGCAGCCTTTGGTGGGGTGGAATCTGACCTGTAGGTCATGGGTTGGACAACCTGGCGCTAACGCAAAGGGGTAAACATGGGCTGCCATGAGCTGGGCCTGAGACAGTAGGAGGCAACATAACACATTTGCCAAGGGCCAGATTTTGATTTTTGTACATTATTGACCACCTTATTAAAGGACTAGTACCACTTACTTATGTAGTAAGCTATTTTTCAGGGGAGAAAAGTGGATCAAATTCTGGCCCTAAATCTTTTAGGCTATGACTACACTTACCAAAGTTAGTTTGAATTAGTTAATTTGAACTAACTAATTTGAACTAATTTTAGTTAGTTCGAATTAACTTAATTCAAACTAGCATGGCCCCACTGGAATTTTAGTTCGAACTAAGCAAGTGCCATGCATGGCACTTAGTTCGAATAGTCAGTTGCATTAAGTTCAATGTGCCTGTTAGTTCAAACTAAGCAGTTAGTTCAAACTAACATGGCCACATTGACTTAATTCGAACGTAAGCGTTATTTTGAAAGGTATAATCAAATTTATTAGTTCAAATTAAGGAAGCCCTTAATTCGAACTAATGAAAGCCTAGTGTAGCCAAGGCTTAAGTTAGTTTGAATTAAGCTTCCTTAATTCGAACTAACTTGCCAGTGTAGACATAGCCCTAGAGACAGCATAGAACCTAGAATAAGGGAGTCTTAAAATATTCTCCACTGGGCATTTTTGCTTGGCAGCTTTGTGATGTTGCCATTTGTGACATATTCCCCAAATGGTATCTCATCCTGTTGGAAATTATGTTCCTAAAAAGTTTACTGAGGTTAACTATGATTTGGTTTCTATAGAAGCATTCCTTTATTAATTCAAAGACCACTTCGTGATAATCATGCCCAATCCACAAACATGAATTTATACACCTATACTGAATACTGACAATTCAGTTATAAGTACTGATCAAAATATTGACAACTGACTCAGGCCTGGGAGGTACCTTCCCATCATGGTATTCTCTAGTGGGAAACAGAAAAGCTCTAAAAAGAGAATCCCTGGGAAACTTTGCTTTTATATACACTATTAAAACAGTTGATGTCATTGTCAGAACTTATCTATTGCCAGATTCAGGAGCTAGGGTTGAACCCTGTCCTCTGTCCTGGTCAAGACAATATTAATTACTGGGCCTCTTTCTTTCACATTTTCTTCTCATCTCATTTGGTCATATTTAACTACTAAATTACATGTCTCATAATTGTAAGCAAACCAATTATTTACTGAATGCTCAATTAAATACATTTTTTTTCTGGTCCCTCAATCCACACCATCAATAAGATAGTAGTGTATTTAAAGGTCATTAGAAGTTTAACACAAATAATGTTTGTTTCTCATGATCTTATCCTTTGATATTCTTGGGGCCCACTAGCTGTGCCAAAAATCCTAACTTAATTTAAAACCATAGCCTGCTTAGACTAATGTGGGTCTATATTACTAGGCATCCTTTTGTTCTGATGTGAAGCTTGGGCTACAAAAACAGATGAGTAGCTGCCAGTCATTTCTAACTTAAAAGAAGTTCAAAAAATCATTTAAAAAATTAGCCAGTAGGCAATGTGCCGTAGCTTGCATTGGACCTGAAACAGAATGTTTTTTGTGAACTCAGTTGGCACCAGTTTTGATTTTAAAATACTCTAAAAAGCTGCAATCAAAAAACATCAGACATCACTTGCACTAACTGCAATCATTTAAGATCCTGAGAATCAGTGGGAAAATGTGTTCATCTTACCATCCTACAATCTGCTGAGATTCTGATTGGAAGGATTCCAAATGAGGTGGTATACTGTGTATGTGTTGGGGCGGCAGGAGGGGACTGGGGTTTTGGGGGGTTTGTTTTAAATCTCAGCTAACCAGTGACAAGCAGTATTTGTTCAGCTCTAAACCGTCAACTGAAGATAGGTCTGATCTAAAGGAGCAGAGTTCCCAGAGGAATGTGGTGCTCAATTGATTATATCTCAAATTAAATGTTCTACCATTCTAACCATAAAACCTAGTTGCCATACAAACTGTATAGTTTTTTTCAGCTTTACCAATAGAAAATATACTAGGTGTATCTACAATTTATTTTGCCTTTGGGGAATGCACTTAAACAATATTATGATGAACTTAAAAAAACACTGTTTTCAGACAGATGAAAATAATTTGCAGTTTGAAAATAAGAATGTATTTATATATTTCTAAGTAGTGACTTTATCTCATAACCAATTTCAGCTGGAACAACACGGCTATCTCTTCTGTCTTCTCCAATGACAGGAGTGACCCATAGTTATGGAATACTTTCTACGTTTACTTCTGCCAAATGATTGCGGATGCACTTACAGAAGGATGATGTGACCCAGGTGAGTGAAGCCCATAAAACAAAAACTCCTGTTAAAAAATGAGTGCTTATTAAAACTGAGTGGGTTTGTGGATTCTGTCTCTGCTTTACCTCCATCCTACTTTGTGATGTTGGGCAAGTCACTTTACCCCTCTATGTCTCAATTTCATCATCTGAAAATGGGGCAATGATGTTGCTGACCTCTGTAAAGTGTTTTGAAACCTGCTGATGAAAAGGACTGGACAAGATCTAGGTATTAATTAATTAATTAGCAGCTAGAAAAGAGAACCAGTATGTTCCCAGCATGGAGAACACATGGAGGGAGAGGTTATGTGTGCAGTCAGCTCTAGGGAACTCTTCAGCTTTCAGTTCTAATCACAATGGCTATGTTTACACTGGCAAGTTAGTTCAAATTAAGGAGGCTTAATTCGAACTAACTAAAGTCATGGCTACACAAAGCTTTAGTTAGTTTGAATTAAGGCCTTTCTTAATTCGAACTAATAAGTTCGAATACGGTATTCGAACTAAGGGGTTAATTCGAACTAACTAGTTCAAATTAACCAATGTGGCCATGTTAATTCGAACTAATTTCTTAGTTCGAATTAACCGGCCATTGAAATGAATGGGGATCGCTAATTCGAACTAAGCAAGTGCTTGCTTAGTTCGAACTAACGTTCCAGTGTGGCCATGCTAGTTCGAATTAAGCTAACTAACCAATTCGAACTAATTTTAGTAAGTGTAGACATAGCCAATGAGTTTAATTTATTTTTGTACATGGCAGGAGATTTCCATCACCAGACTGCAGCCTGTTGCATCATGAAAGGAATCCATAGGAGCAATCTGCTTCATCTTTAATAGTTGTACAATAAAGGATAATATTGTTAGCAAGTCCTTTCTATGCATCAGTTTGGGCTTTCAGCATGAAAATATTTTGCGCCTCTGAATGATGGTCTTGTCTGGTTATTGCTATATTATGAGAAAATATGTGCTGAGTAATAGTGCGTACATACCACTCAGCTTAGTTCAAAGTGATTGAACATGTCTAAACGTGGTTTTATATTTGCTGATGCTCACTTTCATATAAACACTAAAAGAGTGGCATGTGATGTTGAAATAATAACATA
This sequence comes from Pelusios castaneus, assembly GCA_007922175.1. Lineage (NCBI taxonomy): Eukaryota > Metazoa > Chordata > Testudines > Pelomedusidae > Pelusios > Pelusios castaneus. Next base: position 9,678,521 of record ML685813.1, read on the forward strand.
CAGCCTTTTTATCACAGGGAACGTTTTCAATATGGACAATATTTTCTGGACTCCTTTTAAGTATGTCTTAGAGAATTCTGAACTCATTTCCCCTTCCTAGTATGATAAATACCCCAGAGAAGGCACTCCTACAACAGAATACCAATGGAATACAAAATCTTTGTAAGAAAGCTAACCCTTTGGGTGGAGGACTGCTTATTCAGAAATTAAATAGGATAGCTAGCAAGTGTAATCACTAATTATAGGTTAAGGGTAATGCTGCTCTGTTTAGCTTTATCCTTCAATACTATAGCTAACCATTATAATCAAAGCTATGAAACAAGACAGCAAAATACATAGTCAGATGGTCTTTCTAGTAACCTAAAAAAATGTTTATATAAAAGGAACTTTTACTATATGAAAAAGTCTAGTTGAAGAGACAACAGGCAAATGTCCATACAAAAAATCTACAGAACAAGTCAATTTCTCTAGAGAAAGGCACAAAGACAAAGATTATGAACATGATTGTTCTTATGATCATCACAAGTAATTTGAAAAAGCTCTAAATAAAATAAAGTAAATGAAAGCTAGATTTTACAAATCTCATAATAAAGCAACAACTTCAGGTGAAGACTGGCATCTTTGTTTCATATCTCCATTCAGCTCCCTCTATTTAAATCTTACTCAGTATAAAAGCACTAAAACCAAATGAAAATTCATTGCCAACATAAACTGTGGAAACACCTTTTATGGCATATTAGACTTAAAGCAGGAGTGGGCACTAATTTATCTGACACATTTTATCAATTAATATTTTAATTATTTTACCAGATCTGCATACAGTCAAATAACATTATCTGAATAATTAATATATATTTTAATTTATTTTCACATTTTCACTATCAATCAATTGTGCACATCACTTACTTTGATTTGGAAGGATTTCTTAAAAGGTTAGTTTGCTGCTATGTTCTAATAAACTCTGTTTTGATGCACAGTGGAAAATAATGTAGCTTCATATGATATTCCAAAATGTAACGAATCTTACTCCTGATATTTTGGCCCGATTAAGGCAGAGCTTTTAGGAGCTGCAGCTCTGGGCCCTGGCATAAAGGAAGGACCTGCCTCACTCCAAAAATCCAGCCTTGGCTGGTCTGAGGGTGTGCTGCCATCATGCATCATCAGCCTACCCACCCCTCCCTGCCCCTGTGGTGATTGGCCTGCTACAGAACAGCCAGCCCATGGGTGGGCAGCAGTGTTGCAGACCATGGCGTCTGATCCAAGGACCTCCCCGGCAGCTGGACAAGTCACGAGCTTCAGGACCCCCATCTGCAGCACCAGCCAGGCCACAGCCCCGATGCTCCCAGTGCCAGCCAGTCTGTGGGCCCCAGACCTCACCCTCCAGTGCCAGATGGGCCGGAGTGCCCCAACCCCAGGCTGCGTGACACTGTGGTGGGAAGGATGCCACAAGACTGATCAGCCATGGGCTACCTAGGGTCTTGATCCAGCCCTGCTGGTACTGTGCTGATCATGTAAACAGACAAAGCAACCATGTGCTCACACAGCTCTGAACATTACAGACCAAATCTTCAGTTGGTGTAAGACAAACAAATTTAATAAAGCTGTGGAAATTTTTCCAATCTGATCATCTCAACTGATCCTGTTGCATTGTAATGTTGGCCAGATCACTAGGATCAACCCTAATACTTTTAGAAAAACAACAGAGTCCTGTGGCACTTTTAAGAACTAACAGATTTATTTATGGCATGAGCTTTCGTGGGAGTAAATCCCACTTCATCAGACACTTTGAAGATGGGAAACTTACAGAATGGGAGGAAATTAAATGCAGGGGAGTGTATGACATAGAATCAGGTCAGTGTTTGAATCCTAACGCCTATTTTGATTTGCTGTTACAGCGTGACCTGATCCTATGTCATACACTCCCCTGCATTTAATTTCCTCCCATTCTGTAAGTTTCCCATCTTCAAAGCATCTGACAAAGTGGGATTTACTCCCACGAAAGCTCATGCCATAAATAAATTTGTTAGTCTTTAAAAGTGCCACAGGACTCTGCTGTTTTTCTACAATAGACTAACACCGCTACCCCTTTGAAACCTAATGCTTTTAGAAACCCTCTTGCGGTCTTTTGCTTCCATTTGAAAATGGAATCTTGTTTAAAGTTTTCTTTTGTGGCCTTCTAAATCTCACTGAATTCAATGGAAGTCTTAAATTTGACTTCAATAGCCCCTGGATCAGACTCCCAAAGAATGGCTCATGTAGTAAGGCAACTCCCTTCCTCTCTCTTATTATTGCAAAGCCAGCCTTGTAAGGCAAATCCATGTGAGGCATTAGAATATATGACCTTGGTTGTGAAATGACTGTACTCAGGGGTCAAACTGGGATGAGGATGGGAAGAGACGATGGTTCGCAGGTAAGCACTGTCTACATGAATCACAAATGTAAGATGTCACACACAGTAAAATGTGAAAATATTCAAAATATGATTTTGTGCACCAGTTGACTTCACTTGATTTGACTCCCTTAGGGTAGCTTCACCTCAGTAGGGCTTGAATATGGGGTTGGCTCCTTCTCGACTGGGGAAAGAACATATATGGTAGTATCTTCCAAAGAGTGCCACTCCCTTCTGGCACCAAATAAGACATTGTTACCAGTAAGCTGAGCAGCTCTGTGACCCTCTTCTCACATGAAAGAACTAATATTGACATTTAAATTATTAGTGTATATCTGAGTTAACACCTCAGAAAAATGCATGGGGAAGTTCACACCTCTCAGAGGTATTGTTCAAAGCTGTCTGCAGACTCAGACATTGTTACATCATTTTGTATTTTTTTACAATTCTTTCGCAAATGTAACAGAAACTTTAAAAAAAAAAAGAAATCTGAGATTCTGGAGAACAAGATATAAGGTATAGGTCTATACCTGATGCTTCTGACCCTGAGTGTTCTGCTTTGTGATTGTTTTGTTTCTTTGTTTGTTTTTAATCATTATTGGACCATTCCCAAATTGATATTGATTGTCTTTTAATGTATTTGTTATTTATGAGTATTAATCAAATACTTAAGATGAAATTTTGAACTATAGGTTGTTCATGAATTGTACTCTTTATTTGCTAATCCACATTAATTATTAATGGGGTGTGGATGACTACTTAATTCAGTTTCAATTGTTTCTTTTCCCTGATTTGATGGCTCAAATGATAATGAAGAGCCAACAGACAGTAATTTTGGTATAAGTTTTCATATTTTGTGCTAAAATTCATGAAGTATTTGGGTATTCCCAAAAGTCATTTGTGAATATCCAGAGGTTGTCCAAATTATTTATAAATAATATCCTTGATCATGCATACACTTACACTTCTGCTTCACTTTAAGTTTATGAGTAATTCTATTGACTTCAATAGGATTAATCATATAAGTAAAGTTAAGCATGCATATACATGTGTACACTATTAGGACCAATATTACTTTATATATCACATAATCATGAACTTGATTTGATGTTTGCATTCACTACAATAGTCTCTAATTAATTAATTAATTAATTAATTTAATTATTATTATTATTATTATTATTATTATTATTTATTAAAGATATATGTACTGATGCACATTCAATAGCTTGGATTGATTCAGAAATTTCTCAAATACATGTTTTGTAACATAATTTTATTCAGCTTATTTTGTTCCAAAATCATTATCAATGTGACTCTTCCTTGCTGTGCTACTAATGCCAGCATCTTAGCCAAAGAGGGCAAAGTTAGAATTTTTAGGACTAATTGTATTACACCTTTTATCTATTCTCAAGGAACTGGTCTGTCACATGATGAACAATGGACTATGAACTGTGTAATTTTTTTGTTTACTTATGCAATGTAAGTGTGTAGTTGAATCAAAATGTGCCATGCAAGGTTCCCTTTTGGGTTTTCTACCATATTGTTATGGTGTCATGATTCCAGCACATCATGTATGTGTACAGATGTGAAGTATGTTACATAGCTCTGACACTCAGGATTAGAACTCTGGGTTTGGAGGATTGCAAATAGAATGACCTAGCTCAGGTGGGACAAAGGAAATCACACAGGAGCATAGAGCGAGTGGGACTGAAAGAGAAAAGAAAAGGAATGCAGACACTTTGAGAGAGAGAGAACCTGTTGGTTTTTGCCAGAGAAACACCATTTTTTATTTTATATCTTTTATTTGCTTGTGGTAGCTCCTAACTTGTTTATTATATGATTGTGCATTGATTTGCTATTTACTCATTTAAAATCATATCCTAATGAATAAACTAGTGTTTGTTTTATCTAAAGCTGGGTGGGCTTCAGAGGGTGTGAATGATTGAGGCTGGGCCTATCCATTTCTGTGATAAATGTGTCACATTCTGGGAGCAGCCTGTCACACGATCAAATGTAAATCAGACAAAATAACACACTAAATGTAAAGAGTGCAAAAATAATTGTCTTTTAAGTCCTTATCATCTATATGATCATTTTCCAGACTGTAACTGCTTAAGTAGAGGATCTTTAATTCTTAATTCACCTTTAACAGAAGTGACATTTTATTACATAACAAAATACATGAACAAATGGTAAATAGGATAATTACATTTAGTAATCTCTTTGCCAGAGTGTAGTTTAAGCTTAGTATTGTGATCTACAAATACCAGATGTCATTCTACTATATTGTCACTGGGGTTATACTTGTTTACCTTCACAAATGACCATTAATAACTATTTTTCTGTTAATTTCTGGGGCAACAAAAAAGAAAATATTGAAACAAATAAAGGACTTGTTTTCTAATCATAAAAGATCCAAATGCTTGGCTAAATGTTCCTTTTCTACTGTCGCTGAAAATTTCATGATAGCCTGGTCAACGATGTTTGAGTTATAAAAGCCTAAGCATGATCTTTATTATATGCTATTGTAAAAGGTTGAGTACATGACAATTTTTTAAATAAATAGGAAAAGTCACACCAAAGTTTATTTGTCTTGGTTGAAAAAACATCCTGTAGAATGCAAAGATTCTTCTGAACAGGATTCCTCCATTTTCACCAGTATAAAGCTCTGCCTCAGTGTGAAATGTGAAATGGATTCAGTACGTTCTGAATGGCACCTGCATTGGTCTATGTAAGATAACAAAACTCATCACACTGTTCAGCTTCTGAATGAAAATGAGTTAGCAAACTCTTTCATTAGATATGCTAAGTTTTCTTAAGATTATTTCCACATTTTTTTTAAGTTGGAAAAATGTTTCTAACTCTCTAGACAAAAAAATAATTTCACTTTTAATACTGGGATCAAATCCTGCACAGAGTAATGGTGACCAGGAGTCATAGTCTTCATATAATTTTTTGGTGGACAGTAACCTACAAGAAAAAAAGCTCATTTTCTCTACATGTTTTTTAACAAACAGTTTTCCACTTTACCTGTAGTAATACCATCTGGTACTGTGACACTTCTCACAAATTAAGCACTATTTTGCTAAGTCAATATTGCAAAAGGCCATAGCTTCTTCCTCTAATACAGAGACTTTGCCACCATCATCGAGAATATTAATGAAGATGTTGAACAAAACTGGCCCCAGGACCGCCCCCTGGGACACTCCACTCGTTACTAGTTGCCAACTAGACATTGAGCCATTGATTCCTACCCGCTGAGCCCATTGATCTAGCCAGTTTTCTATCCGCCTTATGGTCCACTCATCCAACCCATAATTCCTTAACTTGCTGACGAGAATGCTGTGGGAAACCATATCAAAAGCCTTGCTAAAGTCAAGTTATACCATGTTAACGGCTCCTCCTGCATTCACAAATTTCTTGTGTCCTGGTCTGGACAGGACAACTATCAAGTTTAAGATGAAGAAAATCTAGATTCCCAGGAGATACATGCGGATGGCCACCTTGATGACAAAACTTGTACCTTTTTATCCCTTTCAGTCAGCCAGCATTGTGGTAGATATTCCCTTCAAAACTTCTTCTGGAGAAGCCCCAAGTGGAGTGATGGGCAGAAAAGCCCATTCTCTTTCATTATTTTGTTTGCTAATTGGGGCTTATTTCTGACACATCAGTTTTGATCCATGGTCCTACATTTCTCTTGTTTACCAGGTGTGATCTTAATGCACTACTCAAATTATATCAGTTGACTTTTTAATTGGATTAACCTAGTTTTGAGTTTTTGGGTTTGGGGGAAGGGGATCTGCCTTTTGCATATTTTCCCATCAACTTTTACAGTTATCAATTATTGTGACATTTTATGAACTTTTACTTAGTGAACTCACAATTAGGATACATTTGTAGGGCAAATTATCCTAACATTACACTCCTACAACTAATAGACATTCAGACGACATTCAGAGTGGAAGCATATCCTTAAAAAAGGTAATTGTCGAATATTTTGAAATCAGTTGTGGGTATAAGTAATTTTCTTTACTTTCCATTTGTACAAAAAGTGCATGTTCTCAACTTGCTTACAGATGGTAAAAGAATGTAGACTATTTTGAGTGCACATTTGTATATATAGCTTATTATATCTATTTTAGTTTTCATGCTCTTGTTCCAGGTGCTTTATAGACCAATTTTTTTCAGGATGTTTTGAGTTTCTTAACCCTAAGATGGATGGCACTAAGCTAGGGGTGGCCACATTGTGACTTGTGAACATCATGTAGTCTTTTACAGTTGAAGCGTACCTTGCTAAGTGCCTTATGTCCTCTAGTTCTCTGCTTCCCAGACTAGATTGGGGAGCTTGGAGCTTCTGCCCTGTGGCAGGGTGGTAGGGTTACATAAGTCTATTAAGTGTGGAAGGGGGCCTCAAGGGATTGGTAAATTTGGCCACCCCTGTTTGAAGCCATGAGGAGTATTTTAGATGACAAAAATCTGTTATACTGGAGGAGTCTGATTTACTGCTGGGATGAAAGTAGAAAGAAAAAGAATGAGACCAAATAAATTTCAGGCAGTGAATATTATTGTACAATTCGCTTCTTAAGTTAAATGTGGCTATTTTTGAACAATTATGTTCTTAACGTTTTCTGTGCAACACAGTCAGTGTCTCTTTAACTCCACTGCCCTCTAAAAGAGCTTTTCTCCCAGATCTGTTTGCTTCTGAAAACTTTATATCTTTCTTTCCTATTCCTTTTTAACAACAGGGAGTTTACAAAAAAGGAAATATAATGAGGAAGGAAGCAGATAGAAGAGGAAAACTGATAGTTTTTTTTTAAATAAAATATATTGGATACTGTCATAATCTTCTTTCGAGAAACTGCACAAGGTCAGTGCAATATAGAAATAGGTTTTCTCCTGCAGCCTTTAAGTACAAGCCTTTTAAAATTAATAGAGAATGATGTGATTTTTTAAAAAATTAATGTATCTAGTCATCACATTTATAAGTAACTTATGGGCATCATTGTTAATTAAAATCAATAAACAACATTAACATCCAAATAAAGAATCATCCAATCAAAATACACAGCCTTTGTGAACAAAAGGATGTGGCAATGTGCCAACAAGATTGCCTTCTAGCGAGCTGCTCTACACTATGAAAAGGACGAAGTCCCAGTTAAAGTGAGCAATACAGGCAAGGAAGGGTAGCAGATAAGGACAACCAGCTACCAGTGAAAGAGCTCTCAACATTTTCAAAGATAGCCATCCTATAATTGGAACTTCAATCATGACATAAAGGCTGCTGGTGAGGGGCTGCAGTTGAAGAAAGCCCTTCCTCCTTACATCTCTAAAAATGACAAAAATAATGAATGGAGGATGATGGCTGCCATATGGCAAAAAAAGCTTCAAATTTTGGCTATAGGCCGAAGGAGGCATACAACCCTGTGATATAGCTGTGTTGACTATCAAAGTCATATGACATGGCTAAAAGGAGTCACTGCATTTTCAGTAGACATTGTTTGGATCATGAACAGGCAAACATACAGGACACAAAGGCTATGTCTACACTTGAAAATTAGGTCAACTTAAGGAGGCTTAGGTCAACCTAACTTAGTCCGTGTCCACACTAGGATTAAGTCCACTTAATAAATACCACCATTTAGATAGACTTAACAGCTAAGTCGATTTGTTAAGTCTACCTAAACCCAGTGTGGACACCCTAGGTCGACTTAGTTCTCTAAATTGACCTACAGCTGGGGACAGGAGAGCCATGGCTCCCTTCTCCCCTGGACCCCCACTCCGACTATGTCTACACTTGTAATTTTAAATCGACTTTAACTAAGTTAAGTCAACTTTGTGAGTCTACACTTAAAATTAAAGTCGACTTTGGGGGGAACTTACAAAGTCAACCTAGAGCATCCACACTGGATGCCTAGGTCAACTTCTAGGGGCTAGGGGGACCTAGGTGGGTCCACAGGGGCAGGGGGCACCCCTTGACCAGTGCCAGGGGGCTCAGTCTTTGCCCCATTGTACATAGGTACAATGGGACAAAGGGCAACAGGGACCATGGAAGGGCATAGGGGCAGGATGGGCAGGGCTGTGCCCTGCCCTGTGGGTGGGCATTCCAGGCTCCCCCTGTGCCCCCTCTGGCAGGGTGGGCATTGGTGTAGTCCTGGGGTAGACCTAAGTCGACTTAGGGCTACCCCACATCTACACTGGCTTAAGTCGACTCTAGAGAGTCGACGTAAGCCTTAAGTCAAATTTAAAGGAGGTTTTATAAAGTCAACTTAATTTCATTAAGTGGACTTTATTTTTCTTAAGTCGACTTAAGCAAGCTGCTTAAGTCGACTTAAGGAAACTGTAGTATAGACACAGGATAAATTAAGTCGACTTAAGCAAGCTGCTTAAGTCGACTTAATTTACAAGTGTAGATGCAGCCTCCCTGAGGGAAGGAAGCATGCTCTGTTTTTGCTGGGAAACCTATGGGTCCCTGCAAGAAGGCAGTTACAGCTAGCGGTTCCCTCCTTGCCCGGACCGCGAGTCTGGGGAGAAGAGAGTAGGGCTCTGGCAAGAAGCGAGCCTGTGTTCTCTTCTCCCCAACCCGCTTCCCACCCACAGCTCCTTTCTGCTGGAAAGCAGCGGGTTCCCACAAGAAAGGAGCTGCAGGTCCAGCAAGAAGGAACCCGCGGGTCCTTTCTGCTGGGGACCGTGGCTCCTTAGAAGGGAGCTGCAGCTATGTCCACACTTAAAAATTTAAGTCGACTTGTTAAGTCGACTTAACATGGTCTACCTTTTTAAGTCGACTTAACAGAGTCAACTTAACTTTTTAAGTGTAGACATAGCCACAGAGAGCGGATGCATCAGACAATTGTTGAGGTGACCAATTTGTTCATGACACAATAGTTTGGATATAAACACGCAAAAGTGTGTTCATGGGCTTTGTACATTTCTATTTTACATCAGATGTAAATAAAATTAGGATAGTATTTGAGAGCAGGACTGCCAATGTGACTATGATGCACCTTGATTAACCTGTCTGTGCTCTTGCAGTGAGCATTAGCTCACAAAGTGGTTTGGGAAAAGAGTAGCAAGGCTACTGCTAACTGCAGTCATCGGCTCTGTCTTCCAACATTGCAGTGCTATGTATCCATGCAACAACAAAAAGCACAATGTAACATCTGGCATGTAGCATTTCTTCTGGCTTATCACATATTTTGAGGAGTTGCTCACTTGTACTTTCTTGATGCTAGAAACAGGTAAAATTGAAAAGATTTGGGAGATCTAGGTCTCTGATTTTTGAAAAAAATATTAAAAGAGGGATGGTCCTGCCATGGGTCTCACAAGGTCTTTTGGGGTATTCAGACATCAATGGGGCTAAGCTAGGAACAAAAGTGATGTCAGACACCTATCCATGTTCTTTGAGTCACTACATTCTGAACATTGCTTGGATCAAGAACAGGCAAACATGGGCACTCAGTTGGAAGGGTAGGAAGACATCAAAATGGAAAGCAGGGTAATGAGTGATGCAGAAAAGAATCAGGAAAGAAGGTGGAGCATGATCCAGAACCAGGCAGCATAGTCCAAGTTTCCTACATGAAAGTCAATCAAAATGTTCCATTCAAGTGCTAGAGTTTATGATGTAAGAGTGGGTTCAAATTTTGGCAAAAATTCCCTCACCTTTGACTGCAAATTATTTTTTCATAATTTTAAAATTCCCCTCTTCACCTCACACACTGCTTTTAATGAATTATAGGCTTGAAAGCTGTTTCCTTACTTGAAACTTAGGGACTTCCATTCTCTATCTCTTTGCTGGTCTTCCAGGAAAAAAATTAACTATGGTCTGCTGCAGGAGCCTTTCTTCAGGCCCACCAGCTGGGCCTGGCTGAGTGCATGGCAGCCATTTCACCCTCCTGGCTCCACCCTTCTCATTTCATGTAAGCCCGTGGTCCCTGGTTGGAGCCCAATGGTTGCTCCCCGTTCCTGGCCTACACCTCTCTCAAGTCCCACCGCGTGGGCCCAATGGTGGCACACTGGCCAGAGCATGATGCCTGCTCCCCCCAGTCCCTAGATGGCTGGTGCGTGGCAGCTGCACCCCTTCCTGGCTCTGCCCCTTCCCTGCCCCTCTCCCATCACATGGGTCCAACAGCCATCTGGCCAGCGTGCTTATGCCAGGGCCAGTTTTTAGTTCCAGTTCATCACAGACAGGATGTGTAATATTTTAGAATAACAGACTTCACATTTCTAATTCATAGGTACTTCAACAGAGGATATATTTCAGTACCCATAGGTACTGCACTTCATTTTGGTTGAATTACAGGAAAAACTAATGGTTAAAACTTTACTTCTTCACATATGCTAGCTGAAAATGATGCCACTGGGTCAGCTTTGCTCTATACACATTTTCTTTATCATCATTATTTATGCATTGCACGACAAGGAAGCAGTTTGGTTTTCTTTAGGATGAGTAAGGGGAAGAATTACGTATGAATAGACATGAGCCTTGGGAAGGTCAGAAGGCCACTCTGATATATTTTTACTTCCTTTGTCTTTAACCTTTTAATATACCAGTGACCTCACACTTCTAATGGAGAGAAAAGAGATTAACAGAATTCTCTGGGTCAAATTTTTGTATTGGCTACTGATAGAAAAGCCAAAGGAAGTTCATGTAGCATAGGTCTCCCTTTCAAAGACCCATGGAATGTGAATCAAGAACACTCCAGAAATTGATAAACTTACATGGGAGAGTAGACAGTGATTGCCATACCACACTTAAGTGGTTTGAGTATCCTTAACAAGTCAGGTCTTTCATAATTAAAAACATTTCAATGTCAATAAAAAAGCATACTTCATAGAGCTCTACTGAGAATCTCCTTTCCCACCCCAAAGGATTTGCAGTAGATATTTTGTCATCATTAGATGTTATATATTCAAAAGATTCCCTCATTTATACTCATATTAAGCCACTAAAAAGGCAATGTGTTTCAGTCATTTCACAATTATCATACATATCTACTATTTTAATTATAGGGAACAGCTAAGGTAATCTCTTCCTTCCGTACTCCTGCAAAGATTTCTAATACAGTTGGTCCTGGAAGCAGCTCATGTACCTAAGGCTGCATGCTTAGTAGCTCAGTGTTTTCATCTTTGCTCAGTCAGTTCTGCTGTAGCAGAACAAACTCTAGATGCTCCATGCTTTGAGCAGCATGCAACTTTCCAGGTATAAATGATAAAAAGGGGAAGGAAGAGAAGCAATAAAAGACAAACAACCCAAGAAAATAAGTAAACTCAGATTGTATTTGAACCAAAGCTATTTTGTGTAGTCTGGCAACCTGGGCTGAATATTTCATAGACATTCAAGTGTCTGCACCACTGCACAAGTCATTCTTCAATACCATTAATTCTTCAGTACCAACCTTTTACACAAACCAATAAGCAACAAACAAGAACAATATAGCATATAATCCCCCCTTGAGTTGACGGGGCTTTACAGTATTACTTTCATAGCTTGTCTAAGGTCTGGGAGCCAGTTTATTTATCATAATTATTTTTAACATTCAACACCAGAGTATGTAGTTTCTAAGAATGATATTTTGGGCTTCCAAACTGCCTTTCATTAGAAGACTGTAAAGCACTTTACAAACTTTAGTGAATTAAGCCTCATGCAATACTTTTTTGAGGTTAATATCTAAAGAAAAGCATATTCTGGAATGTAGGGGTTTGTCTACACTGAAATTGCTATGTCGATCTCCATGGATTGACACAGTGAGATTGATTGAATGGCCAGTGGAGACCTGCTCAATTGATCTCAGAAGTGTTCTGTGTTCAATGCAATAACTCCAACCCCCACAAAAGAGTAATGCTCTGTTGAATGTAGAGCCTTCCCAACAACACAGATGAGTGAAGATATTGCAGTAAGGGAGGGTAAGTAAGTTCATGGGAGATATGCATTCTACAGTACAAAGATTGCGTATCTTCTGTGGACCCAGTGAAGAAGTGTGGACTAGGCCTAGATCCCCTGAATCACAAGACGTATGCTAGAGTCAAAACTAAGACTACTTTGGCCCAGCGCATGAAAGGTATTTAAGTGTCTAATTCTGACTGGGTCTTTGAAGCTACACAATCCATTAGCCTGCTTAGCTACTTGGAATCATTATTTTAACTGTGGTCTTAAGCTCACTTGAAAATACTTTGGACTGAATATTCTATAAAACATAATGATCTGTATGATGCCCCCTTACCTCCTTTCACAAAAAACAACCATTCCAAATCCCAGGACGGGTAAAATGGACAATAATCTTCTCTGTTGAAATAAAACCAAACCAAACCAAAACAAAAACACCTATGTTTTTATCCTCTTATCTGACTAGCTCACTTGGTTCCGGTGTATAAACAACATCTACAGGAAAATAGAAAGCTATCCTAGCACCATACTGCCTCCTACGGCTTGTCCACTCAAGGAGCAAATCATTTCTTCTGATTATTATTGGCTGTACTATTATTACAATTTAATTAATGCCAATTTAATGGACATGTAACCAGCCTTAATTTTTAAACTGGCCCCCAGAATAGTAGGTCATCAATTGCTGATTGTATCTGAATAAGTACTAACACTTGATATGTTAAGGAGTCATTCTCCAAAAATGTTATACCCTGATTTGTATAATAAGTTACTGCTGTGGAAAAACTGCTATAACATTGTGTATGATTTACTGTCAACCCTGTAATAAGAAAAATGAAAAAGTACCATCTTGCTCTACAATTTGTGAACCAAAGCAATCCATGTGAAACTGAATTATGTAGATTGAATTTTGTTTCCTCTGTTACTGTTAAGAAATTGCCTGCAAGGAATGAGTGAAATTTTGTGAAGTGGGATTACATCACTTTGGATGAGAATATTTTACTATTGTTGTAATAAGTAGCTTTATTACTTTTTTGAGCAGTGGAGATGGTGCTGATTAATAAAGGAAAATCCATATGCACACTGAGATAGGAAAAAGAAAAGTTAAAGTATTGCATCAGTCTTTATAAAGAAAGGGGAGGAGATTCTGAATAATAGGGTGGCTTAACCACTTTGGGTTTTATCTTGCAGATTCTGTAGCATTTCTGTTTCACAGTAAGAATATATTTCCTTGTGGAAACCCATTAAAAAACCATTGTGTGAAACCATTCAAATTCCAGTGCTATTTTTTTTCCCTACTACAATGTATGTTGAAGCAGACTGTTGACTCTCTGACAAATGACCATACATCCTAGTTACCCATTTGCTCCACCTGCATCCTTCAACCTTTGGCCTAATTCACCTTTGTGTTACTCCTTTGTTATGCCAGTGATGTATTAACCCAGGGTTTTTTTTTCCCCCCCTCTGAAATCAATGGTATTATTCTGAGTATAGTGAAATAATACAGTAGGAAAAGGGCCCTAGCTAGATGGCTCTATGGCATTCATCATCATATGTGCATATGAGCCCTATTCTCCTGGCTTCTCTTTCCACTTGTAGAAGATATCTTTCTTCCTCATTCAAATGCCTCTAAAACTCATTGCTTCCCACTGCTGACAAATTTAAACTCACCTCAGTAGAAGTCGTGCTGAGGTGTGATCTGCCAGCTGCCTGTAAGAAAGGAGGGCTCTCCTCTCTTTTCTACTTCTGTTGTGTAAAGGGTTTGTAAACATATTGCCATAACAGTTGGATTGTGGGGTTTTTTTTGTTTTGTTTTGTTTTGTTTTTTAATATGCATTCTACAGTTTGTTAACAATTAAGTCAAAATTAGGCTACGTATGGGTAAATCACATTGCAGTTTCCTCCAGTTGTTAGTTTGTTCAAAAATGTTTCTGTAACTCCAAGTGCTGCCTTTAATTGATGGACTAAATTTAGAATTTTTTCCTGATGAATGGACAGTGTGAGATTAATGGTATAATAATGAGCTGTCATCAGATGTATTGATTTATGCTTAGTAAGCTTGCTAACTGATTTGCCACTATGCTTACTTATAAGGTGCCTATTTTCCCCACTGATATACTTTTGATACCATTAATAGGAGATGAATAAACCAATGTCAATAAGAACAAATAACTATAATTCAGAGAGCTGTGAATTCCACTTTTTTTTTAAAAAGGAAGAATCAAGGTATTTATTCAAATACTATATTTGATTGAAAGCAAATACTATCTTTGATTGAATGACATAGGAATCTTTAACAGGAACAGGATCTATGTGTACAATGGCATAATATTTATTTTATTCAAATACTGTAACAGGATAGACAACAGAGTCCTGTGGCACTTTTAAAGACTAACAGATTTATTTATCGCATGAGCTTTCGTGGGAGAAAATCCCACTTCGTCAGACGCTTTGAAGATGGGAAAGTTACACTCCCCTGGATTTAAGTTCCTCCCATTCTGTAACTTTCCCATCTTCAAAGCGTCTGAAGAAGTGGGATTTTCTCCCACGAAAGCTCATGCGATAAATAAATCTGTTAGTCTTTAAAAGTGCCACAGGACTCTCTTGTCTTTCTACAATAGACTAACACGGCTACCCCTTTGGAATGTAACAGGATAGTGATCATATTTTGCAGAGCACTTGTTTTCATAGATTCCAAAGCCAGAAGGACAATTGTGATCATCTAGTCATCCAGTCTGACCTCCTGTATAACAGAGGCCATAGAACTTCCCCAAAAGAATAACTGTTGAACTAGGGTATAGATATTTAAAAAAAATAAAAATAATTAAAAAAAATCCAATCTTGATTTCAAACTTGCCACTGATGGAGAATACACCACAATTCCTTGTAAGTTTTTCTAGAGATTAATTACCTTCACTGTGAATCATGTTTGTTTGTTTCTGTTTTAACAGTTTTTCTGGGGTAGGTGTGGGCAGCTACAGCCATGAGGATGACTTTTTTTTTTTTTTTAAGCCAAGGATAATCTTTTCTGTGCTTTCTGTTTCAGGACATGAATGAGATGAGAAATTGTTTCCTTCTGCTTCAAACCTGTGGCAGCCCACATACTACATTCCTGCTTATGTTTTAATTTTTTTTTAAGGCCCTCGGTGTTTCTGTCTTTCAACTGAGTCCATGGTCATGAATTCCAGAAAATAGGGGTCTTTGGAGGTGGTATGGTTTGACCTGCCACCCAGTTACTGGAACTCAAAGCTTAATTCTGGTAAATAACTCCAGTCCTTGGATGTCCTTGGCAAAACTCTGGGGTACTAATTGTTGTAAATAGAATCAATGAATCAAATAGAATACAGGAAGTTATTGGTGGCAATTAGTTTTTCCCTTACTTAGGATTGCCTCCCCTGCACTGTCAGCTACTCTCCTGCCTCATAGAATCATAGAATCATAGAATAATAGGGTTGGAAGGGACCTCACAAGGTCATCTAGTCCAATCCCCTGCTAAAAAGCAGGACCACTCCCCCTAAATTATCCCAGCCAGAGTTTTGTCTAACCGAGCCTTAAAAATCTCCAAAGATGAAGATTCTACCACCTCCCTAGATAGCCCATTCCAATGCTTCACCACCCTCCTCGTGAGAAAGTTTTTCCTAATATCCAACCTTGACCTCCCCAGCTGTAATTTGAAACCATTGCTCCTTGTTCTGTCCTCTGTTACCCTCGAGAACAGCCTAGCTCCCTCCTCTTTGGAGCAACCCTTCAAGTAGTTGAAGGTTGCTATCAAATCTCCCCTCAGCCTCCTTGTATCTGACTTTGGTGCTTTCTGACACCTGCTTTTTCGTCCATGTTGTTGCTTGTTTTGGATTCAGATCTCCTGACTCTTCCTGCCTCCTGACACCTGACTGTAGGTCTGCCATCTAGCCTTCCTTAGATTCCAATCTACTATTACCCATTGTTCCTACTGCTAGGTCAGAGTGCCTATGGCATGCAGCTCTTTAGGAGGAACAATGTAGAGCAGGATATCCAGCTTTGGTTTTCACACATAAACTTGTTCAGAAGTGTCCGCATTTTCTCAAGCCTGTTTTGTGCCATCTTTGTTTTTTTCATTTCAAATCATAACTCATAGAAATCAATACTTTGTCCATACATGTGTATGAAGGCAGAATTTTGCCTGTCCAGAGGAGTCACAAAAATATTCTTCTTACAGAGACATAGACAAAATGGATAATCAATTACATCTGACAAAAATAGATTTCTCAGACATTCAATTCTATCTGATAATGACATTGGTAGTAACAGACCAGATGCCATTTGCCTGGAAATCAGCAAGTTGCACCCTATTTGCATTGGACAGTCACTTAGGCTATGTCTCCACTTGTAAGTTTAAGTCGACTTTAACTAAGTTGACTTAACTAAGTCGACTTTAAGTCAACTTAGTTAAGTCGACTTAGTGTGTCCCCACTTAAAAATAAAGTCGACTTAAAGGGGAACTTACAAAGTCGACCTAGAGCATCCACACTGGATGCTCTAGGTCGACTTTGTGGGGTTAGGGGGACCTAGGGCAGGTCCACAGGGGAGGGAGGCATTGTTCATTGGGAAATTGTACTGTAGTAAAGAAGAAGGAGAAAAAGACAAAGTCTGTAAGGAGATCTGCACTTCAAAGCAGCTGAGACATGCAGGCACTATGGTAAGTTAGTCACTTTTTAAAACTGGTGCCTCAGATTTGACAGTTACAGAACAAAGAGAAAAGAGTGAGAAAAAGAACTAACTCATAGGAGGATTACTGAAACACTGACTTTTCCTGACTTCTACTTTCATCTTTTTCTTACTTCTTTTGCTTAAAACTTTGCATAAAAGAAAGAAAATACATTTTTAAAAATAAATGCTGAATTAATTTTATTTTTAAAAGAAAAAAAAAGTAGCTGTTTCTACTTCTCCTGATATATCCCTGCAAGATTGTCACGAATATGAGTATATTAGGTTTCATGGAGCTAATGTAACCCATATACCTAAAACAGGCTCTCTCTTTAGGGGACCTATTGAGGCTGGGTTACTGTTGCTGGGCAGATTAGCTGCGGAGAGCCAGAAATTTCTGGAAACAGGGGGGCTGCATCTACACTTGTAAATTAAGTCAACTTAAGCTTGCTTAAGTCAACTTAATTTACCCTGCGTCTACACTACAGTTTCCTTAAGTCGACTTAAGGAAATTGCTTAAGTCGACTTAATGAAAATTAAGTTGACTTTATTAAACCTAGATTTAGTTCGACCTAAGGCTTAAGTCGACATTACAACCATTGTCTCCTTAATGTTAAGGAAGGTCCCACCTACAATGGGACAAAGGGAGAAACCTGATGAGCCATTAAGGAGACAATGGAGTTCACAGCCTCCTGTCTAGGGCTTTTGTTCAGAATGACACAAGTTAAAGTATAGATATAACACCAAATTCCTAACTAACTAACTTCTAATATAAATAGAATTCCTAGACATAAACTGTATAATCATCCCCAGCAAATTACTACCTTTCTATTAAGACAACAGAGTCTTGTGGCACTTTTAAAGACTAACAGATTTATTAAATAAATAAATAAATAAATCTGTTAGTCTTTAAAAGTGCCACAAGACTCTGTTGTCTTTCTACAATAGACTAACACGGCTACCCCTTTGGAATTTGACTACCTTTCTATTGATACCAAACATGACATAGTTCCTATGGATTATAGCATTTATGAGATATCCATTGAAAATAATATCATAAATGCTTCCCTAAATCCAGACAGCATCACTCCCTGCCCTACCAGGATCCCTGTCCCCCTTTGCCCCATTGTACACAAGGGGTGCCCCCCCCGGCACCATGGACCTGCACAAGGTCCCCCTAATCCCACAAAGATGACCTAGAGCATCCAGTGTGGACACTCTAGGTTGACTTTGTAAGTTTCCCTTTAAGTCGACTTTAATTTTAAGTGTAGACACACGAAGTCGACTTAGTTAAAGTCGACTTAAATTAACAAGTGTAGACATAGCCAATGGTTGTAGACAGCCTGTCTGGGGTGTCTCCCCAGATTCACACAAGTTAAAGTATAGATATAACAACCATATTACTTACTGGTTAACCAGCCCTCAGTCACATATACACGTGCACAAACTCTGCTGAAGACTCCATAGGAGGGAGAAAAAATTTTGCTATCCACTCCTGTCTCAGCTTCTCTCCTGGCACACTGAGCACATGGGTGGGCTCTTCTTACTGCAGCAACTTCTGCCTGGTGTCTGCTGCTCCGTCTCATGTGACCTTACCCCACCAGCAGGGAAACCCTGTAGAGCATGCTCAAATGCTACCACTCCCTGTCTATGTCTACACTTGTAATTTTAAGTCGACTTAACTACGTCGAATTAACTAAGTCAACTTAGTGAGTCTACACTTAAAATTAAAGTTGACTTTGAGGGGAACTTACAAAGTCAACCTAGAGCATCTACACTGGATGCCTAGGTTGACTTCTATGGGCTAGGGGGACCTAGGGTAGGTCCATGGGGGCAGGGGGGCACCAGTGCCAGGGGGCTCAGCCTTTGCCCCATTGTACATAGGTACAATGGGGCAAAGGGGGACAGGGACCCCGGTAGGGCATAGGGACAGGGAGGGCAGGGCTCTGTCCTGCCAGGTGAGAGGGAATGCCAGGCTCCCCCTGTGCCCCACCCAGCAGGGAGGGCAGTGGTGCAGTCTTGGGGTAGCCCTAAGTCAACTTAGGGCTACCCCACAGCTACACTGGCTTAAGTCGACTTTAAAAAGTCGAATTAAGCCTTAGGTCTAGTGGAAAGGAGGTTTAATAAAGTCGACTTAATTTTAATTAAGTTGACTTTATTTTCCTTAAGTCGACTTAAGGAAGCTGCTTAAGTCGACTTAAGGAAACTGTAGTGTAGATGCAGGGTAAATTAAGTCGACTTAAGATTGCTTAAGTCGACTTAATTTACAATTATAGACGCAGCCATTGTGTTCTTAATGGCTCATCAGGTTTCTCCCTGGGCCCATAGTACCTAGGAGCTTCCTTAACAGTAAGGACACAATGGTTGTAGACAGCCTGTCTCGGGTCTTTCCACAGAATCACACAAGTTAAAGTATAGATATAACAACCATATTCCTAACTTCTAATACAAATACAATTCCTATACATAAACTATATAATCATTCCCAGCAAATTACTACCTTTCTATTGATATCAAACATGATATAGTTCCTATGGATTATAGCATTTATGAGATATTAATAGAAAATAATATCATGAATGGTTCCCTAAATCCAGACAGTGTCACACTCTGCCCACATGCCCTGCCAGGGTCCCTGTCCCCCTTTGCCCCATTGCACACAAGGGGTGCCCCCCCTGCCACCGTGGACCTGCCCAAGGTCCCCCTAGTCCTTAGAAGTCGACCTAGGCATCCAGTGTGGACGCTCTAGGTCGACTTTGTACGTGCCCCTTTAAGTCGACTTTAATTTTAAGTGTAGACTCACTAAGTCGACTTAACTAAGTTGACTTTAAGTCGACTTAGTTAAGTCGACTTAGTTAAAATCGACTTAAAATTACAAGTGTAGACATAACTTAAGGTGTTTATTGCTGTAGAGTTTAGGGCTGGTGTGACTGTTAATACCAGTTTGGGAACATCTTACATTAATTGTTTAAGCTCTGACCATGCTAACTGCCCCTCATGTAAGGTATTATTTCTGATAGGAGTCCCGTTGAAATAAAAGGAGTCTACCTCAAAGGAGCATCTTGCAGAATCAAGCCCTTCTATTTTGTTAATTAATAATTGGACTCATCACAGGACCATGTTTCATTTTTCCCTAAAACAACCTGAAACCCATTTCACTATTACTATTTTGTAATTAAATTTTTCTTTTCCAATGGTAACCTGGTCCCAAAGTAGCACTTTCTGCAGTTTTGAAAGAAGCATGTTCTTAGTATCTCCAGATTACTCGCCCCATGCAGGAAGCATATGGCATATTTTTCTAATTGTGATAAGCAGCAGGAATCTCGAAAATTTCATAAAGAATTATGTGAGCCAGTAGCTTAAATATGACATACAACTACTTGTATATTTTTTGTCTTCTCAATGAAATAAAATAATGAATAAAATAAAATAAATAAGATGAAACAAGTGTGCCAATCCTGGAAAACTCTGGGGCTAACAATTTCCTGCATGCTTTCCCACTTACTGTCAGAACATTTTAGGTCTATTTTATGTGGATTCTACTTTGGTTGTTAAAGCAGTTAATTATCTTAAAGAATGCAGCCATTTCCCTAATTTCAGTCCTAAAAAACAGTTACAAAACAAAATGAGACAAAATTAATGTATTGTTATTTATTATTTGTTTTACGGTAGTGGTCAGGACCCCAGCAGAGTCAGGGCCATATTGTATTAGGCTTACAGCCTTTTATAGAGCATATAGGGGAGGATTTGAGGGAAGAAAGTCCATAGGAAGTCTGACAGCTGTGTAGGGATAGCCCTCTAACCAAGAGCTCAGTGGATCCAGTGGACAAAATCTCTTTAAAATTAGAGCCATGATACCAGGAGCTTCCTTGTAGTTGCTGGTAACCCAACAGATTTGTTTAAAAGGGGTTGCCCAAGCAGGGGGTGGGGGCTACATGAAATGGGTAATAGTGTCCTAGTCTGTGTTACCCATATCCAGATAATATCACTGGAGTGTAATAGAGGGACAAAGCACTTCACCACGCCTATCATGTAGGTTCCAGATTCCCACATTCGCCTTATATGGTACCCAGGACATAATAGGAACAGTGTCATAAAAATGTCTGAGCCTTCTTTCTGCTTAGAAAGGCCAGGGGTGGAAAAGAAGATCTTCTCTGTGTGCAGATCCAGGAGCCCAATTTCCCTTTCACAGTATTGAACCCCAGAACTGTGATATGATGTTCATTAGAGTGTAAATGAATAAGTTGCTGATTGTTGTTGTATCTAAGAAGCCATTTAAAATAAAGATTTCATTCTGAAAGCTGTCATTGATTCCAATATCACACCTCTTGAAGTGTGATTTTTTTTTAAATAAACCTCTTTTTCAGATCATTAAACAAGATTGCCTATAACTGAAAAGTATCAATTAAGTGTATTTGCTGCCATTCAGGCACAGGTTGTAAAAGTGTAGCATTTTGCTCAGTCATGGAAATGGTTCTTTCAGTTACCAAAACCTTACACATAGTGCAAGAAGGCAAAAAAATTGTTTTAGTTCAGCTTTAAACATTACCTTAATAGTATATTGACCATTATTTTATAAGCTGAAACAAAAGTGTTGTTTTGGCATTTTGACCATCTGAGAAGGTTGCTCAGTAGTAACAGAAAGTGCTCAGTAATGGTATTTTCACTTCCATATAATTACAATTAGCGGCAGCTATTTTAGTAAAGCAACTTGAACTCTTCTAGCTAATTTTTTCACAAGACCTCTGATTTACTGCTCTTTACTCTTAAATTCAAGATCCTTGCTCTGTTGCTTTTACACAATGTGTGTTTCAGCAGTTTTTGTGGGATCTCTCTCTAATCCTGTCTTGTCCTACTCAAGCACTCTTTTTGATTAAAAAGTTTTCACAGGATTTAAAGCATTCTGCTGGAATTGTTTGAACTTCACAAAAGGCCAGACTGATATCTTCACAGCTGTTTCCTCTCAAAGGATTTTAAAACATGAGGTGGTTTTGAATTATCATTGCACAACAAAGGAATTGGAGGTGTAAGGACTTTGAAATGAACTACCATCTAAGAGAAAACAATTCTCTTTTTCATGGAATATGCTCAAGCACTGTGCCTCAGAGCAGAACCAAAGGTGCTGTAGTATATGGTGCTGATGAATGAGCTAGTGACAACCTTCCTCTTGAGACAGTGTTGTCCTAGGTTGGCAGCATCTTTAGAAGCATTGTGCTGTTGAAAGTGACATCTGGTCCCTCTGAAGCAAGTGGCAAAACTCTCTGATTTCAGTGGACGCAGAATTTCAACCAAGACTTGAACTTGCAACTTCCTGTGATAATTAAATATCCCATTACTCTTTTCGCATCATTACCTTAAAATTCAGTTCAGTTAACTACATTCTACCTGTCTACAAGCACCCAGCAATTTTGGTTGGTGAAATGGATTCTACATTCAATTGCGCCAGGATAAACCTGAAACAATTAATCAGCTTCATCAAAATTACCCCAGATTTACATGTCTAGAATGTAGCTCAGAACTGATTTAGTTATTCTTTTCCACTTGTGCTAAATTTAGTGTAGTATACATACATGCATTTAGAAAAGTGCATGGTGGCTTAAAGGTGCCTGCCTAAATAAAATACATTAATTGTAGACTCACCTATGTAACTAAATATGTTTACGAAACACACTGACTCTTTTACAGAAAGCAATTATGTTAAGGGCCAGGTATAATTATTATTACCACCACTAGAAGACATACATTGATTTTTAATTCTCCATACCATACTAAATGTAACTAAGGTGAATCTCTACATTCGTCAAAAATAAAAACAAACAAACCCACTTAGACTCACACAGTTATAAACAAATGTGATTTATAGTCACATTTTTGTTAAGATAAATGGATTAGCTCTTGAGAAAGCACAACATAGCTTTAAGTTTACTTTTTCCAAGTTAGCATATATATTTGGTGATATCATTCTGATACAAATTTTACCTGGTAAGGACTGATATAAATTCAACATTTAGTACTCTTGTTATCCAAGTGCCAACTATTATGTGATAAATCCATGAATTAGGGTCTCAGATAAAGAGTAATAACAAATACTTCAAACTGTTAACACAGTAAAATCTCAGAGTTATGAACATCAGAATTACAAACTGACTAGTCACCCACATTCCTCATTTGGAACCAGAAGTATGTCATCAGGCATTAGTAGAGACCAAAAAAAAGTGTGTGTGTGGGGCGGGGGAAGAAATACACTACAGTACTATGTTAAATGTAAACTAATAAAAATAAAAGGAAAGGTTGAAAGAAAAAGATTTGATAAAGCAAGAAACAGTTTCGTCAAAGGCTGTACCTTTCTCCTTAGCATTTCCCTTTGGCTTCTTGCAGTGTCATAGAATACTAATTTCTGTGAATCCAATTCTTGGTAGCCTCACTCTCCCCATGGGTTTTATAAAGCATGTGGATACCTAACTCAAGGCTGGATTCCATTGGCAGCTGGGGGCCTAAAATTAGTCATTGCAGTGCTGCGCCTTCATCTCTTTGGCTATGTCTACACTTGTAATTTTAAGTCGACTTTAAGTCAACTTAGTGAGTCTACACTTAAAATTAAAGTCGACTTTGGGGGGAACTTACAAAGTCGACCTAGAGCGTCCACACTGGATGCCTAGGTCGACTTCTAGGGGCTAGGAGGACCTAGGGTAGGTCCACGGGGGCAGGGGGTACCCCTTGCCCACTGCCAGGGGTCTCAGCCTTTGCCCCATTGTACATAGGTACAATGGGGCAAAGGGGGACAGGGACCCTGGCAGGGCATAGGGGCAGGGAGGGCAGGACTCTGCCCTGCCCTGTGGGGGGGCATGCCTGGCTCCCCCTGTGCCCCCCCCCCAGAAGGGAGGGCATTGGTGTAGTCCTGGGGTAGCCCTATGTTGACTTAGGGCTACCCCCACGTCTACACTGGCTGAAGTCGACTCTAGGGAGTCAACTTAAGCACTAAGTCAAAATAAAATGAGGTGTTATAAAGTCGACTTAATTTTTATTAAGTTGACTTTATTTTTCTTAAGTCAACTTAAGCAAGCTGCTTAAGTCGACTTAAGAAAAACTGTAGTGTAGACGCAGGGTAAATTAAGTCAACTTAGTGTGTCTACACTTAAATTTAAAGTCGACTTAAAGGGAAACTTACAAAGTCGACCTAGAGGTTGTATAATGGTTGTATTCCTTATGTCTTTAATGGCTCATCAGGTAACTCCCTGGGACCAATGTCCTGGCAAATTCCTAAACATTAAGGACACAATGGTTTTAACATAAGTTAAAGTATGGATATAACACCAAATTTTAACTTCTAATCACTATAGAATTCCTAGACATAAACTATATAATCATTCCCAGCAAATTACTACCTTTCTATTGATACCAAACATGACATAGTTCCTATGGATTATAGAGCATTTATGAGATATCCATTGAAAATAATATCATAAATGCTTCCTAAATCCAGACAGAGTCACACCCTGCCCACATGCCCTGCTAGAGTCCCTGTCCCCCTTTTCCCCATTGCACACAAGGGGTGCCCCCCCTGCCACCATGGACCTACCCAAGGTCCCCTTAGCCCCACAAAGTCGACCTAGAGCATCCAGTGTGGATGCTCTAGGTCGACTTTGTAAGTTTCCCTTTAAGTCGACTTTAAATTTAAGTGTAGACACACTAAGTCAACTTAAAAGTGGAGGTGTAGACATAGCCTATAACATTAATGATGTGAGCTCTCAGACTGAAGTCAATGGGACAATTATTTCATCTTTAAATTAATCTGATGTTTAAGTGATTTGCTGGATTGGGGAACACATGGCATGGCCACGTCCATGTGTAACTGATACATTTTACAGTGCAAAATGTGACTTTGTTTTCTTTCCTTGATAGAGGAGAGAAGCAGTGGAGAAGGAAACATCTATCTTAATTAGATACTCTTTGTCTCTGCACTTATGCATGGAGCAAGGCAAGGAAACTAATCTAGAACAGAAGTAAGCAAACTACGGCCCATTGACCAGATATGGTCTGCCTGAATATTTCATCTGACCTGAAAGCTGGGCCTGGCAGGTGGCTCATAGCATGGCTGCAGTCACTCTCCCACTTCCGGCCAGGCAGTGGAAAACGGTATGTTAAAACCTTATGTCTGAATGTTTGTTACAGAAAAGAAAGAAAAAGAAGGTCTGTATAAGGAACACCAGTAGACTTACTGTCTAATAGTTTTGTTTAAAAATGATTCATGGTATTCCAAAAATTTATAATATTTAATACTATTTAAAATGCATTGACATTTTTTTAGAGTGGTAGCCGTATTCATCTGTGTACAGCAAAAACAACGAGAGTCCTGTGGCACCTTATAAACTAACAGATTTCTTCAGGCATAAGCTTTCGTGGGCTATAACCCACTTCGTCAGATGCAGTGGGTTACAGCCCACGAAAACTTATGCCCGAAGAAATCTGTTAGTCTTTAAGGTGCCATAGGACTCTCGTTCTTATTGACATTTTTGTTTTACTGAGAATGTATGTGGTGCTTTCTCTTTGATATTGGCTGGGAAGTATTACCATACATGGGATCAGAGGTTCACATACAATAGCACTGAGATTTAACTCTGTACAGCTTCTTCGAAAAAGCCCCTGAAAAGACAGAAAAGATTCTGTGCTTCAGCAAAGAGTTAACCTGAATTGCATGAATAGAGGAAGTCATAACAACAATTAGAACACAGGATGCCCTTTCCTCCACACCCATGCTTAGTCTACTACTGCACCATGCTGCCTCTGTTCCAGCCACACAGGTCCTGATTCAAAGCCCATTGGGAAAGGCCTGTGGTAGGTTTAAGACCATAAAACATGAAATTTCAGGAAAAAGTTAAAGGCAAACTTCCCATAACAATAATTGGTTCATGACTTCAAGGCTATTTCAAAAGCAAAAGGACTATAAACTGACTCTTTTTCCATTAAAAGCTGAGGAAAGCCTTGCTGTAGGATTAGCAGGGCCCCAAAAAGCAGCTGGACTAGCACAACATTAAAAAACTTCTCTTAATTTAATCTGGACGCGTCTATAGCTATTCCAAATTTCTATGCATTAAGGTGGATAGTATTTACTTAAAGCATTGGTACCTGTGCATACTGTAATACAATGAATCAAAGTAAACAGATAGGCAAGGATGAGTCAGGCCTGACCAATTGATTGTCTTTTATGATGAGATGACTGGCTCAGTGGATATGGGGAAAGCAGTGGATGTGATATACCTTGACTTTAGCAAAGCTTTTGATACAGTCACCCATAGTATTCTTGCCAGCAAAAGTATGGATTGGGTGAAGGTGGATGGAAAGCTCTAAGATGGGTGGAAAGCTGGCTAAATCATCAGTCTCAATGGGTATAGATGAATGGCTTGATGTCTAGTTGGCAGCCAGTATCAAAAGGAATGCCTCAAAGGTCAGTCCTAGGTCCAGTTTTGTTCAACATCTTCATTAATGTTCTGGATGATGGGGTGGATTGCACCCTTGGCAAGTTTCCTGTGGCACCTTAAAGACTAACACCTTTGTTAGTCTTTAACACCTTTATTAGTCTTTAAGGTTCCACAGGACTCTCGTTTTTTGCTGTATACAGACTAATACGGCTACCCCTCTGGAACTTGGAAAATTTGCAGATGACACTAACCTGGAGGAGTTGGAAATACACTGGAGGGAAGGGATATAGAGTGATGTAGACAAATTGGAAGATTGGGCCAAAAGAAATCTGGTCAGGTTCAACAAGGACAAGTGCAGGGTCCTTTGCTTAGGAGGAAGAATCCCGTGCCCTGCTACAGACTGAAGACCAACTTTCTAACAAACAATTCTGCAGAAAAGACCTGGGGATTGCAATGGACAAGAAGCTGGATTTGAGTCAGCAGCTTTTCCCTATTGCCAAGGGATACATCTACACTGGAGCCTTAGGTCGACTTAAGGAAGGTTAAATCGATCTACAGACTCCTGTGTTCACACTGGGCTTTTATTAAGTCGACTTAAGCGCTTCCTTAAGTTGACTTAATAAAACCACCTCTTCGGTTGACTCAACGCTTAAATCGGCCTTATTAAGTCAACTTAAGTCAGTGTTGATGGGGAAATCCCTTAAGTCGACCTAATTGGCCTCCAGGCCCCTCTCAGGGCTATCCACAATGCACCACTCCTCCGTTGACCTAGCACCTGCCAGTGTTGATGCCTGCAGTCAACAGGAGTTTTCAATGTGGACTCTCTAAGTCAACTTAACAAGGTCAACTTTAAGTCCACTTAAGGTCGACCTTGTTAAGTCTACTTAACTGAGCCTCCAGTGTAGACATACCCAAGAAGTCTAGCAGCTTATTGGGTTGCATTAATAGGAGCATTCCAAACAGATCATGAGAATTGATTATTCCTCTCTATTTGGGCACTGATGAGGGCACAACTGGAGTATTGTGTCTAGTTTTAGGTCCTCCACTACAGAAAGAATGTGGACAAATAGGATAGGACAGAGTCCAGCAGAGTGTACCAAAAATTATTAGGGAGCTGAAAAAGTATGATTTATGAAGAGAGGCTGAGGGAACTGAACATATTTAGTCTGTAGAAATATGGGTCATTTTACAGCAGCCTTCAACTGCCTGAAAAGGGATTCCAAAGGGATGGACGTAGGCTGTTCCCAGTGGCAGCAGATTCCAGAACAAGGAGGAATGGTCTCACATTGCAGTGGGGGAGGTCTACATTGAATATTCGGAGAAACTTTTTCACTGGTTGGGTATTCAGTCACTGGAAGAGGTTACCTCTGGAGATGGTGGAAGCTCCATCCTTAGAGGTTTTTAAAGCCTGGCTTGACAAAACCCTGTCTTTAGTAGGGGTTGGTCCTGTTATTAGCAGAGGGTTGGATTAGGTGACATCCTGAGGTCCCTTCCAACTCTAATCTATGATTCTATAGAATTCTTTCTCTGGATGTACTGTATGTTTATTTAAAAAATAGTTGTTTTAAAAAATAAAAAATATCAAAAAGTTAGTAACAACTCTGGTTTTCTACACCTGCAGCAATCATTATCTTAAACTCATTTAGTCTCTAGTTTCCAAGGGTTAAATCCTGGCAAAACATCTGGTGACTTCATGAGGGCCCCAATTTCACTCTATGTCTCTTTGGTCCAGATTTTCCAAGATATTTTTAATGGATTTTTGTAAAATATCTAGCCTTCTAACTGCCATTGATTTGAAGGGATATGAGGCAACAAGGTACTTCTGAAATCCGAGTAAGTGCCTAAATGCCTTTAAATATCTGTCCCTATGTCCATTTGTTTTTTTTTTAATTTAATTTTATTTATTTTTTGTTCACCTAACTATAGGCAACTTTTGTTATACTACCACTGCCTTATACAGAGGGCAACTTTATTTACAGTGTATATTTGTCTTTTTGTACCTTTGCAATATCTGTACATGACCTATTTACTAAAAAGAAATGGCAATTAGTATACATGATCACCACCTACTCATTTGTCAAGACAATAGTGGACAAATGCTTAGCAGAAAAGAGCAGTAAAATTGCTTTCCAAGATATGCTACTAGGAAACAGAACAATACAGGCTAAGAAATTCAGTGAAATTGAATAAATGTAGAATTAATTAATAAGCAATACATTCAGCCTGAAATATCATTGTGACTGAAACAGTTGGTGGTGGTTCTGATGCAACTGACTTTCAAAGAGACTACTGGATGAAAAGACACTGAGGGATATCTGCATTACCCAACAGGGATTCCAGAAAGACCACATAGGATAACAAAACATAGCCCAAAGAGTGGGATGTGACTAGATTTTTTATATCACTCTCTTTCAGGTTCAGCCTTGTAATGCCCACAGGCCATGCATAAAATCAATCTTTTTGCATCAAATATAACACCTGCCGCCTCCCCCAAACTACTTCTTCCCAACCTAAAATTTGGTGCAAATTTGGTGAAAAACACAAAATTAAAGGAATGGTGTCTTTTTAGTACTATAACTCTGAGTTTGTTAACTGAATAGTAAATAAATCAGAACTGGCTGATATAATTTGTTTTGATCTTCAAAAAGACTTTGACACAGTTCCTCAAACCAGGCTATTAAGGAGATTTTGGAAAAGTCACAGAGTAGCAAAAGGAAAAAGTGGAACTGCCACTCTGCCTCAGAGCCATCTCTCTACCCTGAAAAAAACATAATATCCATAGACATTCGTAATTCCATTATATTCATTGACCCCCCAAAAAAGAGGAATAAAGTAGAGATGGGGGTAGGGGAATAAAAAAGTCCAATATTTTGAACTTAAAAAAAATGACAAACTAATTAAATTGACATTTTTGATCTGATTAAAAAACTAATTTGATTTCAAAGATATTTTTGCTTCACAATATTTTGTTTTAAAAGTGTTTCTCTTTTACCATCTCTATTAGAAATATTACAATGCCATTATATAAGACAAGGACCATCTTCACTGGAATAATCTCTTCATTACTTATCACCTTATCCAAGATTATTTATAGCAGAAATAGAGGTGGAGAACAATACTGTCTGGAGGCGTGGAGAAACATACGTAAGAATGAAAAAAAAGAATGTTATTTTATTTATAGGGATGAGTAATAAGACAAAACAACAAAAGTATTCAAAATAATAAATCAGATTAGATCAGATTCTATTTATAGTTTCTGTTAATAACAGAATAAGGGCACAGTCAATGAAATTGAAAGGTAGCAAATTTTGCAGTATTCCCTAGTGACAACCTAAAGTATTACTGTAAATAATGTTTAAAACCATTACTAAAAAAAAATAAGGAATTTTCTTTCTGAGGACATAAAGAACATTTTAAGGTGCTAATCCCTTTCCACACTGGCTTAAGTCGATTTAATAAAGTCGACTTAAGCGTTAAGTCGACCTAAAATGAGGTGTTATTAAATCAACTTAAGTCGACTTAAGGAAAACCCAGTGTGGACATGGAGTAGTTTAGGTCAATTTAAGCCTCCTTAAGTCGACCTAACTTGTAAGTGTAGATGCACCTCTAGTGAGGAAGTTAAGTTCCTGCTACCAAACTGGCCACAAGAAAGGTTACATACAGAACAGAAGTTGAGCTACAACAGACATTTCACAAAACAAAAATGAAATTTAAACACAGAGAGATCCTCAAATTTGTTCCAATCTGCATCCCACTTCCAGCCAAGCCGCTGCCAGCACTCTCCCACCCAGCAGTTTCTAGAAGCTGACATGGAGGGGGATGATTGTTTTTCCAGTGTGGTTGGGGCAGACTGGTGTCCTCTTCCCATATGACTATTGAAGGTACAACCTGGCTCTTACTTTTGTTCATGCACCCACACAAAAAAAGTTTTGCAAGACTCAGAGATCAAGTTATGAACAAGGCCCATAAGAAATTTTGCAGTTTCTGAAGAGGGGAATTAATATTAGAGTTAGCTGGCAGGTCAAATGCAATGTGTCAGTGTGCTACTACATTTCATTAGATCTCACTTTATCTTTTCACTGGACTTGCTGTTGCAAGGGTGAACTTGCTAGAAAAGATTTCTGATAAAATTCAAAACTTCTTCACACACAAGAGAGTTAATACAGCTGGTCCATGATCACTTCAGGGACATTTTCTGCTTCAAAAACTATCTGAGTGTTAAGAAAAACAGAGAACCGGAGAACATAGTTTGCAATAATTATAACTAAAACAAAAGCAGAGGGGGAAAATGATCTGAATCACTGAAAAGGAGGCAGCTCTCCAGGAACAGCTTCTAACTCCATTTGCTCCTTCCCACTGGCATTGGAGCAGTTTTTGGAGCTGCACTGCCTTTGGTAGGTCCTGATGGCTGCAATTTTATATGGGACCTGGGAAGAAGTAACAACCAGATTTCTTTGCAGAAATTTAAGTTGATAAGAGACACCACTGTAACGAAGAACAGCAACCTTTCCTCCAGTCTGTTTCCTGCTCTCCTCCCCCTACAAATCTGCAGCATGGAAATCTCAGGGAGGCCAGATGGATAATTCAGGGTATCAGAAGCAGATTTATTTATTTATTTATTTAAGATGTGGAAAGGGAATTTCAAGGTGTGTTGGGGGCGAAGGGGGAGATGGGCAGGAGAAAGAAACAAGCTACAAGAGTATATGAAAAATCATTTAAAAAAATCTAACTAATAAACATTCACAAGAATTTATTTTTTAAAAAAGTGGTACAAATCTGATCTCCATTAATAAGATAAACCAATTAATAACTCTTAAAACTGGAATTCATTCATCCAAACTATTGATTTAATATATGGTTTGTCCTCACAGGGAATTTGCATGGGGAAAGACTGAGACTTTCCATAATCATATGTTACTAGAGAGAGAGAAAGAATCCACTAAATGCTCTTATTAAGGGAAACTGCTCTGTAATCCAGAAAATAATATAGAACATATCTGTAGATCAACTCCTGAGTAATGGTCTCCTGTAAAATTTTTATGCTGATCAATTCATTTAGAATTCTCCCCTAAACTCCATAACAAAGCTGTAGGAGGACTTGAAATTGGATGCTTTCTCACCAAACATGTTTAATTGTTTTTTCCGATATATCCTTGGTTATATGGAAAATAATCTGACTCAGAAAAAAGTGGAATTTAAATTGAGAGGTATGTCTTGAGTTCTCAGACCTGCCAAGTGTTTGATGAGATGGCTGATACCTTGGTCCACTTGCGAAGAATGCATCAGTGAGTTTAGATGAAAACATCTGTCAAAGACATTGAAGTTTCTCATCTTAATAAAAAACATACCTGGATTATAACTGCCCAGACAACTGCTGGGGTGCTTGTACAATTGGCCGGTCAAATTCAATTTCTGATTAATGTCAGAGCAGGGAAATGTCTCTCCATTGTGTAACATAGATGAACTTGCTCAAGAGCCTTTAGATTGTTCTAATCTCCATATAATAGTTTTGCTATGATTTTCTGTATTGAAGATTAAGAAATGGTGGAGAGATATAATAATCAAAACCTTGGCTTTTTGAACTCCAGGGCAAAGCTATAAGAAAAATATAGGAAGTCAGAAGAAAGAAGGATTTCTAGAAGTTTTATGTTCTACAGAGTCTTCAGTCTCCCATAGGAAGAGGTTATGCTTCACAGAGCTCAAGAGATGAGCATTTATTTTGAATCAACCAATACAATTTCCAAAAATTGTATGTCTGATCAGTCCTTTTGATTCAACCACTCTGCTGTCAAACTAAATGCTCCTCTCAACTTAGACACTAAAGTAACCAGAGAGAATTCATTACTGTCTAGGTATTTGGAAACTTCTAAATCCTCCAATTTCTGTGATAAATTAGTTTGCACAGGCACTAAAACATCCATTTATCAAAAGTGTTATTCAGAAAGTAATCCCAAATCAGTTACCAATGGGTATGGATTCAATAAAATACTACATTTTTAAATGATGGAAGTACAGAACACAGATGCAAGGAAAAGTGTTCCTCTTTTAAAAGTATTAAAACGCTTGGTTGTTTGTTAAAACGTATATACAAAAAACCCAAAAGGCTTTAGGAGGCTTATATCTTGTTTTAAATTGTATATTGTTAAATACATTTATGAAATATGACCTAGTGCAGTTCTATGAAAATGATACTGATTTATTGAGAAACCATATCCCCATAGAAAAATCAGTGATTGCAAAGTAGTTTTCTTTTAATTTGAAAATGAGGGGTTTTTTTGGGTTTTTTTTTAAGTTTTAGGTTTAGCCCTAAATAGACCCACTGGCTCCAGATAATTAAAATGCACTGACATGTAGGTAAGGATAATTTTTTTTGTAATAGAAATCCAGGACATTTTCCCCTCTGTTACACCAGTGGAAATCTGAAGTAACTTAGTTCATTCCAGTGAAAATGCAACAAAGGGGGGAAATTAGAATGACAGAATCTCTCTCTTTATTTGACCTTCACAGGTTCTCTACACTAGTCTCACACTGTCCTATTGGCCCCAGTTCAGCAAAGAATTTAAGCACAGGCTTAAAGTTAAGTACATGCTTAATTCCCATTAAAGCCAATGTACTAAAGTAGTTTCCTGCATATGAGTGATTTGATTCATCAGTGATATTGTTACTAGCCATATTTCTGTCTTCCACATTCCAATTTATCAGCTAGCTTTGCCAGCAGACTTTAAGTAAATTACCAAATAAAATCACATCATCTGCTTTACATTAGATCTCATCTGGTGTCTCTTTAATTACAGATGAAGGTCTGTATCCTGAAAGGTGCCATTAAAATATAAATATAAAATATTAATATCAATTGGAGTTTAGGTGCTCAGTACCTTACAGGATTTGGCCTTACGAGATAATCAATTATTTTATATTGTCATAGCCCCAACTACAATTCATTTCAAGGACTTCCACCTAAATAACATTTACTATACCTCAACTGGTCCTTATAACAATCTATTCTTTCAGACACTTTCATATCTCTTTTGTCATTTCCCCCCAGGATTCCAGCCAAATCTCTGTCTGTCCTTAGTGCCAGGCTTGCTTTGTTTTGCAGGCCTTCATTTCTGTTTGGCTGAGTCAAGTATATCAACTATTTCTGAAACTGCTCCACCTATCCTCTCCCCAAAGCCAAACAGCCTTGAAAGGTAGCATTGATACAGCATGAAACAAAATGTGAATTCAAAAACATTTAGTTCAGTCAGGAATTTTTGAGCACATAAAATGAATGTCCAAACCCACTGAAACCAATGATGACTCTGCCATTCACTGCAATAGAGCCAGGATTTTATCTATGATATTGTCATGATCCATTTTGGCAATAGCTCTCCCTATTCCTTAGTGTTTTCCCAAGCAATTTCCATGACCTATATGAGTTCATCGTGCATAGATAAATACAGAACCAGATTCTGGGCCTTCATGCCTATCTGCTTTGCACTCCTAAAATTTTACAAAGCAGCTGGCCATCTGCCACATAACTGGACAGATGGGAATTCTTCGAGTGTAGGGCAATCCCCAAGTTTTGTAACCCTAGCCCAGTTTACACCATCTGCCAAATCCCAACACCCCAGGCACATACATAAATGTAGGGGGGCGGTTAAAAGTTGACCAAGTATGGGTGGGGATGAAGTTCTTTGTGTTGATATGTGGGAGCCAGTGAATAAGCACAGCATATAGGAGAGTTTTGCAAAGGAGTTCTCCAGAGTCCAGGTGAAGGAAGAGTGACTATGCCACCCATGGGGTGAATTTGCTGTTAGCTAGTTTGTTGTATGACTGCTTGATTGAAGTTTATAGTGCGATCTGTTTTCGGACTGTGTGGCCTGCAAGGCTAGGCTGAGATCTTACTAACAAGGCTCTAGCCAGCTAGCCTTTGATCCCTAATCTCTTTACAAAGAAGTAGGCTAACTCAGGGAGAACAGAGGTTTAAAAAGTCAGCTTCTAAGTGATCAGAGGAGCTAGCAAACAGAGGAGTTTTGTGAGTGTTGTAAGGGTCAGATACATCTAACAAACTTACTCAAATGTAGGCCAATAGTTCCTATCAGGGAGGCCGGGGAGTGGGGGTGGGGAGGGGCGAGATGGAGGGGGTAGAACAGCCTGCAAGAGAAAAATAATGTAGGTAGAAGTCCAGCAGTGGAGTGGATGCAAACCTGTTTATTTCACTGAAAGAAGCAAGTATGATTTTCTGCTTTGCGGGCAGGGCCATCCCTAGGGGGGATGCAGGGCCTGGAGCAAACCACATTGTGTGGGCCCCCCTACCTGCTCCTGCCCAGTCCCAGTGCAAAGTCAGGACCTGGGCATCAGTCACCTGCCTCTTGCTTGGTCCACCACAGCCTCCCACCTAGTCTGCTGTGGGACATCCTAAAGCAAGGGGCCCAGCGTATTCACCCCAATTCACCCTATCCTAGGGATCACTCTGCTTGTGGGCAGGTGGCATATGTATAAATATGGTGCAAGCAACCCATGGCCCTCAGAGACTGAGTACAGGAACTTGAGACTAGAGTGACTCAACTGGAGGCGCTAAAGAAGACAGAAAAATACACAGAGGAAACTTTGTGGGACAAAGTAAAGCTGTCCAGCCCCCAATCTGCCAGCCTCGATCCTGTTGAGGAAGAAAGTCTTTGAGAAGGAGTACATCAAGCTGTAGCAGAGGATCCCATAGTTGGAATCCTCGTTCTGGATGATGTCACAGTACCATCTCGCACTGAGGATGTTCCTTCAGGAGAGAAGCCCATGTGGGTACTAATGTTATAGGGAAAGGTAGGAGAAAGGTCATGGAGGACAAATTTAGATCTCTAAGTAAGAGATTAAAGTTCAGGACTTCCACGATAGCATTCTCTGAAATGTTTCCAGTTTCATACACAGGGACATTTGAACAGGTAACATTGCAGGGTCCCAATGATATGATGGTGATTGGAGGAGGGATTTAGAAACTTGGGAATCTTTTGGTAAAGGAAGACTCTGTACAGGAAGGATTGGATCTACCTAAACCAAAATAAAACCTGATTCCTGGCAAGCAAAATTAAAAAAAGGTTATAGAGGAGTTTTTAAACTAAAGGTTGGGGAAAAGCTGAAAGAAACACTCCATTTGGACAGAGATACCCCTTACATGATGATTTATTAAAGGGGATGCTCTATGTTCTAGTATAGAGAAACAAGGCAAGTTGATAAAGTACAGGTTAGAAAGAAAAGAAAAAGTCAAATGAAAAAGTGTCTCATTCGATTACATCACATAATGACAGACAACTAAATACTGGAAATTTTTTGTAAGTGCCTGGATACAAATGGTTTAAGTCCAACTACTGAAATGGGTGACCTTGAGTGCTTGGTATTAAATGAAGATATTAATATAATAGTCATCATAGAAACTTGGTGGGATGATGATAATCTATGGGCATGGTAATACCGAGGCACAAAATATGTACAAATGACAGAATAGGTTGCACTGGTAAGGGAGTGGCACTATCTGTGAAAGAAGGCATAAAATCAAAGGTTTAATTAATCAAACTGTACGACAGAATCTCCATCGATAGAAATCCCAAACTTGAATAATTAGAGAACAGCAGTAGGAATATATTACCAATCACCTGACCTGGGAGGTGACGGTGATTATAAAATGCTCGGTAAGATTAGAAGGACTGCAAAACAGAAAACCCAATAACAATGGGGATTTCAACTATCCCCATATTGACTGGGTATGTGTCACTTCAGGTTGGGATAGAGAGATCAAATTTCTAGAAATTTCTTAGAACAGCTAGTCCTGGAATCCGCAAGGGAAAAGGCAATTCCTGGTTCAGTCCTAAGTGGGGCACAGGATGTAGTCCAAGCAGTGAATGTAGCTGAACCACTCAGTAATAATGACCATAATGCAGGGGTCGGCAACCTTTGCCGGCCCCCGTCCTAGCCCCGCTCACTGCACTCTCAGCAGGTGCCAGGGGCAGGGCCAAAAGGCGGCAGGGAGAACCTCCAATTCCCAGCTGGGCCGGGGCCAGGTCTGGTTCCTAGTGGTGGGCAGCCTCCGGTTCCTGGTCAGGACCAGGGTTAGGGTCAGCTCCCTATGGCAGGCGGCCTCCGATTCCTGGCCAGAGCTGGCTCCCGCTGGCGGATGGCTTCCTATTCCCGGCTGGGACCAGGGGCTGGCTCCTGCCAGCAGTGGCGGCTCCAGGTGGGCCGACCTGCCATCTTCATGGCTGGGGCCGGCTCCTGTGGCAGGCAGGAATGGCTCTGGGTGAGGCCGATCCACCTGCGTCGCTCCCCTCCAGCAGCTCTGCCCAGCAGGGGGCAAGAACCCCGCACTGCAGCTTTTCCCTGCTGGCCGCTCTCCCCAGCGGGGCAGAACGGCGAGTGGGGTCCTGGAGCCGTGGCACGTGGCTGTTGTGGCCCTAGGCTGCACTGAGGGGGCGGGGAGGGAGCCTGAGTGGTGCTGGGTGCCGCTCAGGCTCAGCATGTGTGCCACGTTTGGCACGTGTGCTGGGGGTTGCCAACCCCTTCATAATGTAATCAGATTTAAAATCCTTGAAGGGATATCAAAAAACCCCAGCACAGTAGTATTGTAGTATTTAACTTAAAAGAGGGAACTACACAAAAGTGAGGAATCTAGTTAATTGGAAATTAAAAGGAACAGTCCTAAGAGTGAAATGTCTGCAAGTTGCAACTAAGTTATTTAAATTCAACCTTATAGAGAGTCAAACAAAACAGAGTGGGGGACTGGAAATCCTGAGAACCCTGGCTTGAGGTGAGGCTTTCAGATTCCAAGTTTCCTGCTCCAGCATCAGGGCTATGTCTACACTTAATTCGAACTAACTAAAGCCATGACTACACTAGGCTTTCATTAGTTCGAATTAAGGGCTTCCTTAATTCGAACTAATAAATTTGAATATGCTATTCAAACTAAGGATTAATTCGAACTAGTTAGTTCGAATTAACCAATTTGGCCATGTTAGTTTGAACTAATTGCTTAGTTCGAACTAACTGGCCCATTGAACTCAATGAAATTCACTAATTCAAACTAAGCAAGTGCCATGAATGGCACTTGCTTAGTTCGAACTAAATTTTTCTAGTTCGAATTAAGTTAATTCGAACTAACTAAAATTAGTTCGAATTAGTTAGTTCGAATTAACTAATTCAAACTAACTTTTGTAAGTGTAGACATAGCCCAGGAGCCTAAAGCATGAAAACTCGTGCAAGAGTCAGGGCTACATCACTCAGTCCTCTGAGATAGGGAGCCTCTGTGCCCCTGACTGCAGTAGTCAGCATAGAGGGGCTGCCCCAGAGCTGCAGACCCTGGAAATAGCCAGCCAGATGATCTGGAAGGAAATGTGCTTTTGTAAAACTGAAACAAAGGTTTCTGCAAATCACTTTAGTTTTGATCCAATAGCATTTTCTGATGGAACCCAGACAACCAGCTCTTCTTTGAATATCTGGGATGGATAACAATCAGTCAATCTAATGGTTGACCTATTTCCTGTAATGAATCTACACCCCTCTTAGCATCCATATTCACTCAAAGTTAGGCTCTGATGCATTGTTAATGCTGTATAGTAATATAATTTTACTGTAAAATTTGTAATGTAATCCTGTTAGAAGCTAAATTGTTAAGATATTCCAACACTCAAATATTCCAGTGTGTAGTGACTAGAAAATCCTCCTTACTCCTTAGAATCCTCCTTAATTTTCCACAGAAAATAGCTGCACAGTGAAGATTACTTCTAGTAATGCAATTTCACCAAATTCATGAAACTATCTTTCAGGCTAAGCTTATTAGCTTTTATATAAGTTTTGTTTTGATATTTAGTTTTATTGCAACTATGTCCATAGACTCTACAGTGTTTACGTATGCTGCAGGCTAGTGTTCTATGCTTTAAAACATCTAACAAACTGATTTCATATCCCCGAGACACTCTAATAGTAGAAAAGAACTTCTGTAATGTACACATCAAGAAATATGGGCAGATTTCAGGAATGGCCTTCAAGCAAATCTAAATCTGTCTGAAAGTTTCATATGTGCATTTACATTTCTACAGCCTTTCAAGACTGGGCTTTCTGTTTAGCTATCTATCCTCATAAGAAAAACAATTTTCACTTTAAGTGGTCAGTTATCTTAAAAGGCAGGGGAAATGGGACATATTGTGTACTGTTAACCTTTGTAAAAGTGGGTGGCATTAGATTTTGGAAGCAATATATAAGCTTCTGAAGAATTTTAGCAAGGTTAATCACTAGGACCCTTTACCAGCTTCTGTTTCCTTCATTCCCAAACAGC
This sequence comes from Pelusios castaneus, assembly GCA_007922175.1. Classification (NCBI taxonomy): domain Eukaryota; kingdom Metazoa; phylum Chordata; order Testudines; family Pelomedusidae; genus Pelusios; species Pelusios castaneus. Next base: position 9,717,190 of record ML685813.1, read on the forward strand.
CAGGGGACAAATAGCAAAACACTTTTTTTATAAATCATCTTCATCCAAAGGTCACAGGGTGTTCTACACTAACAATATAATCATTTTTTTTCAGTCAAAAGCAATATCAAATACAGATTTCTGTAGTTTTAAATACTGAGACAAATCAAGCAGTTCAAACAACAATTGGAAGTGCAATTCCACTATCAAAAAGCTTAGCTTCTAAAAGACATAGCACCCAATAGTTTAAGTTTATATCTCAGACAGACTAAATAATGCTACTAGTTCTGACCTCAATAACAACTGGGAACATACAGATTTAAAAGATCTGAAAGATATATTAGTCCACAGCCATGGCTGAGTATCTTAAAAGTAGGTATAAAACCTTGAAATTGATATGGAATTTTACAGGGAGCCAGTGTAAAGACTGTAAAACCCTGAGTGCTTTTTTGAAAGTCTGAGGATCTCTAAGAATGGGAATAGATGCATTCTGCATGACCTGCATATTGGACACATTGGCTATGTCAACACTTGTAAATTTAAGTCGACTTAGCATGTCCACACTTAAATTTAAAGTCAATTTAGGGGGGAAATTACAAAGTGTAGGGCACCCATCGTCACTGAGACAATATATCATTGAGAATTAAAAAAAAAAAAAAATCAAGCCTTGAGAAAACAGAAAGTCGTGACCCTGATTCAAGTCCCTTTGGCTAAACAAAGGAATTAGATGATTGATATTTAATAGGAGATGAATCCCTGGCCCAAAGCAAAGGCCTATTAAGTGGTCTATGAGCAGGGAATTATTCAAGGAGCCTCAGGTGTCTCAGAATACCCTTTTTCAGATTGGCAGCAGAGACCTGGCCTAGAGTATCCCTGCTGCCCCTCTATAGCTGTTACTGCATTCTCTGGCCTTCTGCAGTCATGGGCTATGTCTGCAGTTGTTAATTTAAGTCGACTTAGCTAAGTCGACTTAACAAAATTGACTTAGCATGTCCACACTTAAATTCAAAGTTGACTTAGGGGGGAACTTACAAAGTCGACCTAGAGCATCCACACTGGATGCCTAGGTCGACTTGTAGGGGCTAGGGGGACCTTGGGCAGGTCCACGGTGGCGGGGGGGCACCCCTTGCCCAGTGCCAGGGGTCTCAGCCTTTGCCCCATTGTACCTGGGTACAATGGGGCAAAGAGGGACAGGGACCCTGGCAGGGCATAGGGGCAGGGTGGGCAGGTCTCTGCCCTGCTCTTTGGGGGGCATGCCAGGTTCTCCCTGTGCCAGCCACCCTGGCAGGGAGGGCAGTGGGGAAGTCCTGGAGAGCCCTAAGTTGACTTAAAATGAGGTTTTACGAAGTCGACTTAAATTTTCCTTAAGTCAACTTAAGCAGCTGCTTAAGTCGACTTAGGGAAGTGTAGTGTAGACGCAGAGTAAATTAAATCGACTTAAGCAAGCTTTAGTCGACTTAATTTACAAGTTTAGACACAGCCTCTGTGTTTTGCTCCTTTGTCTGGCATAGAAGTATAGAGAGGGAGACAAACTCTTGCCACTCCTTTTCTTCCCCTCCCCTCTGAATTCTTCCTCCAGGAAGCTTAATGCAGAACTCAGCCAGCTCCACACCAAACAAAGGTCAAGGAAGCTTCCAATAAGAGCTCTTGGCACAAACTCATTTCTGAAAAACAAAATTGCATTAGGTGTTCTGCATTTCTGGCTTTCTCCAGTTATTCCAGGGATTGGGGATTTAGCTCCTAGAATGGTAGAAATAAATTCTGGATACAGAAAAGAGGTACAACTCTATAGATAAACAAATGAGACTATAACTCAGCCTCTGTACAAATAGACTAGTTTTAAAGAAAATAATCAAATGCAATTGCTAGGGTATAAACCTCGCTCAGCAAATTCTTAGAGCTAATTAAGAAGATTTCCATTTTATTTGGATTAAGTTTAATTAAATGATGCACCATTCACCACTGGCTGTCTCAAGGAATTAATATATCATTTTTACTTGTTTTTCTTGGTGAGTCTACTGTTATCCTTACATGCTCATGTACTACTGCAATCTAAGTTACATTGTACAAGATGAGTATTGCTTTTCCATGTGAGGCTTATAAATCACTGTGATGCTATTGATAGCTCCACCCAGTCTACTAAATGTTTTGCATTGGAAATTAATTAAACCATCTATTCAAAATGTTTAATTGTTTTTATACAAATTACAAGTTGTGCTTTCTGTCTGCTGTAAATCCTATACCCATGTGTTCTTTTTTTCTGTGGTATTTACATAATATTGGAAATATGCCGACACACAATTATTCACTTAAACATCTGCCTTATGACACTAATGACATATTCGTCAAACATTTTCCCTGTTTATGACAAAAATACACAGGGACAGGGATTGAAATAGTTAACTTCCATGCTGGTGAGGGAGCTGGATGGACTTAGGAAATCAGGGTTCAGTTCCTGGCTTTGGCTGTGAATTGTCTGTGTGACTCTGAGCAAATTTTTAATCTCTCAGGTTGTGTCTACACTGGTAAATTAAGTCGACTTAAACTTGCTTAAGTCGACTTAATTTACCCTGCGTCTACACTACAGTTTCCTTAAGTCGACTTAACCAGCTTGCTTAAGTCGACTAAAGGAAAGTAAAGTCGACTTAATGAAAATTAAGTTGACTTTATTAAACCACCTTTCTACTCGACTTACGGCTTAATTCGACTTTTTAAAGTTGAATTAAGCCAATGTAGCCCTGGGGTAGCCCTAAGTCAACTTAGGGCTACCCCAGGACTACACCAATGCCCTCTCTGCCAGGAGGGGCAGAGGGGGGAGCCTGACATGCCCCCCAAAGGGCAGGGCAGAGCCCTGTGTGATGCTGTCTGGATTTAGGGAAGCATTTATTATATTATTTTCTATGGATATCTCATAAATGCTATAATCCATAGGAACTATGTCATGTTTGGTATCAATAGAAAGGTAGTAATTTGCTGGGAATGAGTATATAGTTTATGTCTAGCAATTGTATTTGGATTAGAAGTTAGTTTAGTTAGGAATTTGGTGTTATATCTATACTTTAACTTGTATGAATCTGTGTAAATACCTGAGAGAGGCGGGTGAGTAAAACCATTGTGTCCTTAATGTTTAGGAATTGTCCAGGTAGAATGGTCCCAGGGAGAAACTTGATGAGCCATTAAGGACATAAGGAATACAACCATTGTGTCCTTAATGGCTCATCAGGCTACTCCCTGGGCCCTTTGTAGCTGGCACTTTCTTTAACATTAAGGACACAATGTTTTTACACACCCGCCTGTCTCTGGCATTTCAATAAAATCACATAAGTTAAAGTATAGATATAACACCAAATTCCTAACTAAACTATCTTCTAATCCAAACACAATTCCTAGACATAAACTATATAATCAATCCCAGCAAATTACTACCTTTCTATTGATACCAAACATGACATAGTTCTTATGGATTATAGCATTTATGATATATGAATAGAAAATAATATCATAAATGCTTCCCTAAATGCAGACAGTGTCACACCCTGCCCACATGCCCTGCCAGGGTCCCTGTCCCCCTTTGCCCCATTGCACACAAGGGGTTCCCCCCCGCCACTGTGGACCTACCCAAGGTCTCCCTAGCCCCTAGAAGTCGACCTAGGCATCCAGTGTGGACATTCTAGGTCGACTTTGTAAGTTCCCATTTAAGTCAACTTTAATTTTAAGTGTAGATACACTAAGTCAACTTAACTAAGTCGACTTAAAGTCAACTTAGTTAAGTCGACTTAGTTCTTGTCCAAGTAAGTAGTTAATAAAAATCATAATCCAAATGACAGCTGTTCAGAGTCCTATATAATATTAAATTTGTGAGAGAGGGAGGAAATAGGTGGTAATGTAATTAAATAATGTATCATAATGCACATCCGCACAGAGATATAATTAAGGTTATGTGGGCAATCTGAATTCTTGTATTTCCTAACTTTCAAAGGTTTGATTTTATAATCTAAATAATGTTCTTTTAGTGTAGATTTTTCATTAATTTTAAGATGTTTTTGTAAATTAAAAAAAAAAAAAGGTAAAACTACAGTTTATTCAATACAACTGAGATAATTCCACACCACGCATCGTCAGCTACCGGTATGTTTAAAACCTGAACGGTCAGCATTATGGCATAACTTGAACTCTGGGATGAACTGTATTAGCTAGCAGCCAAAAGAAGATTAGCTAACAAGCTACCCTAGAGCTGCAGACTTTGCAGAAGTCCAAATCATGGGATGCCCAAGAAGCCCTAGATATCCAGGCGGCTGAGGAATCCCAATTCTGGAAACTGGGATTCTCAAGCTCTTGTCTCCCTATAAATTCACCAATCAAGCTTTGCAACAGACAAAGGTGTGGTGGGTCCTTTGGGCCTGGAAGAAGAGACCCTGTGGATGGAAACAGGAGATCAGGCCACCCAGCCTGCTACATGTAGGTCTGCCCAATCCAAAGAAGTCACCATGCTTTTCTCTACTACAAACAGTCCTTTTATTTACAGTGCAACGATTCAGTCCCAGTTTCAGCCCCAGCTGGGTTCAAGCCTGGCCTAATGAAGGAACAGGGAGATAAATGGGCCAGCACCAGAAACCAGGAGGGCCAGCTGGCACCCTGTGACCAAGCTCACATTTATGCTCCCCTAGGTGCCCCACACCATACTATGCCTTGCAGCCCTCCCTGTCCTGGTGACCCCTCCCCTACACCCCAGTGTCTGGGAGCTTGCCCTTCCTGCCTCCCCTGTTACTATGACACTGAGGAGGGCACATGTCCAAGGGGGCAGGAAAGTCTAGGAGACAGGCTGTTTGCTGGCAGGAGGAAGGTCAAACTTCTGAGCACCTAGGCCAGACTTGAGCCCAGCTTACTCAGGGGCTTCAGCTATACGATACACTGCAAAAGTCCCTTAGGTCTGGGGTAACAGAGGTAGGTGAGGGGTTTACAACCCTCTTCTGTTTTACATATCGCTGCACAGAAGGATCACCAAAGCTAAGAAAGGGAGAGCTTTTTACCCCCAGAAGGCTACTAATTGTGAGCCACCAACTGACGAATCTTCACAGCACTAGGAAAAAGGTCTGGGATTACCTACTGCAGGATTTGCAAAGGGTTTTGCCAGCTGCTCAGATAGGCTTTATGAATTAGATCTGAAAAGCCAAGCTGCAGCAGAAAAGATCCTGAAGCAGGAGGAGAAGGTGGTTGCAGAGCATCTCTGGTTTGACAGGTAAATAAGGAAACAATGTTTGAAAGACTCCTTGGAATGCTCATCAACAGAGCCCAGGAGACACCTGCCCATACTCAATCCTGACACCAGTCTCTCCAACCCTACTGCTAAAGTGATTCAGATGCTTGGTAACTCAGGGTGGAGTCCCAGCCAGTCAATTCATAATGGAAGTTCATATAATTGACCATACCTAATGTACTCAATACAGGTAGAAAAACAGACAAGTTGATGGTGTGCCATTCCATTCTGTGGGAGATTACACTTTAACAGTATCTATTTGTGTGCACTTCATATTTTCAGTTTACTTTGGAGTTACTTCGTGTCTTGTGTTTGAGAACAGAACCCACTGGGTCCTCTTGCATTTTCACTTCAGCATTTGGCAGTTCAACTTCCTGTGCTGGAAACCTATGATGCACAGTTTTTTGTTCAACAGTCTTTGATGTGATTCATGGAAAAATAACAAGAGATGCTTTCACTGGGAAATAATCATTTTAGTGAAGACTCAGATTTACAATGTGTGCAACTGGCACTAAAGCAGCAAAAACATTAACTAGGATTTCTTTTTCTTTTTCTTTTTTTTTTTTTGCCCATTATCTGAATTTTCACTGAACACATCCCATCATGTTGTGGTTGCTTTAAATCATCTGTCCTCCAACTCAAAGATGTGGGAACACAAGGCCTTCCATATTTCCAAAGCAGTGCTGACACCATGATGCTTATACCAGGCATCTGTGAAGCAGCACAGGCCACTCTTTCCTAAAGCTCACAGTGCATAGCATACTCCATTAACATGAATGGCATTATATGAACACAGCAGTCCAAATGGTTTTGTAGGCAACACCATCTTGCCTTCAGTCAGCTGGTGGTACATTGCATCTGCTCAGCATGTAGTAAAGGCTTCTTGTGCCAGATGCTTTTGTATCAAGGTAGGCCTTCATGGTGTAGGGGAATAAAGGAGAGACTGGATCTCCCACAATAATAGTGAAGGAGAGAGGAGGGCTAGTCAGGATTTTTCAGAATTGTAAAGGGTTCATTTGGAAAATGCTTATTTGTCAACCTCAAAATATTTCCATTAGAAATGTGGCTGGTTCCCTGACAGCTGATGGTGATCCTGGGTTCCTGGGACCCATTGCTCCTGACCTGTCTTGCCATGTAGACTGTGCTGGTGCTGGAGACCCTGAGATGTATAAAATAACTCCCAAGAAATAGACACATAAAAGTGAATTTGGTTTAGAGATACAATGGCAGGCCCGTCATTAACTTGGGAACAGCAAGCAGAACATATAAATACAGTCTGATTGCAATTTGAGTTAGAAACAAGCAATGAGCATACTGTTATATGATTGCCCGCTTTCTCCCAAGGCAGTCTGATGGTGAGACATAAAATTCAGGAAGCTTTGGAATATTGATATTGTTAAGATAGGCTCTCAGTTAAGCTTTCCTTTTCCATACTAGACTCATAGGCTATGTCTACACTAAAAAAGTTAGGTCGACTCTGTTAAGTCGACTTAATAAGGTCGACTTTAAGTCTACTTAAAGTTGACCTTATTAAATCGACTTAACAAAGTGGTTCCATGGACGTGGACTTAGTCCACTTTGTTAAGTCGACCTAACTGCCCTTATGTCGACTTAACAAAGTGGACTTAAGCATCCACGCTGTGCTTAGGTCGACCTAAAGAAGGATTAGGCCGACCTAAGGAGGGTTAGGTCGACCTACCTGGCAGGTCTTATTCAGTTGACTTAAGCTTTCATTAAGTCAACTGATGGAATTTCTTAAGTTGACTTAATGAAAGCCTGGTGTGGACGGGGACTAAGTTAGGTTGACTTAAGCCTCCTTAAGTCGACCTAACTTGCAAGTGTAGACATAGCCATAGTCTCTAAATTCTGAAGGGACCAAGATGATTAACTAGTCTGACCTTCACAGTGCAGGCCACAGAACCTCACCCACCCACTCCTGTAATAAACCTCTAACCTGTGACTGAGTTATTAAAGTTCTGACATCATGGTTTAAAGACTTTAAAGTACAGAGAATCCACCAGCAAGTAAGCTGTGCCCCATGCTACAGAGAAAAGCAAAAAACCTCCCTATCATGGGGTAAGGCTCACTTGCTAGTGGATTCTCTGTACTTTAAAGTTTTTAAACCATAATTTCAGGACTTTAATAACTCAGTCATAGGTTAGAGGTTTATTACTAACCTATGGACTCTTAAATACTGAATTGCTAATTGTATTAGTGACTAAGAAATGTTGGCTTGTCATGAAAAGGACCTCCTGTGTCACTAGATTTTAGCAATAGCAGCTTTGGTCCATCTCAATTAAATTCTTCTCTTTTCCGCAAAAGGATAATTGAGTTATTAATATCTTTAATGTCATCTAAAAGACTGTTACATGGGATGCCTGCTTATATCGTTAAATTGAAAGCCTTACTTAATATTTTACATTTCAAATGCTTTACCTGTTGTCCTTTCTTGCATCTGTAATAAAAAGTTAAGATTTCTAAAGGTGTCTTTTTCCCTAGGCCTAAGCAGGTGGAGGTTTCTGTACTTGCACCATACTTAGTGTTGTACAGTGAAAAAGAGATGTGAACACCGTTGAATTTCTGGCCGTACTGATTCCATAGAAATTAACACTGAAGACCCCAGCCTAAATCCCTACAGCAGGGAGCACTATGCTCTATAACCATTACTTACCTCAAAAGATTCTTAATGATATAAGCCTAGACGCTAGCCTAGGGGACCCTACTCATGAGTCCTAACTGTAGCTATGAGCATCCTAACCTCTGTACACTTAACCATAGTCAAGTGAACCTGCATGGGCCCTATGCTTCTCTGCTGCCTCCCAACTGCTGGGTTGCTCCCTGCTGCCTTTGTCAGCAAGGAGAGGGGCGGAAGCATGGATCCTGGCCTCTGGGCTGGCCCTCCCAGCCCCCAGGATGGAGCAGCTGGCTTCCAGGGTGGGGTGGGAGAGTGAATCCTGGCCTCTGGGCCAGTCTGCCCTGTTCCCCAGCATGGAGGATGGGCGAGGTCCCCACCAGGCTGATTGGCCCTGGGCCCCACCCCTCTCTTGGGACTGCCCAGGATCTACTGATCTAATTCCAACTCTTGGCCAGGGAACCTTACCCATTAGAGTCCTAACCCTTGACCAGTGATCTCTATGAACAACAGCACCAATCTAACCTGAGGATCTCTATCCACAGTAGCCTTTATCCTAGGTAGGGTAACCTTAATTATCTCACTCCTAAGCCTAATGGTCCCACCCATGAACCAAGATGTTCTACCCTATTTTGCCACAACCCCAGCCGGTGGAATACTTCTGGATCTAGGCATAACTCTATCCCATGGAGTCCTATTGACATCAGCTCTACACCTAGTGGGAGAACACTACCAGCCCTGACTTTAACCCTATCTCAAGGAGCCCTACCTTCCTGGAAAGCTCTACCTGTTTCAGACCAAACCCTATCTTGAGGAGACTTCTCCTTTGTTTCTTCAACCCAAACTGGGGGTCCCTGCCCATTGGAGCCCAATCAGACTGGGAGCCCAAACAGGCCCTGCCATAACCTTAGTGGGAGGAGCACTACCCTGTTTCCTTACTCCTAATCTGGAGAGACCTTCCAACCCCAGACCTACCCTAGCTTTAGTGCCATATTTCATGTTGCCTTAATCCTAACAAGGGTGCTTTACTGTTGCATCCCTAACAATACCTGTGGGAAAACTACTGGTCTTACGTTTACCCTGACCCAGAACCCCTACTTTCACTAATCTTAAATTAAACCCATGGAGCCCTGTCCTGGGGAATTCTAAATGTACCCTGGAGAGTCCAATCTGATTTAGCTCTAACCCTAGCATGGGGAGCACTGTTCAGATACAACTTAGCTAGGAATGGCCAAAGTGATTAAAATTAACTGTAGGACACCAGCTGGAACAAACATAATTCTACAATGTAACCACATAGGTGCCCAAACCAGAACCCTAGAGATGGCTCAAAAAGTAACTTTGATCTTAATGATCGTCCTTGAGCAATCCATACTTAAATCTAACCTATCAGCACAAATGTAACTGTATCCTTGAATCTCCAGTGGTTCCAATGGTAATCTTTTCCTGGGCCATGAACATACCCCAACCCTAGAAGATATGAAACATAGTCCAGCCTACCAAACAGACTTGATCCTTACCCCAATATGAGGCTATGAATCAGCCCCACAGTTAACCTATGGCTGGGTCTAACCAGCCTACCTAAAACCAAACCTATATCAGGGCCACCAACCGAACTCAATCTTAACTGTAGCCCAAAACCACCAGTTGGTCCTAATTCTTTATGGATCCACATAAACTTTTGCCTACTAATGAAGGTCTTTAGAGGTGAAGATTCATCTATGTCTCATATCTATTCAGAAAATGAATGCATGCATTCTTTCATCTCTAGAGAAAAATAAAGATATGTAATGTTATCTCATAAATGAAAGTAAATTTATCTGAACAAGATAACATGGTATACATTCATCTTAGAATTTGGACCACTCTCTGCACATCCTGAATGAATTCATGCTTTGTTCTGATTAGAGAAATATTTTCTTTCACGGAGACAACAGTATGTCTATATTTCTGCTATATGTTAGAATAAGATATTAACCTTGTAAACATAATATTTTACTCTTCTAGTGTAGGGATATCCCGATCATATGGTTTAGTGTTATAGTACATAAAATATGCATTTTAATTAAATTCTCTTTAAATTGTTCCCGGTTTTTAACCCTGATGTTGGAACTACTGCAATTTTCCACATGTATTGTCATAGTTAATAGAAAATCTGTGACTTCCCTCCAATACTGCATTTCCTTCTTTGCCACATTTAATCTTTTATGGGGCTGATTCAATTTCCATTAAAGTTACTGGAAAGAGTCTCATTGACTTCAAAGACTTGGATCTGCCTTTATATCACTAATTTGATGTTCTGCTCACTTAATATTTTTTCCTGGGTGGATCAGTATGGATTCATTTAAGACATACGCACTTTAAAGCCCCCAATATGATGTAGAAACAAACTTTTCAATCTCCCTTAGGGGTGAGAATAAGGTTACGATCTTATTTTCTCCATAAGCCACCACTATGTTTTCCTCATTGTTTAGTGATTCCTGAGGACCTATTAAGAATCCCTCTGAGTTTCTTTTCTATGTAAAAAAAGTCTTTAGAAGAACTTACTGGAGATAGCTAGTCATATTTTTATCCTCTTCCATCACTCATAACATCTTTATTTAATGGGACTTGCTTTTTTGAATAAAGCTGAGCTGGAAATATATTGCTTAAGGTGTTATTGCACTTTTCACATAAGGTAATATTTGCCTTACTTGTACCAGGTCTGTGTCACACTTAAAGAGACCCATACCTGCCCTATGCCCTATTCAGTTTGTTCTCACACTCTCCATTTGATTCAGAAGAGATTCAAACTCTGTAGTCTACCACTTTCTGTAAATTATAGGAACTGGGCAATGTCCCTTTAATCAGTTTGACTGCGCTCTCATGGGCTCCCTTGTCTTCTATTGTAAAAGCCACCAGATCCTAACAGAGCAGCATTATACATAGGTAGTAAGACCTTATATCTTGTCTTTGGTTAGTAAACCCAGGCATATGGAATCCAATTGTGTTCATATGGTTTCCTCAGATTCTTAATGGAGTATAGAGAGCAAAGATATAACACCTACACTTTGAATTTTGTGCATAATAATTGCTGCCAATTTAATTCTCTTTTGCTTTTACATTTTTATGTAGAATTCTGCAGTACACACACAGTTAAAAACTCTCTTTAATCTGGATATGCCTCCAAAGCCGGGCATTTAAAAAAAAATCACTTTTCTTTTCAGAGCATGAGACAGAGAATGGAAGTATATATTGGATGAAAAAAGTTTAAAGTGATGTCATCCCTTTGAACGATACACTTTTCTCAACATTATTTTATCTACTATGGTTACAAATAACACAGCCATTTACTCTAATAGCTGAACAAAACCAGAGGAAAAACGTTTGTCTTTTCAGTTTGGTTATTTTGTGAATTTTACATCTTTGTGACTAGTCCATTAGGCCATGATCCTGCTTCATTAGTGGAGATTATTTTGACCCTACAGGGTTTCATAAACTTCAGTAGTAGTTCATGTAGTTGATCCTACTGTTAGGGTGGGCCCTTCTTTAGGTAGTTTGCCTTGTTGGTGTCTATCACAGAGCACCACTGAGGAGGGAAACATTTAGAAAAACAGAAAAAAAAATTATAAAACCACAAGAATTGTCAAGGGGAGGCAGGAGTAGAAACTGAAGCAATTTATCTCATTTTTGAAAAACTGAATTGATTTCAAGTTCATGGTGTCCTTTTAAGAAAAAGAGAGCTCAAACAACTTTTCCTCCATGCTCTAACCATGTAATCAAACCACCTACAGACTCTATGCACTTGAGTATTTAATAGCAACATATAAATTTTGAGCTGTTTCTATAGGGGGAAAATATATATCCTTATTATGTTTCTTGATAATAATGTCCAAATGGTATAGTTGCTGCTTTAGAATTTTTAAAAAAGGTTTAGTTTTCAGTGAGTAAGAAAATGTACATTTTTGTTATGCTCAACATATTCATATTGCTTTAATTATTAAATACATCAACCTCAAATTATAGTTTGCTTTTAAATCATGCAAGGGCTCTGAAAAACATATAGTATAATTCAATATATCCTCCCCCAACATGATATCAATTTTCATCATGCTGCCATTGATCTTTCTAGTTCTTTTTTTTAATCCTGCAGTCTTCAGCACTGAGGGCTTGACAGAAAGTCCAGTGAAGTCAATAGAAAGTGTCTTGGATCAGGCCCTATGTACTATGGTTATAGTTTGACAGATTCCATGCCAATAGTAACTTGGTACCTCAAATGGATATTTGTGAGGGGAAAAAAATATTGTAGATGATAATCTGGTTTGTTTAATATTTCTGGGTTAGAAGAGGGGAAGCCTACTATTAAACCACTATTTATGTTCCACATTTAAAAGTGTATTATTTAAACAGAACAGGATGTAAATATTTCCAATAGACAGATTTTCTGTCTAAAAATGCCAATTTATCAAAATCAAAATGCTTTCTGGGAAATGTTTCAAGAGAAACCTACCTTGATTCCTGTCAGCTTGCTTATCTTGCAGGCTGCTGCAGAACCAGGACTCTGGAAACTCTGTTTTCAGATAGGATTTTCAGTCTCCCTGTTGTGAGGTGGTGGCCAGGCAGCCCCAAAAGTGCTGGCAGAAGAGAAAATTGTTAAGGCTTCAGACCATTGGATTTTTGGTAGCCAGATAGGTGGGAAGCTGGAGATCTGTGCAGCTCCAGGAGCTTTATCAGTTTTGTTTAGAAAAAGATGAAATTTAACATTACTTTAATTTTTCAAAACAAAACAAAACAAAAAAAATCAGACCCTTCTTTTGTCAAAGGAATTTCAAATTTCAAAATTGCAAATTTTTGTTCCAATACAGAACCAGAAAGTTCTCTCAGACAACATTCTGACCAATCCTAGTTTTAAATAATTTACGCAAAGAGTGTCTGTTCTACAATTTATGACAGCACTATTTTCTCCTTCTAAAACATTGTTACTTTTGGAAAGTCAAAAAGTTTCAGGAGCATATACCTTCATTAAACACATAGGACTCAAACAAAAGGGCACTTACTGGATCCCCATTTAGACTCAAGGGACCAAATACCACTGAAATCAATGATGTAACTGTAGTGATAGTGACTTTGGTGTGAACAAATGAAGTCAAAAGTGACAAGAAACATTTGTGAAAGAAAGAAAGAAAGAAAAAGAAAGAAAGAAAGAAAGAAAGAAAGAAAGAAAGAAAGAAAGAAAGAAAGAAAGAAAGAAAATAGAGATTTGTTCCTAGCTATCAACATTTTTCTCTAAATTTATATTATTTCCTTGTCTTTCTTTTTTTAAAACATTAATTTTATGTGTTTTTTTATATTGTAACTTTGTGAAGCTTTATTATAAACGTGTCTACTAAAATGGGAAGTCAGCAAATTGAATTATTTAATAATGTAAGCTAAAATCAGCTATAATGCACACTGTTAAAAATTTCTATAGCTATTAAATATATCAGTGGTTACATTTTTTCAGTTGCTCACAGCCCCAGTTATTTTTATAGAGACTTCATCTTTTTGCACAGTAAAAATAATTACATTAATGCATAGTTAGCCATCCACAACTTTTTAAGGGGCTATTTTGGGGCATGTAGTGTTGCAAGTAAAGGTTGAGAAGAAATAAACATAACTTTTTCAGTGTATAGTAGTATTAATAGGGAACTTAAACACCAGGGGTTCCATTTTTTTCTTTTTAAGAGTAACTCCAAAGTTTTAAGTCAAGCTTTAAAAAGCCAACAATTCTGTCTGTAAAAGTGGAGAACAAAGGTCAGGCAACATTAGATGATGAACAAATGGCTAAGGCAGTGGTGCTATACAGAGAGTTTGGAGATGTTTTACCGCTAGGAAGCATTCAGGGATAGAGGACTGTTCCCATGGGATGGACACCACCTGAATCTGGAGGGAAATAGACTTTTGGAATGGAGGCTGGCACAGTTGATTAAAAGAACTTTTAACTAGAACTCAGGAGACAGTTTGGAGATGCTATTTAATCCCCCATATCTGATTCTAACATTCACAGGGAGGCAAATAAAGAAAGATAAAACAGCAATGAAGAAATGAACAGCAATGGGTAGGAGAATGGACATTAAGAGGAACGATAGCACCAATACCAATGAATCTAACTGTCAGGGAGGTGATCGTGGCAATACAGTGAGACTATACCCAGTTACATAAGGAATGTGGGTGAAGCCAAGCAGAAACAACTAAGAGGTCTGTACACTAATGCAAGGATCCTGGTTAATAAAATGGTGGAACTAGAACTACTGGCACAGGAAGTGAAACCAGATATTAGAGGGAAATAGAAACATGGTGGAATAGTAGTCATGACTGGAGTATGAGTATTGAAGGCTATGTGCTCTTTAGGATAGAAAGAAATAAAGGCAGAAGTGGTGCAGTTTATTAGCACTGTTTATTAATGATAAGGTAAACTGTAAAAAAAGAAATGATGGAAATGATACTGTTAGGGTCAAAATCACTTTGATAAAGAACACTACTAGAGGTTACCTTGGGATAGTGCCAGACTACGTTACAGATATTCAGGACATGATTTGGAAAAGGATAGATATTTCTTTAGTACTTGTAATGAAATAAAATACTACTGGGAATAGTGTGATCATGAGAGACGAACTTCCCAGATATATACTGAGGATGCATGCTACTAATAATAGTAGGGCCCAGATATTCCTAAATATAATAGCTAACAAATTTCTTGACCAGTCACCAAACCAACAGGGTTGCCAACTTTCTGCAAATTTATGGATGGTTCATGAAAAATAATGCAAATTTACTGCTGCCTGTAATTAAAAAGACAGTGCCCATAAAAATCTCTCCATCACTCACCAGCAGGGAACCTAGCCTGCTACCCAAAGTGGGACCCATTGCCAAATGGCTGTTTCCTCTTTAAGAGCTGCAGCTAGCATTATCCTTAACAGTGACTGAAACTCTCCAGAGCTGCTGCTTTCTGCAGAGCAGTGTCTGTTTTTCAAATTCTGTACCACTGAATTTGCCTCTGACGACAGTTTTCTTTCGCTGGTAGGGGTCACTTTAATTTCAGCCGCAGCTGAAAGAAAAGTCACCACAGCAGAGGAGGGGAGCCTGGGTGCCTTGTTGGGGCACTGAAAGTGTTGAAAACCCCTAGTTTAAGGCACTGTTTTTCAAACCATGGGTCGGGACCCAGTACCAGGTCACAGACTCTCAGGCTATGTCTACACTTGCTAAAATTAGTTCAAATTAGTTAGTTAGTATAACCCTAACCCTAACCCTAATTTTACTTAGTTGGAATTAGCTTAATTCGAACTAGGAAAACTTAGTTCTAACCATGAATGGCACTTGCTTAGTTCGAATTAGCGATCCCCATTCATTTCAATGGCCGGTTAGTTCGAACTAAGAAATTAGTTCGAATTAACATGGCCACATTGGTTAATTCGAACTAACTAGTTCGAATTAACCCTTTAGTTCGAATACCCTATTCAAACTTATTAGTTCGAATTAAGGAAGCCCTTAATTTGAATTAACTAAAGCCTAGTGTAGCCATGGCTTTAGTTACTTCGAATTAAACCTCCTTAATTTGAACTAACTTGCCAGTGTAGACATAGCCTCAGATATTGGGTCATGGAGGCCCCTGCTGCTGCTACTACTATAAAACTGGAATGCACTGCTGAAAGATGCAATTGTTGGGTTGCTGGCATAAATTATTTTTTTCAACTGAGTCCTGAGAAAAAAGTTTGAAAACCACTGGTTTAAGGTATTTTTTGTGCTGTCAGTAAAAAGTATACTGTGTCAGTAAAAAAACATAAACTTCCGATCTTGATGACAGTAAAAAACTAAAATGCGAGGTTGGCAACCCTGCAGAACCATCAAGAGATGATGCCATTTTAGATTTAATATTGCTAAGCCACAAGGTGTTTGTAGAAGAACTGGTTATAAATGACAACCTTGGTTCAAATGATCATGAGTCAATTCCACTTAAACTAAGTGAAAGGATTAACAAAAGTAGATTTTCAACTAGGGTCCTTAATTTGAAAAAATCAAACTTTAAAAAAATTAAATGAATTAGTTAGGGAAATGGATTGCTTTGAAGAACAAGGAACTGAATGTGAAGGAGGCTAAGTAAAAGTTTCAGAAAATACCTGAAGGCTGCATCCCAAGTAAGGGGGAAAAAATCATAAGGAAGGGTTGCAGTTCAAGCTGGATGAGCAAGCATCTCAAACAGGTAATTAAGCCTATAAGGAATGGAAGATGTGACAGATCAGCTGGCAAATCTACCTCTTAACGCTCAGGAAGTTAAGGATAAATTGAGAACTGCCAAAAGCCAAGCAGAGTTGGACCCTGCAAAGGAAATTAAAACCAACATAAAAAGTTCTTTAGTAATAAAAATAAAAAGCAACAAAGAAGGAAGTGGGACTACAAAGCATGGTGAATGGTGTGGAGATAAAAGGTAATCTAGCATGGCCAACACCTAAACAAATATTTTGCCTCATTTTTAATATAGGTAATGATGAACATAGGGATACTAGCAGGATGGCCAACGGAAACGAGGATATGGAAGTAGAAATTACCACAGCTGAGATGGACGTCAAACTCAAACAATTTACAAAGGGGTAACCGTGTTAGTCTAGTTCAGCAAAACCAACAAGGAGTCCTGTGGCACTTTTAAAGACTAACACATTTATTTATTGCATGAGGTTTCGTGGGAGAAAATCCCTCTTCAAACAACTTAGTGAGACTAAACTGGGAGTGGGGTGGGCACATCATTACCATCTAAGAATATTAAAGGAACTGGCACATGAAATTGCAAGCCCAATAGTAAGGTTTTTTAACAAATATGGTAAACTTGGAGATCATACACTATGACTCGAGAACTGCTAATACAGTTCCTATATTGTAGAAAGGGGAAAAAGTGATTCAGAAAACTACAGGGCTGTTAGTTTGACCATAATTCTATGCAAGGTCTTGGAACAAAGTTTGAAAGAGAAAGTAGTTAAGGACATGGAGGTACACGGTAACTGGGATAAAATACAACATGGTTTTACAAAAAGTAGATCGTGCTAGACCAACCTAATCTCCTTCTGTGAGAAGAGGACTTTTTAGACAAACAAAGGCAGTAGACCTAGTCTACCAGGATTTCACAAAGACATTTGATACATGGAATATTATTAGCAGTTATTTACAGGGGCATCACTGCCCCCAAAATAGGTTCGTGGCCTGGGCCCTGATTCCTCACACAGGGAGGGCTGGATCTGTCCTGGAAGCCCTGATCCATCCAGGGGGCCCAATCTGTTCCCTGAGTCCCCAGCTGGGGCCCGGATTGGGCTCCTGCTGCTGCCAGCCAGTGGCTCAGCACCGGCCTTTGTGGGGACCACATTGGGCTGCCACTATCAGTCAGGTGCGGGGTTCCCAGCCTTGGCCCAAGCCTCATTGTGGTGCTGGCTGAGCCCCAGATCCCCGGCCCTGGCGGGGGCCAGATCAGGTCGATGGTGGCCCTGGCTGCTTCAGGGTTCTGACAGCAGCTGGGCTGGGGCTGTATCAGGCCTGTGGCACTCAGGCCTCAGATCCCCAGCCCTGGCAGGGGCATGGGTCGCTTGCAGTTTTTAACTAGTATAAATGGTGGATTTTCTATATTTTGAAGTCTTTAAATCATGATTTGAGGAATTCAGTAATTCAACCACATCCAGCACTCTATCTATGCTCTGTTCTAGCACTGAAGTTATGCTCATCTGCCACCAGTTCTGTTGGGTTGGTCATGTTTTTCGAATACCAGACAGTCAACTCCTGAAGGAGGTCATGTTTTCACAACTGAACCTTGGACAACAGACAATGGGTGGGAAAAATAAGTACTTCAAATACAATCTCAAAGCCAACATGAAGTAGTACATTATTAACATAACCTCGGTGGAAACCTAAGCACTCGACTGACAAAAATGGAAAAGAACTTTGTGGAAAGGATCCCAGTATTTCAAGATCCAAGAAAGACAACAGGAAATGGGAAAGGAAGAAAAAACATGACATGATTCAATCAACAATTCAATTCTACATTTTCAGGCGAGAAATGTCTGTTCCAACTATGACAAGATCTGTGAATCCCAAATCAGTCTCATCAGTCACCTGTGGATCCACCAGCAATAAATGGCTATCATTTTATATAAGACAATCATTCTTGAATTCTAAGAGATTGTCAACTACTACTATAATAATAATTCATCGGGGGGTGGAGGGGAGGTCCTGTGACCTGCAATGTGCAGGAGGTCAGACAAAGTGATCATAATAGTCGCTTCTGGGCTTAAAGTCAATGAGTATAATTTGTTGACTAAAAATTCAATGTAGTTTTTACTGGTGAATAAAATAATTGCCATACCAAAATGCTGTTTCCTAACCATTTGATCATATCAAACCATTCACAGACTATCTATTTTCTCTCTGTTTGTAGAGAGCCTAGCACAATAAATTCCTGATCCAGGAGTGGAGCTCGCCCACAACCAAAATAAATAATAATAAGCAGACTATTGTATTTAGAGTTATTATGCTAGTTGGCTGGGCATTTTATGACACTGGCGTAAGCATATGCGAGTGCATTGCCCCACCTATGTAGGAAGTGGTTCCGGCACTACCACTACTACAACTATCATTGGCAGTTGTGATGTGGAGCAGCACTCGCCACCCCATTGCTCACTCAGGTTTGGCCTGCTGGCCTTCTATCATGACACAGGGGATCACATGGCCAAAATTTAGTGAGTGACATTTCATCCTGGTGCCTGGTGGGTGGGCTATGGGACCAATGCCGAGTGGACAGTGAGGAAGCCAGCACTGCTGCTCCCCATCACTGCCTTGGGGTTTCCTCCTGAACCTGGGCTCCCTCACAGGGACCTGTTGGACCTTGCCCTTCTTCCGGCAGCCCATGTTTGCTCTCATGGATACAGAATGACATTGTACCTGGGCATGTTGGACTGCCAAGCAGGAGCTGAGCATGGCAAAAACTTGGTGCATACCATAGAAAAAATGTATGGGGGTCTCCATGCAAACTTGTTATAGGCTGTTGACTCTCCCATGTGGAAAAGTTCCATGGACCAGGAAGTAATTCTGGAAAGACTTACAGGGTTGTATCTGCTTTTTCTGTGGGGTAAGCCATGTAATAGGAACACTGACAGCAGAACAAGAGCTATTTCTGTATTTTCTTGGGGCAATAAACGGACAAGTCAAAGAAACGTGTCTGTTGTCAATATGCAATGGATTGTGCCTGCTTGTGCTAAAATAAATAAGCCATGAGATCATGTAACAGTAGTATGAAGACATACGTTTCCACTGTTTTCCTTTTGCTCCTTTTCCAATCTTTCCTTTCTGATGATTTCAGATAAAGACATTATGGCAGTGCTAAACAGTATGGTGTAGGATAAGGGTTTCAAAATACTTACAAAGAAATGGACTTCTTAAAGCCTTGTAACCAATAATTTCTTTTTCTTTCTTTCTTTCTTTCTTTCTTTCTTTCTTTCTTTCGAAAAACTGTTCTGTACTGATGCCTTTGTTGAAACTAACTTAGAAACAATTCATTTGGATCATAGCCCAGTTTGCCAGCCATTTCAGCCTTTTATGCATTGCATTTTAAGTTCTTTATTTTAATTAGAGAGGCATACTCTTTCCATTTAAAATACCTTTGCATAATATGAAGTAACAAAGACTGATCTTTAGTTGAGTGGTGAATAAAGTGAGTGCTTGTACTATCTGTAGGTGCTTACCTCTATAGACACAGGTGCTTATTACTTAATATTACAGGAATTCTCGCATGAAAATATGAATAGAGGAAGCCATTAAGAACACCTGAATAAGTGCAGTCTTTAAGTGTTTGAACTACCATTCAAGTGTGAATAACTGATTCATGATGAGGATACAGTAAATAAGCCAAAAGATGACAGGAGAACAGACCAGCAAAAAGAGAGGAAGAGTTGGTTCGGAACTTGATTAATAGGATCTTTCCTAATTTCTGTCTGTCCAATTCAGAGGGCACTGTAGCATTACACCCTGAACAGCTCTTCTGGCTGCTCAGCATGAGATTCTATAATTGCAAGACAAGAGTCTGGCATGCTTCCCTCTGTTCCTATCAACTAACACATGCCAGAGGGTCACAAAGACTAAACAATGCATAGACCATGTTTCAGCAATACACAAAGAGCTAAGGATATCAGTCTTCCTGCAATAAGACTCAGTTTTAATGTTTTGAATGTCTCAGCCACACTGCTAACTGCAGAAAGCTAAATCTAGCTCTTCCTTTATTTTTTCAAAACAAAACCAGAAAACCAACTAATAAATAATTACACAACAGCAATATTGGCACTATCGCCAATCTGACTGCTTAAATTAAGTGTTGGGATCACCTGCCATACTCAGCAGATGTAAAGAAATTCTGAATGAGGGTAATATGGGCTAAATATATTGATATAATATAATGTTTACAAAAATCAAGGATGCATGTGTGACGGGATGCACATCCGTGCAGCCCTAAGGCATGACCTGTGTAACTTTTCTGTTCAGTTTTGCAGTGTAACTGTGTGATTTAATGCCAAATACGCTATACCAGGTTCCTTTGTGAATCCTCAGAACATATTCCACATGATTACAATGGTGCCATGTTTCCTACAGCAACATGTATGTACAGATGTGAAGCATGTTACAGGGTTCAGACTCTCAGGACTATCTCTAGTAAAGTAGCTGGAGATTTACATGTCAAAGGGGATGCTAATGCCCTCCCTGGCTCAGGTAGAAGTAAAGGACTCACACAACAGGGCAGAGGGGGAGGGGCTGTCAGCAGTTTGTAAAAACAAGGACACAGACACTATTTGAGAGAGAAGCTGCAGACTTGGCCTGGGAGACACCATCTTGCAACCAACTTCAAGCAAGATCTGGGCCCTGCCTGGGAAGAGGCAGAGAATGGCTGTAAAACATGGAACAGCCGAACACCTTGCGCATAATCTTGGACTATGAGGTCAGTTTAGGTAAAGACATTAGACTAGTATGCAGTTTATAACTTGTATTTGATAGTGGTCATTCCTGACTCATTTAAAGTATGATTCTGCCTCGATTGGCTATGTTCTCCCTTGAAATTGTACTCTGATCAATAAAGTAGTGTTTGTTTTATCCAAAACTGTGTGATCTTTAGAGGGAGTGGATGTGGAAGACTGGGCATAATCCATTTCTTTGTTAAGTGGACGGATTTGAGACTAAGGTGATTGGGAGTGGGTTCCAGTGTAGTGTCAGGCTGGGTGTGCTTGCTTGGGGACTAATGCCTGTGTGGCTAGTGGATTTACATCCACTGCCTGGGACCAATTATACGCTGGTGGCTGGTGTGCACTGACTCAGGAGTGAGTGGTCACCCAGCAGAATGGGGCAAATTGGGGTTCAGGAGTGGGGTTTGAGGTGTCATAGCAGCGCATCAGACTGGATTTGGAGAGCAGCCTGTCACATTCATGGACAAAGCTTTCTGAGGAATATTGGAGTCAAAGTGAGTTAACATATTTGAAGGCAGAATTACACTTCTTTCACTTTGAATCACTTGGGTGGTTGTCAATTGACATTTCGGGGGGTGGGAGGGAGCCATAGATTCTGATATTTTGAAATGTGGTTTTAGTGAGTCTGTAACAATTCTAAGTTTTTTTTTTTAAAATGGTTCTATTGAGGTAGTTTTAATAACCTCCCTTTTCTCATATCATACCATGAGAATGTCTTCCATCCTCTCCTCAGATTTGGCTTTAGGGAAATTTTAAATGTTCATTTAATCATTATTCTTTAAGTACACTGTATTAGGTGACATCCAGAGAAGTGAGAGTGAGCCACTCTGTAAAAATGCCTGGGAAAGTTATAAAGAACACAGACTTTCATTTCACTGGGTGGAAGAGCATTCTGCAACTGCTGGCCAGGTGGTGAGAAGGTAATGTCCCTGTTCCTGTAAAATTCAATGTTGTACACATCCAACTCCAACATCCCAAACAAAAGCACTTATCTTGGGAGGTCAGAGGGGAAAAAAGGATAGTCCCTCAGATAGCTGTGGCCTGAGGTTCTTAACTTAGTGTATGATGCACTGACAAGAAATGCCACTCAGAGCTCAACATTTGTGTAACAGATCATTAAAAAGTGTAAATGTAAAGATAAAATAAATTACTTGCCTTTTTAATTTTAAAATCTGAGTTGCATATTGCCATGATGTGGATAATGTTAGATTTTTTTCATACTGTTTATGAAAATACTCATGACTTCATTTCTCTATTCCTTTTGTATTGTTATCATTTGGGTGTGAAGGAGTTAATTTCTCTAAGTTGGTCTGGGTTGGTAAGAATGAATGATCAAGACTTGTCTACAGATGGAAAGCTCTCAGGATATAATGGAAGACCCAACAATCAGGCATTAACTTTTAAAAATTGACGGCCACAGCAATCAGAAGATGTTGAGCACAGCAGGGCTACAGCTGGGGACAAAGAACAGGAAGTGCCAGATGAATATGTTAAAGAATGAGGCTGGTAGTGCACAGGGACTGAGTGACAGAAAGAGGTTATATCTGCATTGCTATTAAAAATAGGATTGTTGCGGGTGTAAAGGTACCCAAGCTAGCTCTGATCTAACTGGCTCAAATGACCAGAGCAAGGAAGATGCAGGGTGTATAACTTCATCCAGGACCCTGGATTGGTACTTGAGAGGCTAGTTCATATTGCCACTCATCCAGCCAAGGCTTCACTCCTATACTTATTCAAGTTAGCTAGACCAAAGCTAGTTGTGATGTGAGGCTGCCATAGCATCTCTAAGTGCAAGTGAGTCTTCCTACATGAATTTTGAGTTCATGTTTTGTTTTGCTACACAAAGCAAAGGCTCCTTAACTACTATATTCCATCTGACAAATCCATGATGATTTCCATTGGTGCAAATCACACTTCTCTGGGATGAAATAATGCTCTTGCTCAAGGATTCTCAATCCTTTTTGCATACCAACACCACTGTGGTGTATTTTTGCTTTTAACATAAAATATTGGTAAAATGTTAAAATTTGTGTGGGGGGGGGGGAGGGGGGAATCCATCCTGAGTCCTTATTTACTTGGTGAGAGTTTTATGTTAAGGCCAGTATGAATTGGTCACAAAACAGAAAATATTCTCACAGCTTCTGGTTAAGCAGAAATATGGGTAAATGACCAGTGAAGGGTCATTTAGAAACAGATGCAAGACATGAAGCTCATTTTTACACCCCAAGTCATGTGCTCTTGAGGAGAAATGTAATACAATGCATCTGAAGAATACAGTCTCAAGTATGTCCTATTCACTCCATGAACCATAAGGGGCAGAAGGGAGAATCATAGCAAATGTCCATTTTATAGTTTAAAAGTGAGAGTCACATCTATTTTTCTGTCATTGTTTTGGTTGAGATACAAAATATTTCCTCTTCTTGAGTTTGCTTCCTTCTTCCCCATCCTTCGTCTTACATCTAATTGTATAAGGTTGGAATACAAGTTCCTCAGTGACAGATAATTTGTGGACTTGAAATTATACTTAGTACATCTTAATATACCCTTTGTGCCTTCATCTCTACTTGTTTGAATTTGCAACTCCATTTTCTTAGTAAACAATTTTTAAGAGCATTAATGTTACTGATGTATGGAATGAAATGATTAATTTAGGATCTGACCCTTCAGTCCTTACACAGGCAAGGCTACATGGAAGTTTGCACTGCACACAAGCTCTGGCCCACAGAGACTTAGCCATGTACATAACTTTGAACATGTGTCAAACTGCTTGCAGTGATTCAAGAGCTTGAGTACCAATCTCAGGGCAGATTGTTTAGGAGCAGGGTAAAACCCCCAAATTGGCTGTGAATTTTATATTTAGATTTCATCAATAAATCAACTCCTCGGGTATTGTAACAGCCTAAATATGGAGTCTCAGACGGTCTGTCTGGGTACTGAAATCAATCTCACCACTCAGGCTAGAATACTTTTGTGATAGATGATCCCTTATCTAAAGGGTCACATCAATTTTCATTCCCCACAGGAAAATAACTTACCCCAGGTCAATTGGACATCAGCTCTCATACTAAAGCCAATGCCTGCAGGCAATCCTAAAATAAACTATATACAGATTTATTAAATAGGAAAAGAAAATGAGTTACTTGCAATGTTAAAGCAGGAAAACAGATGCGCGAATGAGTCTTAAATCTTTAACTCTTTAATCTTAAATTTCAAAAGGTAATAGTAGCTTCTATAATAAGCAAGCTTTATCCGGGGATGTCTTGCTTATGCCTGTTAAACCTTGCCCCCAGAGTCCAAGCAGCACAGAGACAATGAATTCCTTCTGCTTGGTATTTTTTTGTTTGTTTGTTTAATCCTTCTCTTGCCATGTCTGGTGTTGATGTACCTTTCCCAATATGCAGGATGTAACACCTTCTGCTGGATATTAGCACTTCACACTAGTTAATGTCTCTCTCCTGTTTGGTGATTTACATAGTCATAGACTTACAACAACAACTGCTCAAATATTATCTTACAATATGGGACACAGATCTGAGATTAATGCATACAGCAACTCAAAAACATTCAATCAGGTTTCAACATGATACATTCTTATAATTCAAATACCCATTTTCACAATACTAACTTGCAGGTGAGCCAGACTGATTCCAGCTATGGATTTGTCAGTGTTCCTTGAGGAATGGGGGCCGTGGCATAAGCTAATACCCCATCTGCCAGAGTCCCAAATGAGTAATCTCACCAAAAGCAACGGGATGTTTCAGTTCTATACAGTTTCACATATAGAATAATAGAAATCATATGCTTAAGTCTTTGTAAGATAGAAGTCAAAGACAGCAGAAGCAGGTTCTGAAGGGTCCAGTCCTGCAAGACCTGTGATGTGGAACTCCCACTGAGTTCCATGGGAATCCTGTCTGTGAAATACTTTTAGGTTCTGATTCTGAAAGTTGCCAGGTATTCATAACTCAAGATGAAGCCAATAAGAGTTGAGGATACTCAGCACCAATTTAGATCCGCTTCTTATTATACTCTGACCACCAATAATAAAGTTAGGCTTTCTTCTACAACTCTTCTTCACCTCAGTAGCTTCTCTGATGACTTCAAACCAACTACTTTCCTATAAGTAAGAAGGGCAAAATTTGTCCCTTGGCTCTTCATTTCTTATTCTGAAAGGGCTGATAGAATTGTGCCCTCCAAAACAGATGTTTGAGTCTGTTGATTAATTCTGGAGAAGGCTTTACTCAAGTACTAAGTCACATTTTAGCTTGAACTTTTTTTTTTCTCTTAGTCAACCAGCATAGAGAAATAACACAATTATTCTTTTCAATTACTTTCCTCTGACCAATTTGTGCTCCACTGCACAAAAGTGCACAGGGAGATAGGAAATGCACAAGGAATTTTCTTTACACCATTGATGTGGGAGAAAAGGTAGTTAGTCTTTCCCTCTGCATTAGGATATCATAAGACAAGGGCTATTAGGAAGAGTGCTCAACCTTCTGAATGGATGTAGCAGCCTCAGTGAGCTATGGAGCTCCATGGGATGTTTGGACTGCAATAGGTAGCATGTTTTCCAGAATTTCCCCGAGATCTATATAGCTCTGCCCCTCACAAAATAGGTTTGTGCCTACAACCAGAGTAGAGCTCTGAATTTTTAGGAGCACTGGTGCCTGATTCTTTTATAAAACTCTAAAAGAAAAAAAGTTAATAGCCCAAACAAATAGTGTCTTTTGTTTTAAGACAAAATATCCTTCGGAAGTAAATACTGAAAGGCGTGTTTTTTTATGTAATACCACTGAAACTGTAGATTCATTGTTTTTAAGTCAGCAGCACTATAAACTTGTCACTGGAGTATCCCATAAACTTTCAATGACAGTACTTCTCCAAGAGCTATGTCGTCAATGGGAATCTCTCACATAGACCATGATTTATTTAATTGATGTTCACTTCCAATGAAAGAGCTGACAATATCAGTTGCAGTGCCTCATGCATTTGCCATGGAGATTAGAAAATTAACACCATTATATTACTTCTAGTGACACTCTATCTGCTCCAAAGGAGATACATATAGAGCTCTTTCAATATCCATGGGAGCATTCTGTAGATATTCAAATTAATGGAATAGCATACATTTTATTCTGCTGCTATGCCCGTTCCATCAATAGAATTTAAATTAAAACAAAACAGAAACTGTTCCCCAAAATCATTATATTAAAACTCATAACTCACCTTATTATGTAGAAGTATAACACAAACATTAAATTCACTTGCTGCTGGAAAAATTTGCAGTAAATAACCATGTCAGTGGAAATACACAGAGCTGATCCTGCAAGCACTCTCTAGACCTGAAACTCCTACTGACCTCAATGAACTTTAATCACACCTTCTGACCAGAGTTTCCATGTTCTAGGGAAAAAAAATGAGCTTGTATTTCATTCTATTTATTGATATGGTAATTTTATTATATAACTACTAGACATTAACATTGATAAATGATTAAGGAATAGATTGTACAATCCTTACTTACATTAATGGGGATGTGCATTAGTAATTCCAGTGAAGCCAATATAGGAATACTCATGCAAGTGTTAACCATGTATAAATCTATCTAGCCATCTACGGTACATCCACACTGGAGCCTTAGGGCAACTTAAGGACGGTTATGTCGACCTACAGACTGCTGCGTCCACACTGGGCGCTTATTAAGTCGACTTAAGTGCTTCCTTAAGTTGACTTAATAACACCACCTCTTAAGGTCAACCTAAGGCTTAAGTCGACCTTGTTAAGTCAACTTAGGTCAGTGTAGATGGGGGCTAGCCCTTAAGTCGACATAATTGGCCTCCTGGCCCCCTTGCAGAGTGTTTGGCCACACCTCCATCAACCTAGCACCTTCCAGTGTAAATGCAGGGCTGTGGACTCTCTAAGTCAATTTAACAAGGTTGATTTTAAATTGACTTTAATCGAGGCTTAAGTCAACCTAAACTACTCTGCGTCTACACTGGATTTTCCTTAAGTTGACTTAAGCATTTCCTTATATCGACCTTATTAGGTCGATTTAAGCCAGTGTGAAGGGGGATTAGCACCTAAGCCAACCTTATTAAGTCGACTTAAAGTGTTAAGTCGACTTAATAAGGTCGAAAAGGGGCTATGTCTACACTAGAAAAATTAATATAAAGTCAACTTAACTTTTCTAGTGTAGACATAGCCTTAAAGTCTGTGTGGTTGGACATTATATAGGTGGAGTTTGGAGGAGCTGGAGAGGCCAAATGTCACTTAATGAAGCAGAGCAGGAAGGACTGTTCATTAGTTTACTACCAGACCAGATCCATCAGGGCCATCAATGTGGCATTAGACCAGAGACTTTTCCCGGCACTGAGGCACTGCTACTCACTCAGTCATTCCACTCACCCAGTCCTGATGAAGTTCTTAACTGGTGTTGAGGGCCTTACTCTGACTGTCTGCACTACTATCATCCATTGTGAATATTTTTTACTTATTTGCTTTTAGCACTGATGAAGAGGTGGGCTTTCCAGTGAGATCAAAAAGAAGATTTCTCAGTGCCTTTCCATTTTGAGGGTTCCATGAACCTTCCATGAACCCCTAAACACGAGATATGGGCTGCTCCAAATTGCGTGTGTGTGCGTGTGTGTGTGCAAGCACACGTATGCCTGTATGCACATGAATTCTGGTTTTTATTGCTGCATTCTTGCTACCCCTGCCCTCCCTTTCACAGGGATTGTCCAACATTGAGGTGTGTTTTCTTTGGGTTGAATTTTCATTCATTCTTCAAAAGAAGTTGTTCATTCCTTCAGTATTACAAGATTAATATAATATTATTATGCAGATCTTGTACTTAGCTGTTAAAATTGGGAGCTCTGACACTGAAGTGTTCCTATTTATGAACATAATCCAAAATACAATTTGAGCTCCCTTCAATTATTATACAAATAAATACCAGGCTTTTTAACCTTCAACAGTCTTTCACCTACATTTTATCCTCTGAACCAACAAAGGGGTATGAAAAGTCTTAGGTTGCAGAAGTGTACTCGATGAACGAGAGAGAGAGAGAGATTTTCAAGTCCTAGGAACTATCTTAACTACAGATAGGTTATACTAAAATGCTTATTTTTACCCCTTTTATGTATTATTGAACTTCCCAGGAATCTCCAGGGCATGCAGTCAGTATAACATGAATGAGCTGACACAGTCTTCTGTAGATATCTAATACCTAAGGGATAACAAAGCATCCCAGTTGCACTTGGTGAACTAATTATCAGACCATTGATTACAGGAATAGCCTCCATATCTACCTCTGCTGACAGGTAAGCACTGTAAGTCAAAGAAGATTTTAGAGTAAGGGTGGGGAAGTGAAGAGTTTCTCCACAATTAGTCAAGTGTTTTTAGATTCTTCTAGAGGGTATTGAGTACTGAGGAGCAAAGAAAAAAAGAGGTAGATAACAGTGCCTTTTCCCCCTCCACCTCTAAATATATTTCTGAGTCCCCAACATCAGAATATTTAGAGAAAGTAATGTGTTTACTATTATTAACATATAGTAAAAAATCCACTCTTGCATATATATTTATGTTCTATAATAGAGTAAGATAACAAATAATGTAAATAATTGTGTATGTCATTAAATATATAAAATATAAGATTGCTGAACTCAAGGGCTATGTCTACACTTGTGAATTAAGTTGACATTAGCTAAGTCGACTTAGCATGTCCACACTTAAATTTTAAGTCGACTTTGGGGGGACCATACAAAGTCGACCTAGAGCATCCACACTGGATGCCTAGGTCAACTTGTAGGGGCTAGAGGGACCTTGGACAGGTCCACGGTGGTGGTGGGGGCACCCCTTGCCAAATGCCAGGGGCTCAGCCTTCACCCCATTGTACCTGGGTACAATGAGGCAAAGGGGGACAGGGACCCTGGCAGGGCATAGGGGCAGGATGGGCAGGACTCTGCCCTGCCCTGTGGGGGGGGGCATGCCAGGCTCTCCCTGTGCCACCCCCCCCCCAGCAGGGAGGGCAGGGGGGGAGTCCTGGAGAGCCCTAAGTCGACTTAAAGTCGACTTAGGGCTACTCCATGTCTACACTGGCTTAAGTCAACTTTAGAAAGTCAATTTAAGCCTAAAGTTGACTTTAAATGAGGTTTAACAAAGTTGACTGAAGTAGCTTGCTTAAGTCAACTTAAGGAAAGTGTAGAGTAGACGCAGAGTAAATTAAGTCGACTTAAGCAAGCTTAAGCCGACTTAATTTACAAGTGTAGACGCACCCTATATGTCCAATTAGAGACTTTTAGGTATGTCTACATTAGAAAAGCTAAGTCATCTCTGTTAAGTTGACTTAACACGATCAACTTAAAGTCGACCTTGTTAAGTCGACTTACAGTGTCTACACTAAAAACATAAGTCGACTGCCTGTGTCCACACACGCAGGCGCTAAGTTGATGGAGAGCAGAGGCTCGGGAGAAGGGAGTCATGGTTCCCTGCCAGAAGGGAGCCGTGGTTCCCTTCTTCTCCCTGGCAGAAGGGAGCCGCGGCTCCACCCCGGGGACAAGGGAGCTGCGGGTCCCTGGGAAAAGGGAGCCATGGCTCCCTTGACCCAGGGAACCACAGTTGCCTTCTCCTGGGGGAGCCACTGCTCCCTTGTCCCCCTTCTCTCTGGGAGCTGTGGCCTCTGGGGAGCTGCAGCTCCTTTGCCCTGGAGACCCAGGGCTCCCTTCTTCCTGGGAAGCCATGGGTCCCTTGTCCCGGGAGCCACGTCTTCCATCTCGGCAGGAAGCCGCACGTCCCTTCTTGGTGGGGAGCCACGCATCCCGTCTCCCCAGCCCATCCCCCATAGGTAGACTTCGGGAATTAGGTCAACAAAGGGCATCCACACTGTCTTTAGGTCAACTTAACAGGTTGAATTAAGCATTAAGTCAACCTAAAGAGGGGTAGTTACTAAGTCGACTTAAGGAAGTGCTTAAGTCGACTTAATGAAAGCCAGGTGTGGACGCGGCGTTCTGTAGGTCAACTTAAGCATGAGGGGCCAGAAACACCCAGGACCTCTGCCAATCTGTCTTGGGGTAAAATTCCTTCCCGACCCCAGATATGATGATCAACTAAACCCTGTGCATGTAGGCCAGACTCACCAGGCAGACACCCAAGAAAGAATTTTCTTTAAGGAAAAGTATTACATGGATATGTTTTTTCTTTATGCCACCTTGGAAAGTATACTCAGTACTACCTTTTTCTTTTTTCCCAATGTAAGATTAGATGACATTTGTCCTACGGAATACAAGTTGATTTAATAAAATAGGTTTTTGGTTTTTTGGTTTTTTGAAAATAAAATAACCTTATACGTTAAGTTAATCGTCATCACTACTCATGCACAAGTATTAACACCAAAACCACAAAAATAGGGAATGCTAATTATTTTTATTTATGTTCAGCTTGACAAGAGATATAACTTTCATTGAGTCTTGGTAATGACACTTTTAAAATGCATCTTGACAAAGCCCTAGCTGGGTTGATGGCTGGGATAGCTGGGTTCTGCTTTGAGCATGGGGTTGGAATAGATGACTTCCTGAGGTCTCTTCCAATCCTAATCGTCTATGATTCTGTGATATAGAATGGACAGTGGATGAGAGAATCATGTACACTCTGAAATAATTTTGACAGTTAATATTTGCCAAAGTCAATCTTATTAAATACAGTATTTTTTGTAATAGTTAGAAGAGTATATTTTGCTTATTAGCAACCCCTCAGCATTCAGCAAAAAGTTGACAATTTTCCAAAGGTTGTTAATAAACAGAAGACAGATTTGCAAGGCCGCAACCAGGCAAGAAAGTGCTAGGACATGCCTTCCCGGCTTGCAGCGCCGCATACCTGCCAGGGCTGCTGGAACTTGGAGTGTGGCACCCCTGGCTTGAAGTATTAATAACAACCAAATCCATTTTCAACATCTCCAATATAAAAATTGTTCCAGCACCCCGTTCTTGCCTGTAGCGAGGGCAGTGGGAGGCGGCAGCCCAGATGTCAGGATTATCCATGGGGGTACTAGAAGCACAGTCTCTCTCTGAAGCCAGGGATCAGCAAATCCCAATGATTCCTTCCCTGCATGCAGTTCCGTGGAAAGGCTCAATCCAGATACTGCAGACCATACAGCTCCAACACCCATACTGCAGCCTCTCTCCCTACAATTGCTCACCACACAGCCTTCCCAGCCACAAGCCCCTTACCTGTGTGTGATTCCCAGGTTTGCTAGACTGCAGTTCCATAAGGAACCACTGGTCTCTGCTGAGCATGGCTACAGGCAAGTTTGGCGGCTATATCTGGAGAAGACTTGTCCCAGCAATTCCTTTCCTGGCTGCAGCCACACATCGCTATATGCAGAGGATGCTCAGCATGTCCCAGCACTTCCATCTGGACCTATGACCTCCCACACCTCTCTGGAGGGGGTACTTGGTACAACTTTCTGAAGCTGAAGCCTCACACACCTGCACGAAGGCAAAACCTTTCTTTTAAAAAAATTAATAGAAGTTCTATTAATCCTCATGCCATTGCTAATGTGTGAATCCCATTAACATTGATTTTACTGGGATGGGAATGGTTCCTGGAAATATGTTGCATTTAACCAGACAGTGCTAATATCAGGCTCTACTATTAAGTAGAATCTTCTGTATTGTGGACCTGTGCCTCTGAATGTTGCCTCGTGTTTAGTCCTAAGGCAAGCTAGGTGATTTGGTGATTGTATGGTACTTGAGAATAGTCAGACCAAAAAATTCAGCCTTGAGTACCTAAGTAGAAATGTCCTGATTTTTCTGAGGTCATAACTTTAAAAGGAGCTGCAACTGTTCAGCAGCTCTGGACTTATGCGCCTAATTTGAACAACCAAATTTGAAAATATAAGCTTGCTTGTTTGATAAAGACCACAGGGAGCTAATGCCAGAACTG
The DNA here is from genome assembly GCA_007922175.1 of Pelusios castaneus. NCBI lineage: Eukaryota > Metazoa > Chordata > Testudines > Pelomedusidae > Pelusios > Pelusios castaneus. The sequence continues at coordinate 9,748,994 of ML685813.1, forward strand.
GGATTACTCCCTGGCTTATAGTCACTTGTTCAGGCTTCTAAATTATTGGTGGCCAGATATCATGCTAGTAGTTTGGTAGAGGAACTGGATCAGTCTCAATGGCTGTGTCTACACTGGTAAATTAAGTCGACTTAAGCTTGCTTAAGTTGATTTAATTTACCCTGTGTCTACACTACAGTTTCCTTCAGTCGACTTAAGCAACTTGCTTAAATCGTCTTAAGGAAAATAAAGTCGTCTTAATTAAAATTAAGTCGACTTTATATAACCTGCTTTTTAGTAGACCTAAGGCTTAAGTCGACTCCCTAGAGTCGACTTAAGCCAGTGTGGCTGTGGGGTAGTCCAAAGTCGACTTAGGGCTACCCCCAGGGCTACACCAATGCCCTTCCTGCCGGGGGGGGGGGGCACAGGGGTAGCCTAGCATGCCCCCCCACCTGGCAGGGCACAGCCCTGCCCACCCTTCCCCTATGCCCTGCCACAGATCTGAACTTTATAACTTGTGTCACACTATGTGTTGCAGGTTGGTTTGATACTGAAGGAACAAAGGCTATGTCTACACTAGCAAGTTAGTTCGAATTAAGGAAGCTTAATTTGAACTAACTTAAGCCTTGGCCACACTAGGCTTTCATTAGTTCAAATTAAGGGCTTCCTTAATTTGAACTAATACATTCAATTATACCTTTCAAACTAACCCTTAATTCGAACTAGTTAGTTCGAATTAAGTGAATGTGGCCATGTTAGTTCGAACTAACTGCTTAGTTCAAACTAACTGGCACGTTGAGCTTAATGCAACTGACTAATGCATGGCACTTGCTTAGTTCAAACTACTATTCCAGTGGGGCCATGCTAGTTCAAATTAAGTTAATTTGAACTAACTAAAATTAGTTTGAATTAATTAGTTTGAATTAACTCATTCAAACTAACTTTGGTAAGTGTAGACATAGCCAAAAAAGTGGAGAGAAGCTCTTATAACAACTTGCCACAGTGCTGTAAAAGGGGACATGGCAGGGAGTTTCAGAAAGAGCAAGAAAAAGGTATGCATTTTAATAATAGGCAAAGTGTATTTCAGTACCAGTAGAACAGGTAGTTATTCTAGCTTTTTGGGCAAGACAGGGAGGATAGTTTAGAAGTTTGTATGTGAACCTGGGAAGAGCTGAGAAATCTGAGAAAGCTGGGTTCAGCTTCCTGCTTTGGTAGATACTCCCTGTGTAATCTTTGGCAAGTCAAATGCTCTAATCTCTTTATTTGTCCATTCCCCATCTGTAAGGTGGTGTTAACATTATTTCTCTACTTTCCAGGGCTGCTGTCAGGATAAATCCATGAACAACTGTTAGGTGCTCAGATTCTACAGTAATGATGGCTGGGACAGCTGGGAAACCTGAATCCTTAAGTGGTTGCCTTCAGGGAAGACAAAGTGGAAGACAAGCGGAAGTCAAAGGTCCATACTGATCCTTGGAGTCCTCAGAGGAAAAACTCTGCAGAGGTGCTGGTCTTTACTGGCTTGTTGGGGGTCTCACACTGTAAAGCAGGAAGCTGTGCAGTCTTGAAATCCTGGTCAGAAGGAGACAGATAAGGGTCTCCACCCACAGGAAATGATGGCTGTGAGCTGGAAACCTGACATGGATACTTTTGAGGGACCACAGAAGGACATACAGGGGCAATCAGACTGAAAGTGTGAGAGTAGCCATCTATCTAAAGTATTTGATGTACAGATTAAAGAGTTTTCCTCTCAGGTGCTGAACTGGGGTGGAGGGTTTGAGTGAAGTATGGAGAATGGCAGTGGTAGTTAAACACAAGAGTGTGCATCTTTCATATTGTTTTTTTCTTCCTTTCCATCCCTTTCCCCTCTAATCTCCTGCATCCTCCATATCTCTTCTCTCACTTTTCCTTTTTTAAAAATTCTACTTTTCTCCCATTTTTCTCTTATTCCTTTCCCATTCCTCTCACTCCATCATCTCCCAGCCCCTCAAAAATATCTTTTCCCCAGTCTCAACTATGTAAAGAATTCACAGTTTGTAGGCGGCTATTCAGTTTCTTTCTGCATCAAGATCTTTAAGGCAGGAGCTGACTGCAAATGGAAACTAGCATTCCAGTTATTTTCCTATCTGCATCAAAGTCGCAGCTGGAGACAAAATACTCCAAGTAGTGCAGAGAGGAACTGACTAATCAGATTTCCTGTGCAGTCAGCTTCATATATAAAAGACCTTTGGAAAGTGAATAATGCTGAGGCTTCCCCATCGCCTTTCACCTTGGATAGTCATTTACACTCATGCAAAGCAAGTTTAAATGCTTCTAAATCAGAATTCTCCACATAATTACACTAGTGGGTGCAATCGACAATGACCTTGCACACCTGTGACTAACCAAAGGGCAAGGCAATGGGGAATCAGATCTAGTCATTTTTCTCCTTAAGCTTTGTATACATAGAAAGCTAGATTGTGCATGGACTCACAGCATTTGCAATCCCACTGAAGTCCATGCTTCTCCACTTCCTTGAAGCCTATATGGTGTGTAGCTGTTTAGTTGCTGATTAAAGTTTGTTAGTTTCATACTGCTGCTCAACACCATTCAGCAAGAAAAGAGAGATAAGAGGGAGCCATAAATTGCCGTCCTCAGAGTGTAAATGGAACTGAGCAGTTGAAAAAGAATCTGAATAATTTTGGTGAGTTTCCATATACAGCAATCTCTTAGACCCAACATTTAAATGTATTTAGGAATTGCTTTACTCAACATTGCAATGCTAAAGGCTATGTCTACACTCACAAAGTCAGGTCGACTTTCTTAAGTTGACTTTCTAAAGTTGACTTTAAGTCGACCTTATTAAGTCATCTTAGAGACTCCATACAAGACTCTTAAGTTGACTTAACGGTGCTCCTATTAAGTCGACTTAGAGCATCTATACTAGACGCTCTAAGTCGACTTGATAGATGGAGGGAGAGCCAGCCTTGCAGAGCTGGCTCTCCCCAGATCAGGAAGCCGCTGGCGGCTTGCCCTTGCAAGAGCCAGCTGGCTCTCCCCAGGACAAGAAGCTGGGCGGCTCGTCCCAGGAGAGCCAGCCCTGCAAGGAACTGTGACAATGGGGTCCCGGGGAGAAGGGGTTTGCTGGCAATTGCTGGCCCCGTGCTCCAGCTGACTGGAAACGCCGGGGTTTCCTCTGTCAGTGGGGCTCCCTTTTGCCTGGGACAATGGGGTCCCGGGCAGAAGGGAGCCCATGCTCCTTTCTCCCCGGGACCAAGAAGGGAGCTTGGAGAGCAGCCCACTGCTTCTCGGTCCTGGCAGAGCCAGCCAAACGCTGGCTGGCTCTCGTCGGGATTAGCCGCCCGCCTCCCAGGCTCTCCAGCCAGGGTTCCAACGGGGGATCCCCTACCACTGGAACCCTGGCTGGGGAGACCTTCTCCCCGGGACCACGGCTCTCCTGGCAGGGAAGCCACGGGTCTGAAGAGAAGGGAGCAGGGGCTCCCCAGGGGACAAGGAGCCACAGTGGCTCCCTTCTGCCAGGGAGCCATGCGGGGCTCCCTTCTCCCCCCTGCCCTAAATCGACCAAGTAGACTTAGGGCATCTACACTGGCTACGTCGACTTAATAAAGTTGACTTAGACACTAGTTCAAATTATAATGAGGTGTTACTAATTCGAACTCGTTTTTCCTTAATTCGACTTATGGAGCAGCTTAAGTCGAATTAAGGAAAGCCCACTGTAGACATGGAGTAAATTAAGTTGACTTAAGTCTTCTTAAGTCGTCTTAATTTATACGTGTAGATGCACCCTCAGTGACTTATGAGTTTAAGCCATTTTGATAGTTAATGGGAGTTAGGCTCCTAAGTGTCTAAATCACTTTAAAAATGAAACTTAGATTGTTGTTTCCTTGTAACAGTGAGTGAAGCAATCCCTAAATATCCTTAAAAATCTAAGCTTTAGTCATATTCTCTTAAAAGACAACAAGGGAATCAAGGGAAGAGGGTGTCAAAAGTGGCCCCAACCCCAAAACGTAGGAGAAAAGCAACATCATATTAATTGCCTTTACTACTCAATTTGCACATGGGCTAATTTTTGCTAATATCTCACCTCCCTTATATTCCAGATGGGAGTCAGTTGCACACCTGCCCCTAGAACTTGAAGGTTATTAAACCTGCTAACAGAAGAGGCTGTAGGAAAATTCTATCAAACTAATGAATCTTTCTCCCATATCACAACCAGGCCCAATACATATTCTGTGTGATCCATCCAAAAAGACTACACCTTGATCAACACTGAAAGTCACTAGAGCATCTGATCTCTGTCCTATCAGTGGGTGCGTCTACACTTGTAAATTAAGTCGACTTAAGCTTGCTTAAATCGACTTAATTTACTCTGTGTCTACATTACACTTTCCTTAAGTTGACTTAAGCAAGCTGCTTAAGTTGACTTAAAGAAAATTAAGTTGACTATGTTAAACCTAGTTTAAAGTCAACTTTAAGCTAAAGTCAACTTAAGCCAGTTTGGATGCAGAGTAGCCCTAAGTCGACTCTAAGTCGACTTGGGGCTCTCCAGGACTCCCCCACTGCCCTCCCTGCAAGGGGGGGGGTGGCACGGGGGAGTCTAGCATGCCCACCCTGCCCCTATGCCCTGCCAGGGTCCTTGTCCCTCTTTGCCCCATTGTACCCAGGTAAAATGGGGCAAAGGCTGAGCCCCCTGGCACTTGCCAAGGGGTGCCCCCCTGCCACCGTGGACCTCTCCCAGGTTCACCTAGCCCCTACAAGTCGACCTAGGCATCTAGTGTGGACGCTTTAGGTCAACTTTGTAAGTTCCCACCTAAGTCGACTTAAAATTTAGGTGTGGACATGCTAAGTCGACTTAACAAAGACGACTTAAAGTCAACTTTGTTAAGTCGACTTAGCTAAAGTCGACCTAAATTAACAAGTGTAGACATAGCCAGAGGCACTTCTCTGTCTGTGCCCTCAGACCTGTCCTCTCTTCTCAGTACTCAGGGACTGAAAAAAGTTTCCCACTGCATCCCACAATTGCATGCCAAAGCAACAAGCAGAACAATCTTACTCAGTACTGATACCATGATTCCTACCTGTAGAAAGGGTCAAAGATAGAAGATACATCTATGAATCCCTATGGACACAGCTAATCCAATCAAGCTTGTGCATCTGGAGGAACTCAGGTCACACTAAGTCTTTTTGCTCTAACATTTGATGGCTATCTAGCTGGTGGATTTCAGGTGTCAAATCCAGGCACTTACATTGGCACATATGTCTTCTAGTAACCCTAGGCCCACTGGCCCAGCAAGAACATTGATTTCCCTGAAATCTCATTCCATTTCCTTGAAATCACAAGGCTTAGGTCAAGGGTAGAATTTGTATATACATCCTAATTTTCCATCACAAGCTTGGAGGGATTGGTAGCTTTTCCCAGTGTTGTGGGTGAGGCATCCAGTTTCTCAGTCCATTTGCTATTTTTCCTTGGTGGTTCCTCAGTTTCAGCCCTGGCTGGGATGGTGCCTCCGGAGAAATCTACCCTCCTTAATAGGTGGGAATCATTGAACTAACAAAATACACGCATAGTTTGACAACATATCGCATGACTTCTGTCACTTCCTTACTCTTCATTCAATATTCCCTCCACACACTTACCTATACCATTGTCTGTTTTCACTTTGTATGTGAAGCAGAGCTGGTTGGAAAATAACAACATTTTTCATAAAAGATGTGTTGCTGTTTTTAACTGAAAAAAAATCTGATTTTTTGGACTGACTCTAGTATTAAGTCTGCTGTAGATTGCAAGCTCTTAAGGGCAGAGATTTGTTTTATGTCTTCATCAAGAACTGTTCACATTTATGGCAACAGATAATAACAATGGAGCTGAGCTGTGGGGAATCAAAAAACAGCCAGCAATGCTTTACTAGCCCGTTCAACCTCCACCACCTCCCATTGTCTGTTTTAGCTCTAGGCACTTTCAAATCAACAGACAGGTTTGAGCAAAAGAATATTGTTCTGTCATGTCTTGTCCATATTTCATAGGAAAAGAGAAATATTTCTCTACTTGCTTCAACAATCATACTGGGAACCTGCCATGACTACTTAACAGAGAAAAGAGTATACTCACTCACATTGCAAGGCTTAAAATAGATCACCAATAACTGTCCACAGAAACTACCATTCATCTTTATATCAGGAATTATTTTTCTGTACAGACTTAGGACAAAATGGAGCTTATTAACATAGGAAAGCCAGCAGCTGACCTTCTAAGTCTTCTTTGTTTATTACATTTCAATATCACCGAGGAAGGTGCACAATGCATACTAAAGAGACAGAAAAAGTAGTTGGGAATCTGAATAATGAATACCAATGCTAGAAAAATGACAAAAATAAATTGAGTTACTCAGCAGAACAGGAAAGGGTCTGTTCCTTCAAACAACCTTTCAAGACAGTCCAGTTGTCTTAGAAACTTCTAGCTATGAAATTACACCTTGGTTCCCAAGTCTAGGCAAAATCTTTACATTTTAAACTTTATTGAAGTAATCCTTAACATTTCTTATGGCTCTGCATTGGATGTACTATAAATACTACCCAGGGCAGGTGTGTCAAACTCACTTGCTATGGCGAGACGCATTTGACTTAAATGTACTCATGGGCGGATTTGGGAATTTGCCCTGGGGAAGGGAGCTCCAAAGATCTAGCTTCCCTCCCACCCCCACCACCTCCTTCCCGGGGTCTAATCTGGCTCCTGCCACTGGGGTGAGCACTGGATGCCACTGCTGGTGGCCATAGGTAATGGCTGGAGCCATATCCCGGCAGCGGCAGAGGCTCTGGATCCCTAGCCAGGGCTGGTTCCTGGCTCCAGGTTCATGGTGGCAGGAGTGGGCCCCAGCTGAGGACCTGGATATGCCGGCAGTGGCAGAAGCGGGTCCTGGCTGGGGCCAGATCCTGCCACCAGAGGGAACTCCAGGTCCCCAACTGGGGCCAGATACACTGCCTCAGCAGGGAAGCAGAGAGCAGTCAATCAGAGGAGGCGATGCCTCCTTCCTCACCTCATATAAACTCTGCCCCTGAATGTACTTCAAGTGGACCATACAGATCATAAATCAAAATACTATGGCCCTTTCGCGGTATTGAGGAGTTCTGTGTATGCAAAATTGCACTCCGTGATGCCACTCTTTCTCTTTCTCTCTGTTACGGAGAATGTGTGGTCTCACAAGCTATGTCTACACTGAGAAATTTAGGTCCACTTTACCAAGTCGACTTTACTAAGTCAACTTTAAGTCCACCTGATTAAGTAAACTTAGAGAGTCCACACAGGACTCCTAAGTCAACTTAAACCTGGCCTTACTAAGCAGACCCCTGCCCATGCTGCTTCTATGCCCTGCCAGGGTCCCTGTCCCCCTTTGCCCCATTGTACCAAGGTACAATGGGGCAAAGGCTGAGCCCGCTGGCACTTGGCAAGGGGTGCCCCCCTGCCACCGTGGACCAGTCCCAGGTCTACCTAGCCCCTACAAGTCAACCTAGGCGTCCAGTGTGGATGCTCTAGGTCGATTTTTTAGGGTCCCCTCTAAGTCAACTTAAAATTTGAATATGGACATGCTAAGTCAACTTTGTTAAGTTGACTTAGCTAAGTTGACTTAAATTAACAAGTGTAGACATAGCCATAGAGTTGTGAGGGAAGAGAGGAGAATGACATTGTAAGAGCAATAAATACCCTGTTAATCATTGGCAGAGGGATTTCTGGCAGTCTAGATCAATTCCCATAGGTAGGGGAGAATATGGATCATGGTAAATTTAATCAAGTATTTTGATTAACTATTCTTCACCACAGATTTGAGCTATAACATTTACCTTGACTGATTGTTTCCTAGGTATAAACTGATCATGGTTTGAAAGTTTGTTTTTAAAAACAGATTTTGTATTTGTCCCTTTACATGCTAATAGGGCGTTGTCAGAGTAACCATAGAGCCCTGCTCTGCATGACACACTACATGCCCTCAGTCATATGATCCCCTTAAGAGTGTCTCTGCACTGATGGCAACCAGCTGTGGTCCTCTTTAGAGCAAAAGAATTAACTCTTTCTTGGCAGTCTACCACAGCTCTGAATAAACCCTGCTTTATTCATGCATTTTTCATTTATCTCAACATGTTTAAGTAATATGAAGTGATCATGTCCAGGAGAGAGAACCAAAGATAATTTTGGATAGAGCATGAGTAAATTTCCTCTAAGTTCAACTTTTGCAAGTATCTCTACCAGTGCTGCTGAATCCCAAATTGTAGTATACCTTTCACACACAGGGCTGTTCCTAGGGGGGGATTAATGGGGCGATTGCCCCGGGCCCAGCGGGTACTTGGGCCCCATGATATCCTGCTCCCAGCAGGGCAGTGCAGGGCCCACGCGGGAGCCACAGCCCCTCCTCCCACGGTTGCCCCGCTGCCTTTGGCACCCAGCCGAAGGCAGTGGGGCAGGGTGGGGTGGGAGGATAATGCTCGGCCCCTACCCCCAGGGCAGAGCAGGCAGGCCCAAGAACAGAGTCCATGGGGTCTGGCCTCTGGGCTGGCCTGCCCCACACAGCCAGCTCCCTCCTCTGCAGCCGGCTCCAGCTCCACCCACCCACACAGGCGGACCCAGCCTCCCGGCCATAGCCGGTTCCCACCAGGGCCGGGGCCAGTGCCGGGGCAGGCTCCAACTCCTCCCTCTGCCCCCCGCAGGTGGAGCCCCGCTTTTGCCACTTGGCCCCGCTCCCCCCACGGGACAGCGCTGTTCACACACCAACCTTTGGTTTCTTCCTAACAGGGGTTGTCCACCATTTCATGTGCCATAAAATGGTGTGATGGTTTTATGATTATACCTAGTAGAAATTAGGATGAAACCAGCACATTCCTTTTCACTTTTAGACTTTGCCTAAACAGGTGTTTCAACCCAGATCTCCAGAAATGAAAGGCAGTGGATAAAATTCATTGCACCACCTCAACCCCTTCTACACACTCCATATGGCCTTTGTGTCATTTTAATATATTTATTGCTCTGAATTTACTCAGAAATAGCATGGTCCATAGTTTTGTTAAGCACCTTTAGTATCCAGTAATTCATTTTATCCATTGTCTTCATATAATTCATATCATGAAGGAGTTCATCAGCAGAAAAAAAATATTCCCCATAGAAATTTTGACATAATGATTCCAAGACATTATTCACTATACCACTTACATCAATTCTCAGACTTCAATTTACTTAACTGTGAGATCAAAAGTACCTACGGGCATATTCTCCTCTCACTGTGCACACATACGTCCTATTAATGTTAATAGAAGTTCTATGCTCACATCAAAAAGAGCAGATAGCATCTTATATTGGAAAGGTAAGAGCAAAAAACAAATGGGCTTTAATAAAAAGAAAAGACTATGAGGAGACGTAAAATGTCAGTTAAAAAAATATCCAGTCTAACTGGAATCAGTTAATATTTGTAAAATACACTAAAAAAATGAAAGAATATGAAAAGATAGTCAAAGGTGACAGGACATAAATCTATGCCCATTGTCCATCATGCATTAAAAGAAAAGAAGCTAGTAATAATGTTAAAAAGAAATTGAAAATATCCGGGGCCAGATTCTGATCCTCTCTCTGACATGGAATAATATCTTTCTCCAGGAGTAGTCCCAGTGGAGACAATGAGACCTAGCAAGCTGATACTTAGCATGAGTTAGGTGCTCAGAATCTGGCCTATTCCTCTCAGCAAAGCCAACCGCTGTGCTTAATTTGTGCAAGGGCTGAGCTCCAGCACCTCTAGCTTTGACAGTTCATAGCTGCATCAGTTATGAATGTAAAAAAAAAAAAAAATGTGATTCTGGAACCTCCTTCCGTACAAATTAAGCGGTGCTCAATCACAATGTGGACCTTAGTAGCTGTATTATTTTATCTTGATGAAAGTGCTCTCTGGTCTTTCTGATAATAGCTTGTTTACATAACTTTTGACCATTCCCACCCCCTCAACTCCCTGCATGCACACTCACACCACAGATACTAATAGACAGCACATTAAATAGGCATAAATAAAATACTAAGAACATTCAGATTAATCAAGTTTAGAGAGCAGCCCTGTTATGGTGAAATTCACCTCAGTCAAATGTCCCACATCAGGTCCTTTGCACCACTTACTACCAACTCCATTTTTCAGAGGTGTTTACAGCTGTCACATCATTAACTCCCAGAGTTCTTAGCACTCAAAATCATGGATTTAAAATAAAGACCAATGCATTTTAATGCAACCTAAATGATGCAGCATTCCTTGTTCACTCTCTCCACCCAGATATGAAGCTATATCAATTGCTGTACTTAAGCAAGTTAATTAGAAGTCAAAGCTTCAAAGAGAAACTACAGAATGAGAATTCATATGCAAATTTGATACCATTACCTTAGGCGTGAACAGAGATTTGAACTGATTTTCTCATTACAATAAGTGACTTTCCCCTATGTCTACCTACCCACCTTCTAATATGTTGTTCCACCCTGTTGAATCTTAACAACTTTGTTTGCTTGTTTGCTGTAACAGTCTGACCTGATCCTATGACTTACTCTTTCCTGCATTTATTTTTTCTCCCATGCTGTAAGTTCTCATCTTCAAGCGTCTGACGAAGTGGGATTTATCCCACAAAAGCTCACGCATTAAATAAATGTGTTAGTTTTTAAAAGTGTCATAGGACTCCTTGTTTGTTTTACCCATAGAGATCTCTGTCAAGTCTGCAGTCTTATCTGTTTCTTTCCTATAGTATAGTGGTTCTCAACCACTGTGTCGGGACACATTACTGTGTCGCCACACAGTGGTAAGTGTGTTGCGGACAGCCGGGGAGATTTGGCCTGTGGGAGGTGGGCTGCTGTGTCCTGTAGTGTTGCGATATGCCACCAAGTGTGTTGTAACCTGCAAAAGTTTGAGAACCACTGCTATAGCATACTGTACTACATTGTGCCACATACAATAAATCTGTTAAATTTGTCATTTCTCTAGGACATTAGAATTAACCTATTATTTTCGTGATTAAACCAACTGATAGTAGACATCAGCTTTTTCTTTTTTTTTTCCTGTGGGATCAGTCCCTGAAATTCTACCACCAGAACATAATCTTAATGGTTTCGGGGGTTTCTTCAGGAATATTGTTCTCATTCTCCTTAAATCTCTCAGACTTCTGTGCCTCTTTTCTGCAAAATATAGAGTATGAGTCCTCTCTTAAATAAGGATCAACCATATGATTCCATTCTTTTTTTTATTTTTATTTTGGGGAGACATGAGTGAACAGGACTCATGCCCTTCATTCAGCCTGCATTTTAAACCACATTTCCTTTCAGTTTGACATCTCATTCATCTTTCTTTTTATATCAGCATCAGCATTTACACCTCCTATACTTTTGCTTCCTTTTATTAAGTAGCTAAACTTTTTGATCGGCATTTGAATGTTCTTTATAAACTCATCTAAGTGGCAATTCCATTTACATTATACTGGAATGTATGTTAAGGTGTGTCATGTTTTTTGTTTAAAAGGGCGTGCTATCTTCCAGCGTATATACAGTCTCTCTGGGCATGTCACCTTTATTGTCCCACTCCTCTACTTTTTGCAAGGGCAACCTCATTGCTCTACTACTCTAAGATTGGGACCTTGGACATCAATGCCCCTATTTCTCTCCAGTGGGTCCAAATGAGTTCAGCCATTGTGTGAGAGATTGTATCACTTTAGGGAGCAATTCAAAAACAGGAATTTGCAGCAACATAAAACAGTCTTTTCAAGATAATCTGGCATTTCTTAGTCAGCTGCAATACAGTTCTTTTGGATATTTTGCTTAGTTTGGAAAAGCAAAGCTTACATGAGAGCTCTGGGGTTTTTTCACCTTCCTTTGTAGCACAGGGCATGGATCACCTACAGGTGAATTCTCTGTATCTTAAAGTCCTTAAATCATGATTTAAGGAGGTAAATAACTCAATCATAGGCTATTGCTGGAGAGGGTGGGTGAGGTCTTGAGGCCTGCATTTTGCAGGAGGTCAGACTAGATGACCGTACTGGTCCCCTCTGACCTTAAAGTCTATGGGTGCATCAACACTTGTAAATTAAGTTAAGCTTGCTTAAGTCGACTTAATTTACTCTGTGTCTGCACTACACTTTCCTTAAGTCGAGTTAAGCAAGCTGCTTAAGTCGACTTAAGGAAAATTAAGTCAACTTTTTAAAACCTCATTTTAAGTCGACTTTTGGCTTATGTCAACTTTAGAAAGTCGACTTAAGCCAGTGTAGACGTTGAGTAGCCCTAAGTCGACTCTAAGTCGACTTAGGGCTCTCCAAGACTTCCCCACTGCCCTCCCTGCCGGGGGGGGAGGGTGGCACAGGGAGAGCCTGGCATGCCCCCCCACAGGGCGGGGCAGAGCCCTGCCCACCCTGTCCCTATGCCCTGCCAGGGTCCCTGTCCCCCTTTGCCCCATAGTACCCAGGTACAATGGGGCAAAGGCTGAGCCCCCTGGCACTTGACAAGGGGTGCCCCCCCACCACCGTGGATCTGTCCAAGGTCCCCCTAGCCTTTACAAGTCAATCTAGGCATCCAGTGTGGACACTCTAGGTTGACTTTGTATGGTCCCCCCAAAGTCGACTTAAAATTTAGGTGTGGACATGCTAAATCCACCTACATTTACAAGTGTAGACATAGCCTCTGAGTCTATGAATCAGTATTACCCCCTTTTCTAATCCAAAGCTCTCCATCAAACTCTCTGGACTGGGTAGCAGCAATCTTATGTCACAGCTTAAATCTTTGTGTTCAAGTTGCAATCAGGCTGTGTTTTATACGTTCCCCTAGATACATTCTTGTATTCCAAGGCCAGAAGAGATCACTGTACTCATCATCTCACCTTCTGAATAATACACCATAGAATTCCCCTAAAATAACCCCTGGAGAAGTGGTTCTCCAACTTTTTAAAATGGAGTCACACTCTGGACTTGTTTATAACACTTGCACACACACCCTCCTCGAAATTCTTCCCCACTTTAAGAAATAAAACGGACTACATGTGTATCAATAATGGCTGACATCTCACTGAAACTTGAAAACAATAAGGTAACAAAATAATTTTATTAATGTACCATGCTGTACCTCATGGAGTCTGGCTGCCAGGAGCAGCAGGAGCCTGGGCCAGAAATGTAGCAGTGGGGGGGTGACTGGTGCTGGAGGCGGCCTTTGGCTATTAGGGGCCCTAGGCGTTGGCCCATTGTGGGGTCCCCTATAGGCTCACTGGGACCCCCCCCCTCTGTGACCCTGTTCCCCTTGCCGCCAGCCCTCCCTTGCTGCTTCGCCCTCCTCCTCCAGTCCCAGTTCCCACCCATGTGACCCTGGCCCCATGAGCCAGTTCCTCCTCCTGCTGCTGACCAAGGCAGATGTGGCTTTTAGGGTAGGTATGCATGGGGTCCTAGGCGTGCGCCTGCTTCGCCTACCCCAAAAGCCGCCTCTGCTGGGGGAGGTGGCATGAACAGCGGGAGCAGTGTGCCTGGTAGCAGCAAGGGACAGGTGCTGGGAGCAGCCTAAGGAGCAGGAGCATGCCTGGCACTAGCATACAGAGTGGGGAGCATGTCCAGCAGAGACGGGTACTGTGGCAGCCTAGCATAGTATCTCCCCCACTACATCAGCAGCCTCCCCACCACCTTCACTTCCCTCCAAAGGGCTGCCGGCCCCACTCTCAGCCAAGCGCCCATGGTACCCCCTCCATGACTTTCCCCCCTTTAAGAACCTCTGCCCCACAGCATATCTTTTAGAAAGTCACGCAATCTTGATCTAAACTAGCCAGTGATAAAGAATCTATCACAACTAAAGAAAATGGTTAATTGCCTTTAATGTTAAAAATATACACCTTATTTCCGGTCTGAATTTGTCTAGCTTTGTCTTCTAATCACTGGCTCATTTTTATACCTTTGTTTGCTAGATTGATGAGCCTTCCCTTGGCTCCCACTCATTAAAAGTTAATATCTGGTCATTGGTCTTCTATTGTATCTTGGTCTCCTATTGTATCTCCAAGGCAATTCTAGTCTTTTATTGACAATTCTTGACTTGCCTATGTGACTAATGTTCCATCTGTTACTCACCTGTCCCATAGGAGAAGTCAACTCTTTCACTCACAGTGGTTAATGACATAAAAAGAGGGGTAAACCAAGTCATGAATATTTTTCCATAAAAATATACCAATTTCAACATTCTTCACATCTGCTCAGATTTGATAAATGTTTTCTGAAGATGATATTTCCTTTGAAAAGAAGGAAAAAGTTAAATTCACAATTACTTAACATAGGCTTACTGAACACAGAGCAAAAAAGACATAGATTAATAAACATTCTTGAAAACAAGTGTGCACTGCTCCCAAAACAGAGCAGGATCACAGAGAATCAAGTATCTTGTAGAAATACTCCTCCTTGGTCCTCAAATCCACTTAAGTTGTGTGTGATAGAGGACCAGGGAATGGGGAAAATGTGTCTTTTCCTTACCATTGTGTCTCTCTGATTCAAGGTCCAGCTGAATGCTGGGCTCTTCTCACTTGTGTTTGGGTGCCAAATGCACAGTGAGGCTGTTCCAGCAACTAGGAATAAGCAAGTCATGCCCCTTACTCTAGTCATTTCATCTGTGCTCTGACCGACAAGGGTGGTAGTGCAGAACCATTTCCTAGATCTATTATTCTTAATTATCATTTGTCACATGATAGCACCCAGGACCCCCAGTCATGGACCAGCATTCCATTGTACTTGGCACTGTACACACAGAATAAAAAGACGGTTCCTGCCCCAAAGATTTTAAAACTTAAATAAAGAACAACAGATAGAGACAGACAGAAAAGCACAAAGAAACAATGAGGAACATTTATTTCTGCAACCTGGAGATTCCTCTTATGAAGGGGCTAAGAATCAGACTCCCAATATCACAAAAATGACAGTCTGTGTCCCAAAGGCTTGAATTTGGGTTCTGTGCTTTTAATCCAGAGAAGAACTCACACTGATTTTAGGAAAACAGATTCTATTTTTCCCTCGTGATAAATGTGGTTTCACTTAGACAGTGCCTCTGGAAAGTGAATTCTGTCAAATTTACAGTAATCAATATAGTCACAGATGCAAGCAACACTTGAGTTTGGAATGTTAATCCAAAGGAGATAAACTTGACACCAACACTGAAAGTTCATCTATTTATTGTCTACTTATTTACAGTTTAGCAAACTATAACTGAATAGCTAGCACTTTAGCCTCTCAGAGAATATATCAAAAGCAGTAATTCTATTTGTACAGCTAAATGGTTACCAAATGGCAACAACATCCTCTTGCAGCTGAGAACCAAATGAGGAAGTAAAAAACAAACAGACCCTCAATCACGTATTATACTAATCCGGAAGCATCTGAATCCAGTAATTATAATTATAATGTCCACTTTTCACTCCTATAATAAAATAATATCTAACTCTAGAGAAGCAAAGGGAGCAGACGTGTATATTTTTTCTAGCATGGCAATATTACCAGGCAAAGAAAAAATAATCAATGGTATGCTGCAAAAGGAAGACGGAAATCCAGAAAAAGTGTGGTACCTCCAAGTCTGGAGGATTATAAGATGAACCCATATCTTTCTGCCAGTGCCCCAGGAAAGGGATTCATGCTCTCTGTGCATATGCTGTAAAGATAGCCCCATGTGATTACACTATTTGCAGGGCTTCACAGTGATGCAAACGCATTATGAAGCCTATGTTTAGCAATATATACATGTCATGCTCTGTCTGTTCCTAACCTAATATTTATATAGCACCAATAGCAAGCTATATTTTATTACAGACATATAGGAAGAGGTATGGCTTGATTATCCTCTAATTTATATCGTTAAGTCTCCTGAAGACATTGGTGTTGCACTGGTTTGAAACAAATGTAAGATCAATCAGAATCAGGCCCAAGATCCTTGACTCATTTAACATGTCAGATTCTACTATGACAAGGTCAAGCTGGTTCTGATTCCATCCTACCAGTTTTCTTTTATACAGCTTTAAAAGTAAGTCATTTAAATCTTTTAAAAAAACAGTAAAAAGAGGATTTGTACTATTGCTTTGTTATCTTCTGCATTGCTACTATCCGAATCTCTCCCTTGAAGATGTACTGATGTTATTGGCATAATGCCAAGCCATGTTTGTTGTGTCATTTTTAAATTTAGGGACAATATTTAAAAGTTGTGAAACATTTATACACAATATTTAGTGCAGCAGTTTGGATGAAGCCACATCTGTTCAGAACTTTAGATGCTCAAGGACATTTTGGAAACTGAAACGCTGCCTTTGTGAAAGCATTTCAGAGCCTGTTGTAGATTAATAATGTGCCACCATTCTACAGCTGTTCATTTAACCCAGTGATTTGCAGGGACCAGAAACACTTGCTTTTCATAAACTTTCACATAATAGGTTGACAATAGGATAATACATTATATATTGTATATATAAAAGAAATATAATATATAATAAATATTTTATATATCATATATGTAGGCATCAGACAAGCTATCATGACTTTTGCTCTAAACACTTGATTCATTTCTTCTATAATTTTATTTGATGAGTGAATAGAGTGCTCATACAAACAAGGAATTCAGAGGACTGGTTTGTTACAAATATCATGTGGGCAGATCTATTCACACCTCCCCATTTAGCATTGCCCAGGAAACTCATTTCTCACCTACATCACCCCTGCTATTTTCTGCCACTTTTGCCAAATGGAACCAAATCTCAAGATGTTTTTAGTGATGGAAACTAAAACAAAAATAGCAAAAAATCTATTTTCACTGGCACTAGCACTCAAAGGAAATGAGAGCTGAACTGCAGCACTTAGCCTGAAAGCAGAGAAAAGTGTTCCTTGTTTTTTCACTTGACCAAGAATAAAGCAGAGATCTCAGAGAAAGAGAATAAAAATATTTTGAGGATCTGATTTGGACCTGTGCTGCAGCATTTAGAGTTTCTCACTTTTTCTTTCTATGTAGCGTACCACTTTTCATCCAAGGAAAAGACTACATTTTGTATAGCCTACCATACAATATCAGTTCAGAACTTCGGTTTGAGAGGAAAAGATGGAAACTTCTCTTGTTCATTCCTTGACCCTTTCAAGATCAGAAAGAAAAAAACAAACAAATCCTGGGGTGCATCTACACTGGCATTTTAGGTCAACTTAAAGAGGCTTAAGTCGACCTAAACAAAGCCACATCCACACTGGGCTTTTATTAAGTCGACTTAAGCATTTCCTTAAGTCAACTTAAGGAAAACTTAAGTTGACTTAATAACACCTCATTTTAGGCCGACTTAAGCCTTAAGTTGACTCCTTAAGTTGCCTTAAAGTCAGTGTGGAGGGGGATTAGCACCTAAGTCGACCTTATTAAGTCGACTTAAAGAGTTAAGTGTTCTTAATAAGGTCAACAAGGGGCTATGTCTACACTAGAAAAGTTAAGTCGACTTTGTTAACAAAGTTATCTTAACTTTTCTAGTGTAGACATAGCCCTGGGCTCTCCCAACTTTTCTTTTCACACTGCCCCTCTCCCCAGCACTTTCAAGAGTGAGATAGCTAGGAAAAAGGTGGGGGGAAGCACTTATTTTTTCTTTTTTTATTAATAAAGAAGAGCCTTTATATCAATTTCCTTTCATCTCTGCCATGTGTGAAGGGCACTCTTAAGAGGTGAACTCTTGCCTGGGTTTGCCACTCAAGCATCTATATTGAATTAAAAATCCATTGACAGAATGAGAATTCTTGGGGCTGGTGCCTGCAAATGCATCTGTATGGGTGGGATGCTTATATTTGCTCAGAGTCCCATTGATTTTAGTAGGGCTTTTATACTTCTGCAGCACTGCATTTGCACACAGTGAATTGCAGGGTCAAGGCCTTAGTGAGGACAATTGGAGAAATAAAATGGAGTCTATTTTTCTTTTCAAAATGAAAATGGGCAACAAAAATCCTGAACATTTTAAAATGACCTATAGAATGAGATGCACAAGTCATAAATATCTTTAAAATAAATGACTTGACATGGAGCTGGGCATACATAAAACCTCCTTATATAGCTGCCACATTCTATCCAGTTCCATGGATGGCATTCAATCAAATTATTGAATGATTCATTTTGTGTATTAAATAATTGGTATATGGAGTTATAGGCAACAAAAAGGGCTAGGTTAAATTTTCTAGGGGTTACTTCTAAAGATTTAAACAAAACAAGCTCAAGACCCAACCCAGGAACCTGGGACACTATATATACTGTCCTGGGTGCCCTTGATAGGCAATACTTCCCCACTCTCTTATATGGGGGTTTTAAACAAAGAGAACTTTAATATGTGGGGGAGAGGGAGGTACACTTGAGCGTTCATTCTATGTGTTTACATTGTTAATGTTAGTAATGGAATGGAGTGGAAAAAACAAACAATATACCACTATTGGCTCAGCAATATTTTCACAATTAAAGGCACCAGATTGAGTTCACTCTCATTTTTGTGGTCATATTACTTGCATTTCATAAGTACATGGATGACTGCCATACTCTGGTATAAAGGGTTGCGAATACTGGGGTCTTCAGAAATAATTATTTGTACCAGAAGTAGAACTCCTAGTCCTTTTTATAGACATTTTACTCATTCAATTCAGGGGCAAAATTAACAACATAGGATTTAGGAATTCTGGTTCAGAGTCTTAAAGATATTTAAGCATTTAACTCCCAATGGGTATGTCTACACTAGCAATTTAGGTGGACTTAAGGACACTTAAATTGACCTAAATTACTCCATGTCTACACCTGACTTTCATGAAGTCGACTTAAGAAATTCCTTAAGTCGACTTAATGAAAGCTTACGTCTACTTAATAGCAACCACCCATTAGGTCGACT
The DNA here is from genome assembly GCA_007922175.1 of Pelusios castaneus. Taxonomy (NCBI): domain Eukaryota; kingdom Metazoa; phylum Chordata; order Testudines; family Pelomedusidae; genus Pelusios; species Pelusios castaneus. Next base: position 9,767,854 of record ML685813.1, read on the forward strand.
TAAGCCTTAAATTGACTCCTTAAGTCGACTTAAGGATGGTGTGGATGGGAAGTAACCCTCTAAGTCGACTTTATTAAGTCAACTTAAGGCCAGTTAAGTCATCTTAACAAAGCTGGCTAAGTCAACTTTTCTTTAAGTCGACTTAGTCCACTTTGTTAAGTCAACTTAATAAGGTCGACTTTAAGTTGACTTAAAATCGACCTTATTAAATTGACTTAACAAAGTTGACTTTACTTTTTCTAGTGTAGACATACCCAATGATTTCAATGGGAGATAGGTGCCTAAATACCTTTGGGGAGCTGGATCTCAGTGTCTAATGTTAAGCTCACAAGGAGGAAATGTTGTCCAACAATTTTATTAACTCCAGCAGGACACATTTAGATATAAAAATAAAAACAAAAATAGTAGTGTAAAAAACACAGCTGCTAACAGTCCCAGTTTGGCTGGGACAGTTTCAGAGCTTTTACACCTGTGTAGGCAACTGGTATGCTAGTCAACATCCCAAGACTATAGGAAGTTATAGGATCTTTTTCCACCTCTTCACAAAAACTATTAGCCACTTGAACTATGCCACTTCCATATTGGAGAACTCCCCAATATTGGATTTATGGTGCTATTTGTCCTCCTGGAGGGGTAGGGGTAGGAAGGGAGCAAAGCAGCTTGAGTCAGTGGCTATTTTCCTGGAACTATGGGGTTTGCTTTTGAAAAATAGCCCACAAACTCATGCCTACAGACCCCAACAGTCCAGCCTCCTCTTCTACCTCTACAAAACCAGGGATCATTCTTTTGTCTCCTCAAACCCCAAATTCAGCCATCACTCTCCTGTCCTCCAATCTAGCAATCCTTCTCCCCTCGTGGTTAAAATAAAAGAAGTGCAACTCTCTCTACTCTTCTCACATACAGAGAGAGAGAGCTCCCCCTCCTCTCCGTGGCTCACATGAGCTGTGATTTCAAACAGTTCTCCTGCTTTCCTCCTTGATTAGTGCAGTAAGAGCTCCCTATCCAGTCTGAATCTTCTTTAACCAGTTCACACTTTTCCAAATCAAGCAACCCCTTCCAGCCTCCCCAAGCTCACTCAATACTCACAGAAGGCTCTAGCATCCTGACTACTGTCCAGGATTGTTCCAGGAACATGTTTTTAAATATAGGCAACAATCTTGTTTTGTAGATTCCTTTTAAGTTTTCAATATTTTCATTGTATTGTGCTTCAACCCCTTATTGCAAAGATAATACAGACAAAGAAAACCTAGCTTTGAGTGCATCATTCATTTGGAATGCTGTATGCCTTTTACTCTTTACAAAGCGGAGTTTTTATTCTCATTGTTTCTATAGAAAGTAAACTTATCATGTTTCCTTCTGAAGAAGAATCTTATGCTTTTAAAAGGAAAATATATTAATAAACAAAATCTACCTTTCATTCTGCATTACTTGAGTGCATGTTATGTGAGTCAAGAAAGAAATCTATCAGAGTCTTGTTGGCTTTTAGACAGGAAGTGTATAGAAAGTCCTTTTGTTTCAGATTGTGGTAGCTTAGATGCTAGTTCAGCAAAATTATCAAACATATCTGAAGTATCTGGTACTCATCACTATTAAAGCCAGGATATGGGACAAAATGGACCACTGATCTGAATGAGTAAGGCCATTCCTATGTGCACGAAGTTTGGGGATCCTAAATTCTATGATAGTTAAGTAGTCTGAGAGCAAAAATAGCCATGCCAGGATTAGTCAACCATTCCATAAACTCACTGTTTAAAGACAGGAAGTACCCCTAATATCTTGCCAGTGAGAATAGGATAAAAGGTTAAATGTCACATTCCTCTATGAGAAATGTTAAGTTATGCTACCATGCAGAATCAAATGGTATGTTTACACTGGCAATTTAGGTCAACTTAAGGAGTCTTAAGTCGACTTAAATTACTCCCTGTCCACACTGGACTTTCCTTAAGTCGACTTAAGAAATTCTTTAAGTCAATTTAATGAAAGCTTAGGTCGACTTACTAAGAACCGCCAGTTAGGTCAACCTAACCCTTAATTCGACTCATTAGGTCAACTTAAGCACAGTAAGGACATGGATTAACCCTTAAATTGACTTTATTAAGTCTCAAGGGCATTAGGTCGACTTACTAAGTCCCCGTTCAGTGTAACCACTTTATTAAGTCGACTTAATAAGGTCGACTTTAAGTCAAAGTTGACCTTATTAAATCAACTTAACAAAGTCGACCTAACTTTTTATAGTGTAGACATAGCCAAAGACTCTAAGGGGATAAAATCCCAAGTAAGACAACATGTCCCTCTATCGCCTTGTGGCCCCACTAGCAGGCAGGTCTGCCTTGTCTTGCTCTAAGCAGTAGCATATCTACTGTTCTTTAAAGAAAAGTCCAGATTCACTTAGCAGGACAGAGGACATCAGTTAACTAAGTATCTAATGAAACCCATAGCAAGGGGAGTTATTCACAGTGAGATTTAAGTTTGCATAAACGTTGTCCAACTGTAAACTTTCATCTTGGATATAAATAGAAAAATTTATTTCAAAATATTTTTTCTTAGATAAACATATAGATGTGTCTAGAGGTTTCCTAAAGAATTAGATCCATAGCTGTAGGCAACATTCCTCAGAATTTTCTAGCAGCGGCATTACAGATCAGTTCACGTATGACACAGAATTAGGAACATGGATATAAATACAACTCTTTGAAAATAAAGAACCACATGTGCATTTCATACTGTATGGAATTACAAAGACAAAGTTTAATTTTATTTTATAATCAGAAATATTCTGCTTTTATGAATCAGAGTTTAACATGAAACAAACTGTGATTGAGGACATATTATAATTTTTGGAGAAAGAACCAGGCCTAGTTGAGAGCATGGGAAATAATTGTGAGGTGAGCTAATATGAAAACTGCAGCTTCATGTGTCTTCACATTACTATATCGACTATGAGATCTGATGTTTGTTAATTAAAGACTGTATTGTTATTTCCACTAGATGGCTTTTTCTGAAGAACTGGCTTCTTAACTTAAAATTAATTAACCTTCAGAAGACAGTCTAGGATACTTCAATAACCCCAACTGCTGTTGCTGAAAGGAAAATTTTAAAAAAGTATCTTTTACAAAGCCTTTTAAGGACTTTTGCAACATGTGTGATATGAATGTGTAGAAAATATTAGATCTATTTTTTTCTACAATTTTGCAATCTAAAGGCACCTTAGGCAATCATGTTTTTAGTGCACATTTGAATCAATGTGGGGATTCCTATTCTACACTTAACAGACACTTGAGGGCACATGGGGATGATGGTACAGGATCAATAAATGCTTCTATAATAAAACTCTTCTTATATTCATTTTCATTGTAGGTCTGCCTTGAGGCACCAACTATGATCAGGATCCATTGTGGCCTCCCAGGTAGAGCACTGGACTAACAAAATCTGAATTCTAGTTCCAGTTCCACCCTTTGACTGCTGGTGATCTCCTTCAAGTCACTTCTCCTGTTTGTATGTCAGTGTCCCCATTTGTAAAATGCTGTAAGGTGATTTGAGATCTACCAGGGTAAATTATAATGTAAAATTATTAGTCCATTGATAAGAGAAAGATATTATTACAGTACTGTGCATACAGAAAATAAGAGATATTTGCTTTTTCAAAAAAGCTCTCAATCTAAAAAAAATACAAGTCAGAGAAATGGAAACAGTTGAAAGAAGTGAAGTGATAAGGTTTCCAATCTAATATTCTGTGTGCTAGACCTCACCGTTCCCTAATCAACAACCACTTCCTTTTCTGTTTGCTGAACAAAATAATTCAAAATAAAATGTCTAAAGAATAGTGTATAATATATTGTTAATAAGTACTGTCATATTCACATAATGTATGCGGAGTTTTTGAAACTCAGAAATAGTTTAAAATGAACATAATTAATAGTTTTTATATCTAGTCTCGATTAGAGGTTCCTTTTAAAAAAAAAAACAATAAAAGAAAAGGAACTTTAGAAGGCAATATACATTTTTCTGTCCCAGTTCACATGTGGCCAAACAAATACACAACCAATCAGAAAGTATTTTATTTATTTACTCAGCCCAAACACATTCCCATCCCAACCAGATAATATTCTAATTGGTAATCCTTGTTTCATTAGAACAGCTGCTTAGGTCCTAATCCTAAAAATATTTACATACTTGAACTATGAGTGTCGAAGAAAAACTCCGAATCAATAAACTTGAGTGTGACCACAAAGCCTTTACTTTATTCAGAATATGAGAGTGCTAATGGGGAGAGAGCAAGGACCGTCTCCGCCCCCATAACGCCGGGCAGTATCCTTTGTAGACCCTCAGAATACATTTTGCAGGAAAGAGCTACAGCTTCTCCTTGATACAACTACAATCCTTCCTTATTAGGGAAAACAAGGACAAAATAACAGACACATAAACAGGCAACTAGTTCTGACCGGACAGAACAAGTCTTCAAGGCTATGTAGCATGCACAGAAACAGCAACAGTCCTTATCAGTGCTCCCTAGCTAAATTCTTCTTCAGGAGTAGTACCTCTGATTTCAAAAGTAAGCATCTGTATACATGTTTGCAGGACTGTGGCATTTGGAGTACATAGTATAACTAGAATCAACCATGGCTTCTATTCCAAACCCCATTTTCCAATTGCTTTATAACTTCATTAATAATTCCCTGCTTTTTTCTTCTCTAGATTTCGAAGTGCTTTACAAAGGAAGTCAGTATTATTATTCCCATTTTAAGAATTTTGACACAAAGAAAGATGAAGTAATTTGCCCAAATTCACACGGCGAGCCAACAGCATAGTCATGAATTGAACCAATGTCACCCAAGTCCTAACTCAATATGCCACACTTCCTGCCCTTTATCAACCAAATGAATCCCTTCATGAAATGTTATATTTTTAGTCTAAGCTTCAGGGTGAATTGTTTTGGAATGTTTGAGCACAACTCATACAAGCCACATTTCACTCAATCAAAATTAAAAACATATACCTTTTTCTTAAAAGTTCCAATCAGAAAATTTGTATTTGGATCATTCACAGAATCAGAGAAAAATAAGGTTGGCAGGGACCTCAGAAGGTCATCTAGTCCAACCCCCTCGCAAAGCAGGACCAACCCCAACTAAATCATCCCAACCAGGGCTTTGTCAAGCTGCACCTTAAAAACCTCTAAGGATGGAGATTCTACCTCCCCGACCCATTCCAGTGCTTCACCACCCGTCTAGTGAAATACCCAATACCCAACCTAGACTGCCCCACTGAAACATGATACCATTGCTCCTTGTTCTGACATCTACTACAACTGAAAACAGCGTAGTTCCATCCTCCCAGGAGCCCCCTTTCAGGTATTTAAATGTTGTTATCAGGAGACACTAGTTAGGGTTGTCACAGTTAAGAACACATCTGTAAAGGGCAGGAGCGTTACCGCATAGGAAAAAGATTTGGAGTACAGGAACCAAACCATCCTCCCTCCCATCCCCAGCCTCACCCAGCTTCCAACCCTCCTGCCGCTATTCCCTCCCTCCCCTTGGCTTTAGCACAAGTTTGCCTCCTCCCAGCTTCTTCACTACATGAAGGCAAGGTGGAGAGGGCTGCCACATGTCACTCAAAGCCCATCCCAGGCTCCTGATTTCAGCACATCCCCCAACAGCCCCTAGACTGGGCATCCAACATCCCCCACTGCATCCCCCCAGGAACGGATGCCACAGCAACCCCCGAGCACTCCTGCCCCCACTGCATTTCCAAGTTGCTTATATACACACCGGAGACCCTGTGATATACTATCCCCCAGCCTACACCCCATACATCTTCCTCATACACCCCCTGATAAATCCCTGCTGTCTAGACTTTCTTCGTACACTCTTGCTGGTGTGGGCCATTTCATCAGCCCCCATGGATACCCTAAAAACATCCCCCAATAACAAAGCCCATTTGAATCAGGTCCAGCCTCAACCCCCAGCCCCCCAGTTACCTCTACTTCCCTCTCACCCTAAATGAAACTCCTCATTCCCAGTTCCCACAGTCTCCCACTCCTCATTTACTCCTTCCCCCACAAACCCCTATGTATGACATTGGGGAGGCATATATTTTAGCCCTAATGTTCCGCAATACCCAAACTTCCTCTCACTGCTCTATTTTCCAATAAACAACACTTCCCTTCCATCAGGTTCCTCTGTGAATGTCTTTTTCCCATCTTCATCCAGGGACCCCTAAATTAAACCCTCCTATTCCTCTTCCATTTGCTTTTTACCCTGCTCCCTTCCTTCAGCTAACCCATCCCTCTGGGAAGGCCACCCCTACATCGCTGCCCCTCGTCAGTTCATCCCTCCCCCAAGTATCCCCATTCCTTGATCAGCCCAACATTTCCACATTTGGAAATGGTGACCCAGGATTGCCAATCTTGCATTTTAGTTTTTACTGATATGAAGAGCTCAAGTTTTTTTGTTTGTTTTTGTTTGTTTTTTAAACTGACATGGTAAACTTGGCACTTTTAAAGACTAACAGATTTATTTATCGCATGAGCTTTCGTGGGAGAAAATCCCACTTCGTCAGACGCTTTGAAGATGGGAAACTGTTTTCCATCTTCAAAGCGTCTGACGAAGTGGGATTTTCTCCCACAAAAGCTCATGCGATAAATAAATCTGTTAGTCTTTAAAAGTGCCACAGGACTCTGTTGTCTTTCTACAATAGACTAACACGGCTACCCCTTTGGAATGGTAAACTTTTGACTGACATGACTAAAATCATATAAACAATAACAATAATATAATAACCCCCACCACAGGTAGGATTGGGGTTCAGGGACTCCAGGTACCCCAGGGAGCACAGAAGGACCCACTGAACATTGTCCCTGTTAGTGCTTATTGCTCAGACACTGCTCCCTCCTGAAATGATAAAAGTCCCTGCCTCATGGAAGTTCAGACAGGTGATGTAGGAAAGGGTTAAAGTTTACTCAGTACACAGACTTCCAAATAGTAATGACTTGCAAAATAGGTAACACTTAACCTTTTTTGCAAGTCATTTTTAAGTGCCTACCCATCCAGGTGTAAGGCTTTCTAATTCTGAGGTCCACCTGCAGGGGATTTAAAAACATGGTGCCCCGAGCTCCCAGCATGTGAGTACTTGACTGAAGAGAGAAAGCAGTCTCCCTTTATGTCTACACTAACAAAAGCTAGTTTGAATTAGTTAATTTGAACTAATTTTAGTTAGTTCAAATTAACTTAATTTGAACTAGCATGACCCCACTAGAATGCTAGTTTGAAATAGCCGTGGCCATGCAGGCCACTTGCTTAGTTTGAAAGAGTCAGTTGCAGGAAGGTCAATCTGACGAATAGTTCGAACTAACTGCTTAGCTCGAACTAGTATGGCCCCATTTGACTTAGCTTGAATTAATGGATCAAATTAACCGTTCATTCGAACTAGGCAATCAAATGTATTAGTTCGAATTAAGGAAGCCCTTAATATGAACTAATGAAAGCCTAGTGTGGCCAAGGCTTAAGTTAGTTCGAATTAAGCTTCCTTAAATCGAACTAATTTGCAAGTGTAGACATAGCCCCTGTGTTTAGCTTGGCTAATACAGGCAGGGAGGCTACTACAGCTCAGGACTCAGGGCAAAACAATCGGGGCATGAGCCCTCTCAGCCCAAAGCCAGTGATACCTCTGGTTAAGGGCACACCTTGTTCCAACTTTTAAATTCCACACTTGCATTTCTCTGTTCCAAAGTACTTAAATGTGCTGCTGGCAAACTAAAGATGCTTATGAACTTTGTGGGAGAAGTTCTGTACCCACTAAAGGCAATGAGAGTTTGGCAACCATAGAGCCAGGATTTCAGGACACAATTTAATAAGTGCTCTATCAAAAAACACAGAATGCCCATTTAGGGGAGATGACTTCAGTGCCACAAAGAGAGAGCCACAAGACCATTGAGTGTTGGAGTAGGCCCAGTCTCCCAGATTTTTTAACTTTTTTGTGACAAACAATTTTAAATTTCTATTTTTCTTCTTTCCCACTCTTCTTTTCTCTTTATAGTGACAGGCTGATTACACAGCACATCCATTGAAGTGCAAAGTGACTATATGATTATTTCTGTTTTTTAAAGCAGTAGGTTGCCCAATGATTACTTTTGAATCTAGTAACTGTGCAAAAAATAATGTAACATTAACTCTACATCTACTAAGTGTAGCTAATGAGTAATTTCTAGAAACATGGAATTTCTACTGTTTAATTATGCTGTGTTGCTAAGTAAAACCCAGGCAGCCATTAGAGAAGTGAAGATAAATTATAGGGAGTAAAGCAAAGTATTATCTGAGAATGTACAATATGATATATTGCATCCATAATAATAATGCTTTGCATCATAGACTGCACTGGGTGTAGTAGAAAGTGCACGGTCTGGTGAAAGTTGTTGTGATGACTATTTTGATGTCTATGAGAAATGGCTTGATTGACTGCCAAGTTGAGACAAGTTCCAAAGGGGTAGCTGTGTTAGTCTATTGCAGAAAAACAACAGAGTCCTGTGTCACTTTTAAAGACTAACAGATTTATTTATCGCATGAGCTTTTGTGGGAAAAAATCCCACTTTGTCAGACACTTTGAAGATGGGAAACTTGAGACAAGGAGCTTGGACTGCCCTGTTGGCCCCGGAGATGTTGTTTATAGGTCATGGTGACTGTCCTCAGTGGAGAAGTAAAAAGTAGTTTTCATTACCACTACCCATGCTATACTTATTACTATAGTGTCACCTTTGCGTGTTTCAGGATCATCATTTATAACTCTGGAGTAAACCTATTTCTCAATTTGTAGATGAGCTTGAAAACCATTAAGATCTCTTATTAAGACTATTAATATGCCTACACTGTAAGGTAGGGGTGTGACTCCCCTGCTCACATACACATACTCATGATAGCTCTCATTGAGCTAGTGCACATATAAAAGACACCATAGTCACAGTAGTGACAATGGAGGCCTAGCTGAATTGTTCTGAGTATAAACCTGCATGAAACTTGTCGATATGTACTTGACATGGCTTAGCTGTGTATATCATGAGCAGGGGAATCACACCCCCTAGTACAGAGTATAGACATAGCCTAAGAGATTAATACATCTGCTTGAGGAAGATGGGGTTCGAAATTCTAATTTAGTCAAGAAATCCACTCACATAGCTCCCCAAGTAAAACACAAGAACCTAAATTAGAGATATAAGTAAATAAATAAATAAATAAATACACTTCAGCAGCCAACCATATCCTCGTTGACTGGACAAGGTAGAATCTTTTTACTTAGCAACTTCTGAAATTACTACCTTTTAAAAATGAAACATTTCAGGGTATCTATGCACCACAAACATTAAAACATAATATAACACATATATTATTTCTTTATGTACTGCTTTGTTTATTCTTCATGACATAAAGTACAGATATTGGATTTCCTGTCATACTTTAAAAGATTTTCAGTATAAATGTATTGAGATATTTTCCTGTAAAGCATCAACTCCTTTTTCTTTACTTCTCTTAAGAACTTGAAGTCCTGCCTTAACCTGAAATGGCCAAAAATGTCTTACATGTTGTCACGGTACCTAGAATAGCTCGCAGCTAAGAGTGCTAAACTCAGGTCAGACTGTCAGAATCTGGGGTAGACACTCCAGCCTTTTGATATATTCTGTCATTAGATTTCAGCAAGCCAGTTACAACATGGTTTTACCATGGCATCATAGTCAGTACGCTTAAGCTCTCTAGCTGCTCTTTACCACCCAGACAAACTGGATTTTGTGATAACAGGTGTGCCATGCAACACCACACGTAAACCTTGTAAACAGATCTGTGTACCTTTCCTATTCACCCTTACAATAAAAGCAAGGAAAGTCCTGTGGCACCTTAAAAACTAACAAATTTCTTCGGGCATAAGCTTTCATGGGCTACAACCCACTTCTGACAAAGTTGCAGCCCATAATGCGTATCAATTTCTTTTTTAAATTGATGGACAATTGCAAATGAGCTTGCAAGGCCTAGTAGGGGTGCATTGAGCCTTGCAAGATTAGATCCCAGAGTTGCATCTGGAGTTGGAGGTGTTTATTGGGGAACTATCCCATGAGTGTTTAGTGAAAGTGCCCCTCCACTGACTTAGGGTCCGATTACCTGCAGAAGGCTGGGCGTCAGCTGACCCACAAGTGGGGTTCACACAGAAAGACAGGGTAAGTTGGGGCCCTCGTGTGGAGAACTGTGGTGGCACTGCAGGACACTAGTTGAGACTGTAGGAGGGAAATATCACAAAAGGTTATTAAAACAAAGAAAATCACATACATATTTCTGGTTCTCACACCAAAGACACACTATTCTTTAGTTAACTAAAATAAAGATTTGTTAACTAAAAAAAGATATGAGAGTTATTAAATGTTTAAAGCAAATGAAATATATAAAAGGTGAGTTCAAGTTTGTAAATACAAAATTATAGCAGAGATATAGTAATCCGCCAGTCTCTTAGATAAATTCCTCAGGGATTTCCAGGATGGCTTTGGGGACCTCTGTCTGGTATCTAGAACACTCCCTGAGAGCATTCAGAGGAATCAGAGATGCAGAATCACTCCCAGTGTGCCTTTTTATACTTAGACAACAGAGTCTTGTGGCACTTTTAAAGACTAACAGATTTATTAATCTGTTAGTCTTTAAAAGTGCCACAAGACTCTGTTGTCTTTCTACAATAGACTAACACGGCTACCCCTTTGGAATTTTTATACTTAAAAACAGTCTAGCAAGAACCACATGGGTCTTGCTTTGTTCACTAAGCACAGACAAAATTTGTGGATCTTCTATTGTCCTTCATATAATGATCCATGTTCCAAAGCTAAGAACCTTCTCAGTCAAAGTTTTAGGGCGTCTGTTCTGATTGATGGGTCGTTCAGAGATAATGTAAACACAATGTGAAAGCCAGGAACAATTCTTAGATTTTACACATCAAATAACTTTGCATCTAAACCTTTAAATACAGGTCTTTTGACTTAATGTTAATTAAGTAGAGTTGCATTACATATGCAAATAAACTGCATTAAAAGGACATTATTATGGTTGCAAAATCAAACACTCCAAAGTTTAGAAGTGCCTGATTTAAGGTTGTCCTTTGTAACCTTAATTCACCAATTCAGCCCTTATTTATTTATTTATTTACTTACTTACTTACTTAATCAGCTTTATGATTTTACTTCCATGATAACATACTTTTTCTTTTCCCCAAAGGATCCTGGAATTTTTTTTTCTCTGGAAAATAATTTGTAAAGGAAAATACTATTGAGAAAATTGGAAGCTGCTAATAAATCATTCACAAACCTACAAAAGAAAGAAATTAAATATAGTGAATAAAGCATGTAATACAAATATATTTCACTATACCCAAATTATATGCTTTTTCATGCAGTATGCATATTTCTGCTTGCTGATGTATTATTGTTTTTGTTCATAGACATATACCATGATAAAAAGGATTGCCTCACTTTCTAACACGCCCCCTACCTTGCACTGCAGAAAGTCCTACTCTGGTCAGTTTTATTGTTGTGCTAAAGAAGCACTCAAGATCTTTTTCAGGGGAAAAGGCAATATTCCACGTTTATTGAAACTACAAGATATTAAACAATTAAACATTCACACACACACACACACACACACACACACACACTTGAGTCCTGCTATGATATTATAGCTACCCATCTGTAGCTCACTCTGGTCCAGTGGCCAGTTGAACCAGCTGTGAGAGGTGGAGTTGGGTTCCAGCCAATCGTGATTCTGAGACTCCAAAGCTGAAGCAGGATGAACCCAGAGTTCATTGGCATGAGCAACCCCATTTTATAATAAACCCTTTACATGTAATTCTATAGGTCTTGCACTGTCATTGTTAGTTATTCACAGGTGTTAAGTTTCTGATAGCTCCCATCACTGCTGCTTCCTGAGACATGAAAGCACAATCAACCCACTCAATAATGACCTTTGCAGCAGGTGGGCCAGGAGTTGTCTTGCAGGTTTTAATGTAGTTTTCATCATCTCAGGATGTTTTCCTTGAGAAGCGCCTGCCTTGGTTCCAAAGTTGTCAGTCTGCTCTTTGATTCGTCACCGGACCAGACTGGTATCAGGAAGTTACAGAACTCTATGCCTTTATCAGATGTTTTTACATGCACACATTCCTCATTCATATACAAATCATGAAACAGAGCAAGTTAACAAAGAACAATTTTAGCAAAAAGTTACAACATAAGGCTAGCAAATTAACAAGGTAGTGAGATAATGTGAGAATGTTTGTTTTCTAAAAACAGGATGATACATTTTTATGCTAAGGTAGAGTGGTAACAGCGAATTCCTTGCTAACTAACTTTTTTCTAAGGGAAAGGCTTACATAAACAGAGTATAGTCAGTTAATTGAAGACAGAAGATATAGGTGAACAATTCACATGGAAGTTTACAACACTATCCCAATCCTAATCCCACCGTACTCTGAAAGAAATCTGCCTCTCGCCCTTCCAATGGGGAGCAGCTTCTAGAAAGACATCTATATTGATTGCAATCTGTGCTATTTTTCCCTTTCCCTCATTTTCAATAACATTAGCACTGATAATGGGAGGCTCTAGTACCCTCTTTCCTATTTCATCTTTCATATAACTATGTATTGGGAAAATACTCTTTTGAGGCACAGGTATGAAGGGGGAATAAAAGAAAGAGAGGGAGACACCTGCTTTTTGAACAGACTTAACAACAAAGAAAAATGAATGATTGAAGAGAAGCTGGGAGCTATTTACCTCAGGCTGCTTCAGCAGCCAAAGGGTTAACAAAGCAGCAGATAGGGGATTAAAAGCACTGCAAGGCAGGAGGGTCGGGGTCCTACCAGAAAGAAGGAGGAATTACAGAGAGAAGAGCTCTCCCAAAGATTGGTGAGAGGCTGCCAGAGAAAGCAACCCACCTCAGAGGGTGAAGCAGACCAAGAAGTTGGAGAAGACCACAGAGATTGCTCAGGAAACAGTAAGGGATTGGAACTGATTCTGGCTGTTCCACACAAGGGCCTTGAGCATGCGCTGGAACCCTGTGGAGTGGATGGGCCTGTGTTCCCCTATTTACTCTAGTCTTCCAGGAGAGGAAAGTTGGCTCAATAGTTAAACGTTTAGCCTGAACCTAGCTTCAATTCCATGCTCTGCCTCAAGCTTTGTGTGACCTTAAATGAGTCACTTGGTGTCTCTCTGTGCCTTGCCTCTCAATCTGTACATTAGTAACAATAGCATTTCTCTATCTCATAATGGTGTTGTGAAGATAAATACATTGGAAGTCTTCTGATACTACAGCAATGGGGATAATATAGAGACTTTCCAGTCATTTGTTCCCATATGTTCAACACACTGTAAGAAATTATTTTGCCATATTGTACCAATTATTAATATTTATTTAGAGCATCCACTGTGTGCTAGATGACTTATCAAACAACTAAAAGACTCATTCTCTTCCCTGAAGATTTTAGAATTGAACATTTAACTATGATACAAACAAAGAGATATTGAATATATAATTTATGTTTACAGATTTCTAGTTTAGTTCAATTTTAGGAATAGAAACTCTCATTAAGGATATTATCTGATTGTTTGAAAATAATTCCACTTTTAAATAACACATTTATCTTAAAAGTTGTCTTCAAATAGGACAGCATTATTAAAATTAGAATTTCAACCTCATTTATAGTTAAACATTTGCAAAGATGTTCCCATCAAATATTATTTTCTGCAAAAAATGTTAATCTAAACCTATCAGGTTAATCTAAACCTATGGAATTTGTATAACATGGTATTTCTAAACTTTTCTTGGAAATTTAGGAAGTTATAATCAGGCCACAGAAGACGTAGATAGAATTTGTCAAAGAATATACATTTTGCTTCAGAGTGGTGCCCAGAATCAAAGTTTAAAAATATTTCTAGCACTTAGAGTGATAAAATGTATTCTTCCAAAACTGATAGAAATTTAAATTGATACAGTATCCCTGATTGAGTCTTCCAACAGTCTGGGATAATCATTGAGACATATGAAATGCCCTGTTCATAAATGTGGTTTGAAAGTTGAAATCTGATGATTTCATTATCAATATTTTACTGATGATCACTTTTGTATTCAGTGTATTTTTTCACAAATTTAAACTGCCTCCTCCTCAATCTCCTGAATGCCAGAAGCCCCAGCTCTCTCCATCCAGCTACTTAAACTTCCAACTTCTTCTTTGCCAATCTCTTTAATACACTTATACATTTTCAATAGGAAATTTTATAGAACATTAAATATTAAACAGTTGGAGAAAGCATACAACAAATTGAATTTATTTTTAAAATAAATAACATGAGAGCTAGCATAGTGATAGTATTATTCATTTCTTTGTATTCGATTCAATGGAAACTTTCTTTTGTTTTGTTTTGTTTTGTACATTTATCTGAAGCTTCAGATGAAACTTCAGTTTGCTGTACTAAAGTGCTGCAATTTTAAGTCTAGATAGTTTCATACAAACATCCTCAGTTATAATAGATCCCCAAAGAACTAGGATCTACAAGCCACATAAATGGTGCTCAGTGATTAAGTTTGTTATTTGTATCTTGATGTCAAATAAATCTAGATATTTTTTGCAGTGCTAAGTTCATGACTTTGTTTTAGCTGTTATTCAGAAAGCTGTCTTTGTGGACAATATAATTACAGACTTTCAGAAGCACTGTTGCCAAGAGTTATCTAGTGGAGGTATTGACTGCCTTAGGAAGAAAAAATAATCATAATTTAATTTGATCAAAGTGCCTTAAACAACAATATAAAAGTACTGAAACAGCATGAAATATTGATCAGTGTTTTCAAGCAATTCTGAAATATCCAGTTAAAATCATAAGGAAGTTCTCTTTCTTTCTTAATTGTCTAAAACTACTATAAAGCTGAACTGTTCAGTTAATAATCAGAAAGATTCTATAATGTTTACAAATAATATGATGATTGCTCTTTTAGATATTTTATTAATGAGCTATTCAGTTTCATTCTGACTAACACTACAAGAGACTTGAAGAAGTGTTTTTAGGTTAATTGGATAATCAGTGTTTGTTTTGAAAATTCATTATTCTTCCTTCTAAAGAGCATAAATAAGATTAAATATCAAATACAAAGTTGCCTACATATAAAAACTTTAAAGCTGCTTTTAATTGCTGGTCATTGTAATAATACTTAGCTTGTAAGTAGTACTTTATAGGATCAAAGCACTGTATACATATTAACTTCCAACAGGGTAGCCGTGTTAATATATTGCAGAAAAACAGAGTCCTGTGTCACTTTTAAAGACTAACAGATTTATTTATTGCATGAGCTTTCGTGGGAGAAAATCCCACTTCGTCAGATGCTTTGAAGACGGGAAATTTACAGAATGGTAGGAAATTAAATGCAGGGAAGCGTATGACATAGGGTCAGGTCAGGCTGTAACAGCAAATCAAAATAAATGTTAGGATTCAAACACTGGGGAACAGCACATAGAGGAAGGTGAGATCAAATCACCTGTTGTAATGAGAAAAAAATCTGTAGTCCCTGTTTAACCCAAGGCAACTGATTTGAATTTGCATATAAATTCAAATTCTGCAGTTTCTCTTTGAAGCTGTGATTTGTTATTCATCCATTTCAGCACAGCTATTAGCAAGTCATCAATGGAGTGAGCAGAGAGAGTGAAGTGTTCCCCTATTGGTTTTTACAATACTCAAGGCAGTCGACTGGAGTTTTCGGTGTGGACACTCTAAGGCCTTGTCTACACGATCATATTATAGCGCAACTTCTGAACTGCGCTATAAGAAGCACGTGATGTTTATCGTGGTGTAGCGCATACACACGGCGCTCCTTGTTCCGTCACAGAATTCCTCGCTGTATTGAGCATTATCGCACTGAATTCTGGGAACGTATCCCAGCATTCCATTTTCCCTGAGTCCGCGCTTGGAATCATGGGACGACGGAAAGGAGCAAAAAGCACCATTGGTAAACTAGATGTTTCCCGTGGTGCATTGCGTTTCCCTCGCGTCTTCCGCGTTGCCAATAGCCCTCCACATGCTGAACACATCTCGGCTGGTTGCTCATTACGTTATGAGCTCCCAGCCAGAGGATGACACAGAGGAGCAGCAGCTGATCGATGCCATGCAGAGCAACAGCACCGCATTGCTCAGCACCTTCACCGACCATCTGCACACGGTCCAACGCCGTTTCTGGTCGCGAGAGACGAGCACCGAGTGGTGGGATTGCATTCTTATGCAGCTGTGGGATGACGAGCAGTGGGTACAGAACTTTAGAATGCGGAAAGCAACATTTCTGGAACTGTGCTCAGAGTTGGCCCCTGCCCTGCGACGTAAAGACACCAACATGAGATCAGCCCTCACTGTGGAGAAGCGTGTAGCAATAACTGTTTGGAAGATGGCGACTCCTGACTGCTACCGGTCGGTTGCAAACCGGTTTGGAGTCGGGAGGTCCACCGTCGGATTAGCCCTGTCACAAGTATGCACAGTCATCAATCGCGTTCTGCTACGGAGGACAGTGACGTTGGGGAATGTCAGTGAGATTGTGGACGGCTTTGCTGCCATGGGATTCCCGAACTGCGGTGGAGCCATAGACGGCACACACATCCCTATTTTGGCACCGGAGCATCTCGCTACCGAGTACATCAACAGGAAGGGCTACTTCTCCATGGTGCTGCAAGCACTCGTGGATCTCAGAGGACGTTTCACTGACATCAATGCTGGGTGGTCGGGAAAGGTGCATGATGCCCACATTTTCAGGAACTCCGGTCTGTACCAGAAGCTGCAAGGGGGTACCTTTTTCCCTGATAAAAAAAATTACAGTGGGGGATGTGGAGATGCCCACAGTTATCCTCGGAGACCCAGCCTACCCACTGATGCCATGGCTCATGAAACCGTACACCAGTAACCTAGATCAAAGCAAGGAGTGGTTCAGTTACAGATTGAGCCGCTGCAGAATGACTGTGGAATGTGCCTTCGGCCGTTTAAAAGGCCGCTGGTGCTGTTTGTATGGGCGGCTGCACTTGTCGGAGGACAACATCCCTGCTGTGATTGCGTCTTGTTGTGTCCTCCATAATATTTGTGAAAGTCGGGGAGAAAAGTATTGCCCAGTGTGGGCTACCGAGGCACAGCGCCTCGAGGAGGCAAACGAACAGCCAGCCAGTAGGAGTATTAGGGGGGCTAAAGGGGAAGCTTCTCGCATAAGGGAGGCACTCAGGGAGCATTTCAGTTCCGCCTTCCCTTAGTTTTCTTTTAGGACGCTTCTGCTGCACCTTATGAAAGTAGCCATGTGTAAAAATAAAGCCATAATAAAATGATTTTATTCAGTTTTTATTCAAACCTAGAAGGTTGGTGTTACAGGTGTGTGTAGCTGCGGGGCTCTAGAAAGTAGGGGGGTGGAGAGCTAGTTGTTGGAATGCTACGGTGGGACGGGTGCACTTCAAAGAAATTCTTATAGGGACTACGGGGGGTGTGAGGCAGACACGGCTGAAGTGTCTGTAGTGGAGCCCTAACATCAATCGCCTGGGTCTGCAAAGCGATCATGCTCTTGAACAGTTCTGTTTGCTCCTTCATGACGCTTATCAGTTCCTCGGTGTGTGTTTTCCACATCTGCTGGTATTCAGCTCTGAATGCTCTAGTCTCAGTGGAGGAATCCTGTGCAGCTTTCAAGGACTCCTGTGTAGCTTTCAACACGTCCTGAAACATATCCTCCCTGTTCCTTCGTGCACACTGCCGAATGTTTCTCATTCTGGCAGCGGGGGTAGACAACGGCCTTCTCAAGGTCTGTTCTAAAGAAAGAAATAATTGTAAAGCTTCTGTTTACACATAGCCAGGATAAGAAAATTTAACTTCCAGTAGTACATTACTCTGGAAGGTGCAGGGCGGTCAACATCCTATGCCTTGCTGAAGTGGACAAGGTATGTCCTAGTAGACAGCTTTACGGGGGGCTAATAATCAGCGTTGGGCACAGAGATGGAACCCGATATCACTCTCCTCAGAGTGCCCCTGTCTGCTAGAATACATCTCCTACATGCCGCTGGCAGCAAACCGGGACCGTATGCTGCAGCACTGTTTACTGCCATGGTTCCCGGGGCTGTGCTTTGCAGCTGGCGGGGCAAAGTGTCCGTCTTTTGGAGCGTTGGCACAAACGCCATCCCATCCAACCTGAGTACTAGGCTCTAGAGGTACATTGAGGAATCATTTACTGACCTAAATGCAGATGATTACTTCACTATCAGTGCTTGTGTTGATGCCCTTCTCATGGATGGGGAGTAAGGAGCGTGCACAGCGGGGAGAGACAGCAAGCACCCCCGCAACGCACAGAGATATTGTAACGAGAGACATACTTTTAGCTTTACAAATCAGAAACTTACCAGAGCCCCCCTCAGCATAGGACATGCTGCAATTAATGTCTTCTTGTGAGGACGTATCAGCGGGGGTGCAGAACAGCTCCTGGCTACACGTTGATGCGCTTTGCCTCGGGTCCTCCTCCGTCTCCCCCGCCACCTCATCAACGTCCTCATCCAGCTCTGTTGTGTCATTGACTGCATGTGTGGTTAGAGATGTGTCCACTGTGCTGTTTGGAGTTGTTTTGGGGTCACCACTCAGGATGGCTCCGATCTCCTGATAGTACCTGCATGTAGCAGGCGCTGATCCCGATCGCCAGTTTGCCTCCTTCGCTCTCTGATAGCTGATTCTTAGCTCCTTCACCTTTGATCTACACTGCAATGTGTCTCTATCATAACCTTTCTCCATCATTGCTCGAGAAATCATGCCAAATGTATCATAATTTTGTCTGCTGCTGCGAAGCTGCGCCTGCACAGCGGACTCTCCCCAGATGCTGATCAGGTCAAGCACCTCTGCCGTGGACCAAAGGGGTGAGCATCTTCCGCGACGGGTCGCCATTGCTACTGGAAGAGACCAGTAAATGAAACTGACGAAATATTTGAAAATCCCGGTAATCAACTCTGGGTGGGGAGAGTTTCGTCACTGCCATAGAGTGGGTGGGGGGAAGTCCAGAGAGGACGACTTGGGAATGATGGGACACTTCCGGAGGCCAATCATTGCGCGGTAAGCGTACACATGAGCGCAAATGCGCAACAGATAATCCGCAACAGCTGTTACCACTCTCATCGGAGTGGTTGTTGGAATGCGCTACAACAAGGCGCTTCACGCGCAACATCACCGTTGCACGTATGTACACCGGGCTTGTTATCGTGCGGTAATGATTTTTCCTGCGCAATATAGTGATCGTGTATACAAGGCCTAAGTCGACTTAACAAGGTTGACTTGAAGTTGACCTTGTTAAGTCGACTTAACAGAGTCCCCAGTGTAAACATACCATTTGAGTCTCCTCTCATAAGGCAAAACAAACCAGGAGGCACTTTTTAAGACTAACAAATATATTTATCGCATGAGCCTTTGTGGGAGAAAATCCAGATGCCTGAAGACACTTCTTGTTCCAACTGGAATTCATCTTTCTTAAACATTAGAGGCCAGAATTGCACATAGTATTCCAGATTAATTCTCACCAGGCCCTTGTATAATGGTTCTAACACCTCCTTATCTCTTTCGGAAATATCTTGTCTGATATATTTTAGGACTGCATTAGCTTTTTCCATGGTCACATCACATTGGCAGCTTATAGTCATCCTGTGATCAAACAATACACTGAGGTCCTTCTCTTCCTCTGTCACTTCCCCTGATGTGCCCCCAGTTTATAGCAAAAGTTATTAGTCCATAAATACATGACCTTGCACTTTCCATTATTATGTTTTATTCTAGTTCTATTACTCCAGTTAACAAGGTAATCTAGACCTTCTTGTATGATATTCCAGTCCTTCTACTCATTAGCAATACATCCCAATTTTGTGTCATCTGCAAACCTTATTAGCACATTCCTACTTTTTGTGCCAAGGTCAGTAAAAAAAAAAAAAAAAAAAGTTTAAATCAGATTAGTCCTAAAACCAATTACTGAGGAACTCTGCTAGTAACTTCCCTTCAGCCTGTCAGTTCACCTTCCTGTATGATCTATTGTAATCTCACCTTTAAATATTTTTTTATCCACCTTCTGATTTTTATATTAAATCCCATCTTTTCCAATTTAACTAATAATTCCCTATGAGGAACCATACCAAATGCCTTACTGAAATCTAGGTAAATTAGATTCACTGCATTCCCTTTGTTTCAAAATAAAATAAAATAAAATAAAAAGTAAAAACAAACAAAAAAACCCACCTGTTCTCTTCTCAGAGAGGGAGATCAGATTGGTCTGGTATGATCTACCTTTTGTAAAACCGTGTTGTATCTCATCCTAATTACTGTTAATTTCAATGTCTTTAATTACTTTCTCTTTCAATTTTTTTCCCAAGACCTTGCATAACACTGAGGTTAAACTACAATCCTGTAATCACCTGGATCATTTTTTTCCCTTTCTTAAATATAGGAACTATGTTACCAGTTTGCCAGTCATACAGCACAACCCTGGAGTCGATAGATTCATTAAAATTCTTGTTAAAGGGCTTGCAATTTTACGTGCCAGTTCCTTTAATATTTTTTGGATGGAAGTTAGAATTCACGACCTCCTGATTTTTTGATTATTCCACCAAAACACACTTCCTTGCAATCATTAGCTAATACTTATATCAAATTGAACATTGCCAAGTAATTTTTTTCAAGGAACAGAAATAAGTGGGAATGTACACAAGAGCTTAACTTCCCTAAAATAAAGATAATTTAAATTCAAGGCTTCATTTCAAGCTACTTTCTACATTTTAATTAATAGTTATTTTTTCCTCTATAATATCGTATCTGTAAAGTGGAAAGATGAAATGTTCTTTCCCTACCTGTTCAATCACATTTCCATTAGGCAAATGCTACCTTTGGCTGAGCAAATCTCTCTGTGGGCTAAAATCTAGTTCCTTCTGAGGTTAATGTGAACTTTCCCAGGGATTTCAAGGGAAAAGGATTTGGCCCATTGGCCTCAGTGTGAGGCTTTCATGTGTATCCAAATACAGAATTTCATGTAGAGTTTTGTAGAGCGTAGGTTTCATGTAAGTTTTGTAGAGTGAAAAGATGTGTTTTAAGTTGTAGAAGGCCTATTAATTTTACCTCAAAATTACTAAAATTTATAGTCTAGAGAAACAAGAAATGATAGACCAGTTCTTAATAATTGTCTCTTAATGCCTATAGTGGGATGTGGCTCCTTTTCTTTCAGTGTTTTTGTTTTTTGTTTTGTTTTTTGCTACATCTTAGAAAACACCGTGATTAAAACCAAACAAAATAATAACAACTATTAACCATGCAATTTTATTATTAAAGTAAAGAGGAGAAAAAAGAAAATAATAATAAAAAAATATACTAAATCAACAGTGGTTACTTCAATTACAATTTCCCTAGTTGTCTCTCTGTGGAGAGCTTATAATGGAGATTGCACTTTCTGGCTATCTCCACACTTGTTAATTTAGGTTGACTTAGCTAAGTCAACTTAACAAAGTCAACTTTAAGTCGACTTTGTTAAAGCGACTTAGCATGTCCACACCTAAATTTTAAGTCGACTTTGGGGGGACCTTACAAAGTCGACTTAGAATGTCCACACTGGATGCCTAGGTCGACTTCTAGGGGCTAGGTGGACCTGGGAGAGGTCCACAGTGGCAGGGGGGCACCACTTGCCAAGTGCCAGGGGGCTCAGCCTTTGCCTCATTGTACCTGGGTACAATGGGGCAAAGGGGGACAGGGACCCTTGCAGGGCATGTGGGCAGGGCTCTTCCCTGCCCTTTGGGGGGGCATGTCAGGGTCCCCCTGTGCCAGCCCCCCAGCAGGGATGGTAGTGGGGGAGTCCTGGAGAGCCCTAAGTCGACTTAGAGTCGACTTAGGGCTGCTCCGCATCCATACTGGCTTAAGTCGACTTTAGAAATATGACTTAAGCCAAAAGTCGACTTAAAATGAGGTTTTATTAAGTCAACTTAATTTTCCTTAAGTCGACTTAAGCAGCTTGCTTAAGTTGACTTAAGGAAAGTGTAGTGTAGACGCAGAGTAAATTAAGTAAATTAACATACAAGTGTAGATGCACCTGCTGAGAGTGACCTGCCTCTAATAGGGATACTCTTTTCTAGGTCAGTTGAGACTAAAGTAACTTATTTGCCTTTAGAAACTGAAGACAGAATTTTGAATTCAGTTACTTAAAAGAAGTCATTCAAGTAGCTGTCTTGAGTCACATAAATTAATGAATATCGATGTTCTAATTAATTCTGCTATTTCTCTCTGTTTACCAAGGTTACCATATGTCTGCAGCAATACAAAATTTAAACCTGTTTTGGTGTTTAACAAGCAAACCTATTATGATCTTAAATTACAAAAGCATTTTCAGTACTCCATTAAAATCACTGCAGGAAAAAATGAAAATCTAATTCATCGGTAGTGCTTTGGTAAACTTTCTTATCCTTGATGTTAAAGTCTTAGTGATATTATTGTGCAGAAACAATACTATAATGGAAGGTCACTTCTTCTTGAAGCTTTTTGTGGGTTTCTTTGTCTTCCTTCTGCCCTTTTGCTTGCATGAGATAACATGAACTGAGTGAAAGCATAATGTTGAGACAACTGTGTATGGATGTTGAGAGATGGAAAGAAAGTGTGTGCTGGTTTTGTTTTCTTGGTTTTTGTTTTTTTTAATATAGAGAGATTGATGCTGCTCCTTCACAGTTTTCCAGGAAGTAAATATATATACATTCTTTAGGGGTTGAGAGGATTAAAATATTTACTGCTGTCATCTTTTGTGTTTGTTGAAGATCTTCATGTGGTGGTCTCAAACTCATGAGTATGTGATCTGTAAATGCAAAGTCAACAGGATGATGATTGTTCTTGTACAGGAAACTTTTAAAACATCTTAAAAGTTAAGAGGTTTAACTTTTTCTTGTACTTAGCCCATTTTCTTAAATATTCTGCTGATTTAATTAGGGTTTAATAAGAATTAAAATTCTGTTTAAATTCAAGTATTCTTTCTTCTTATATAAAAGTCTTTTTGTTCCCAAAATAGTCCTTTAAAATATATTGACAATTAAAGTGAGTCTTTAGCATAAATAGCACTCAAAGGAAGCATTGGCTTTTCTTAAAAAGTATCAGGAAATTGGTTGCCATTTTTTTGAGTTTACCAAAAATGTTGCTTAAGTTCTTCCAAATTACTAATTAGTTCCCCAATTAATAGAGGCATTCTATACTTAAATGGTTTCTTATTTTGGTGAACTGTGATAGCAAAGTTATTTGATGCCATTTTTGTGAATAAGACATCTTACTACTGTATTGATATAGTAATGTTATTAAGCAGTTAGTAGGAGTCTTGCTTTTAAATACTAAACATTTAAAACTAAACAGTTTTATACTATTTTTCAGCATTTAAGGAATAAATGGTTTTCTACATCACATAACATTTCCCAACTATACAGATTCTCCTTAAAATTATATTAAGAATTTAGAGTGTTTTTTAAAAGGAATCTTTTTTTTTTTATAACAAAATTATTTACACAATTCTTTGCATTTAAAATCAGGATTTGGGGGTGGGATGATTATGCAGAGAGAAGGAAAAAGCAAGAGGGACAGAGGTGGCTCCTGTCTCAGATTTTTTTTGGTTTCTGGTGCTAAACATTCCTTCCCTTTGTTACCCTAGAAAAGGGTAGAGGAATCACCAGAGGAGGAATCTGGTTCTTTGAGAAGGCACTCCTGTTGAATGCTTGCCTCTTAACCAAAAAGTTCCCAAGAATACAATTGGTAGTAGCTTCACTCACAACTTGCAATTAAAACTCCTACCAAACGCACTATACAAAAACAAAACAAAAAAATCACAATTATATTTTATAAGAAACTATCAATTATAAAGCTTCATTCTAGAATTTGTAATTGGAGGTCATAAATAAAAACTGTGGGCAATGGGGTAGCATTTTCCTTGAAGCTTCTCATGACTGTCACTGGGAGAAAAAAAATTCCTTTAAAATATAGTCTCTGTAACCTGAATACTTCTTTTAATGAAACAATCAAATAAACCAAATATATAAAGTATTGTTCTCCAATCAGATGTATAAAATAATTATAAATATTTCTTTAATTTAATAAAGGTAATATCCTAACTTTATAAAATAAATCAATTGCATTAATAACCCCTTTAATCAATACTGAGGTGGTTATGTGGGTAGGGGATGGACTTTACTAAAAATGTTTTATTTTCCTGTTGAAACCATGGGATCACAATGTGTTAAAGATTAGAAACCACAATTCCACTAGCTAATAAGTGGAATTTCTAGCTTGTACCCTGAATTTTTGGATTTCCTTAATTCTTCAGACTGCCTGAACCTGAATCTCTTTTTGTCCCACTCAAGTTCTTATATTTCATTCATCGCCATGGAATTTTTCTGCCTAACCTTGTGAACATGTGCTAAGCTGTACTTTCCTCACAGTCATTTGGGAAGATGGCTGAAAAAGGAATGGGAACTAAATGGTGTGGGATGAATAGTTTATTATTTGTCATTGTATTAAATTGATATTAATGTCCACGCTAAATGTTGTCAAGGTTCCCCTTTCATGGAATGGACACCTACAGATTAATTAACAGCAAAATAAACAAGCATTTTAGCTTTGCCACTGATTAGTTGTTTCTTTATGTATCTCACTTAATGCAAATTTATCTGTTCAAATCTATATTGTAAGAACTCAGAGCTGATGTGCTGCTTTTCTTGAAAATTCACATCCAACAGAGGATTAAATTAAGAAAAGAAATGTTACCATTGTAAAGGAGGGAGCCCAACCCTCCTAAGGATTGGGGCAGGCAAACCAAAACAGCAATCTCTAGGGATCAGGTAAGTCCACAGGCTCTTGGTAGGGGTAAAAGCAGGCGGAGTTGCCCTGGAGGGGAGAGGTGGAGGGGGACACAGGCCTACCTGTCTACACTGCCTCCCAGCCGAGGGCCCTAGTCATGGCCATGGGGTCAGTGGGATCCGAACCGCAACACGCTAACCCACTTGCTGACCTCAGGTCTGTGTACCTGTGCTCCAGTTCACCTGGGCTACTTCCTACCCCCTCTCACAATGGTACCTGGTTGGGGTGCCCATCTTCAGTCTCTTCAGGGAAATCACCCACGGGCAGGATGCGGAACCCCTCCATGTCATCGGGGGGTGAGAGATCTCATAGGCCATCCTGGACATCGGTTTCAGGGGAGACATCCGAGCCCCAAGATACCAGCAGTTCCTCAGGACTCTCAGGGACTGGGGGCTCTGCGAATACCTCCAGGTCTCCCATCGTGGGACATCCCAGCCAATCTTCAGGGCCCCAGGAAAGCCCTCTACCAGCCATTCGGATGGCCAGGGCTCTGGAGGGAGCAGAGGGGCAACCTTCTCCTCCACCGACTTGGGCTGGAATGGGCTCCCAAGCTTTCTCCCTTTATTTCCTGTCCCCTCTGCCCTGGACTGCTTTGATGGGCAGGGGTCTCCCGGCTCTGCCCACCTAAGGGAGACATTATAAACAAAGGGGGAGGAAAGAACTCAGCACTTGTCAAAGCAGAATATTTTAAGTGAAGGCTACCACATGAATCTGAGAAGATAATTTTTTATTTAGCGCCACGGGGCTTGTATTTATACGCATTATGTTTCAAGGAGCATGGGCAATGCTGGACATTTAAAAGAGTTCAAAGAGGACATTTACAAAGAAGGTTTTGACATGCGTATCATTAACAATAATATCCAGAGTTATGACAACTAATGCTAATAAATATTTTGGAAAGGATGTAAAACATAATGGTTCAGGATTTAAACCCACCTTTACCTTGGGGGGATTAGGATGATATTTGTTCATGGGAGAAAGATTATCCCACATTTGTGCAATGTGGGATTTCGTGCACCTCCTGCAAAGTACCTGAAGATGCCTACAGTCAGACAGGAAATCAGAACAAGATGGAGCACATATCTGATCTGTTTTGACAATTCATATGTTTTTCTCAAGTTGTTTGCACAGTACCTTAGGATTCCCATATGAAAGAAATTACATAAATGAAAAATATTATTATTATTGAGTGTTACTCTTGCCTCACATAAGGTTAATACCAGTGTAAACCCACTGATTTCAATTGTTACTCCTGATGTGAGAGTGCACTCAGATTAGTTATTTTGGTGGTGTATCTGGTTGTTCATCTTCTAGGGTGTCATTAGCATTGTCAGAAAGGTTCTAAAACTTAGGTGGATATTTTTTCCTTTGAGTTACAAGCGTGCAGTGTCACCAGACAAAATTCAAGCATGAACAAGCACTATTTTCATTAAAATCGGATCTAACCCATTGACCTAAATGGGGTTTTAACACTACAGCTGAAAGAGGAATCTGACATCAGATTTGTTTGGTTTTGTTGTCTTGTAAAACAAAATAGTGTTAGTCAAAATTAAAGAACAGTTGTTCAGTTTTTGTGTGTGTTTTACTCTTTTAATTCACTAGTATAAAAATGTCTTTAAAAAGGTAAAGATGTAGAATAGGGAAGACTTCCCAATCTCTGAGATAATTTTGAGCTAGGTCTAAGCACATGGTATAAACATACTGGTGTCTCTTTGTAATATCTATGGGCTTGTCCATGTTAAGCAGTAATGCATACATTGATGGTGTGTTTTCTTAAGTATACTAATATGTTGTGCATTGATTGGTCTGTGTAGATCCTAATGATACACATTAAAAGTTCCCTATTGCACCTAAGAAATCACATCCCTCTATTGTGCATTACCTCAGCATATAGGCAAGCCCCAGATGACAAGAAAGGGCTAGATTCTTCAGCCCTAGGCTATGTCTACACTTGCTAAAATTAGTTTGAATTAGTTAGTTCCAACTAACTAATTCAAACTAATTTTAGTTAGACAACAGAGTCCTGTGGCACTTTTAAAGACTAACAGATTTATTTATCGCATGAGCTTTCATGGGAGAAAATCCCACTTCGTCAGACGCTTAAAGCTCTTGCGATAAATAAATCTGTTAGTCTTTAAAAGTGCCACAGGACTCTGTTGTCTTTCTACAATAGACTAACACGGCTACCCCTTTGGAATTTAATTTTAGTTAGTTTGAATTAGCTTAATTTGAACTAGAAAAAGTTAGTTCGAACTAAGCTAGTGGCACTTGCTTAATTCGAATTAGCAATCCCCATTCATTTCAATGGCCGGTTAGTTCGAACTAAGAAATTAGTTCGAATTACTATGGCTACATTGGCTAATTCGAACTAGTTAGTTTGAATTAAAGCCTTACTTCTGAAGCCCTATTCAAACTTATTAGTTCGAATTAAGAAAGCCCTTAATTCGAACTAACTAAAGCCTAGTGTAGCCATGGCTTTAGTTAGTTCGAACTAAGCCTCCTTAATGTGTAGACAACACACTTTGTCAGATGCATTGTGGGTTGCAGCCCATGAAAACTTATGCCTGAAGAAATTTGTTAATCTTTAAGGTGCCACAGGACTTTTTTTTTTTTTTTGCTATAAACAGACTAAGGCAGCTATTCCTCTGGAATTAATTTTTGAATGTAGCATTTGTGTAACAGGCGCTGAAGGAGTAGATTGTTACTATTAACTAAAAAGTGATGGTGAAAAATACTTAACACACTTATGGACTCAAATGTTTTGGATTAGAGTAATTGCTTGAATTCAGTAACAGCTTTCTTTTACCTAAGCAAAGCAGCACCAACAACATACCAAGAGAGATGGTTAGTCAATCAGACTCTGTAAATTCACAACAGTCCCTAATACAGCCTGTTTCCTGTTAGAAATATTATATGCAAGCAGATTAGTGATACATATTTACATTGTGCACATTTCTGGCTTAGAACGTCGATTACTGCACTCCTGGGTTCAAGACATGGCCAAGTGGTAATAGTCATTCTAATTAATAAGTGTACCTGGGCTATCTGTCCAAGAGCTCGTAGAATCTGGAACAGATTCTGGAGCATTACATAGCCTTATTTTATAGATACCTGCACAGGATAGATCAGAAGGTCTGAATCAATGAATGTCCTGGTTACCTTGGCCAGGTTCCCTTACATGACAACCACTTCTCCTATCTGATATGAACAACATTTTACAAAATGGCCAGGGTGTTGATAGACTTATGTTACGGTAGAAGTTTTCTTGTAGTTTTAAAATTTAAGATAATCAGAAAAGTTTATGTAATTCTTGAAGTATGATAGGTTATGAGTTACTATAGAAAATTCTTTCTTGAGTGTCAGGTTGTTGAGTTTTGCCCAAATGATCCAGGTTTAATTGATCTCCATATTTGGAGTCAGGAAGGAATTTTTCCCAGGACAGATTGGTAGAGGCCCGGGGGATTTTTCACCTCTCTCTGTAATATGGGGCACAGGTCACTTGCTGATGGATTCTCTGTTCCTTGAAGTCTTCAAACCATTATCTGAGGATTTCAATAACTCATTCATAGGTTATGTGTTTATTACAGGATTGGGTGGATGAGGTTCTGTGGCCTGCATTTTGCAGGAGGTCAGACTAGATGATATTTGTCCCTTTTGACCTCAAAGTCTGAGTCTAAGTAGCTTCTGACTCCATGTTTTACAAATCATGGAACCAGGAAATCTGAGGCAAAATTTAAAGAGAGGAGAATTGGACACTCTTTACAGATAGGATGAAATTAGTTCACTTATCAGTAAAATGTAGATATTATTAAAGCAGAAAGAAATAGCTGATTACAAGCCCAACACCACATTATCCAGCAATTTCAGAAAGTCAAAGCATTTGAATAACTGAAGATTAAATTCCAAAGGGGTAGCCGTGTTAGTCTATTGTAGAAAGACAACAGAGTCCTGTGGCACTTTTAAAGACTAACAGATTTATTTATCGCATGAGCTTTCGTGGGAGAAGATCCCACTTCGTCAGACGCTTTGACGAAGTGGGATCTTCTCCCACGAAAGCTCATGCGATAAATAAATCTGTTAGTCTTTAAAAGTGCCACAGGACTCTGTTGAAGTTTAAATTGTTTTTCATTTCAAAGTTTCATGTTTATGCAATATGCATGAAAAATTCTTAAAAATAATAATGATAAACACATTGTATAATTAAGATAAAAGGAAAGCAAATTCTTATGAATTTTAATATAAAATAAACACTATTAATAAAATATAATTATAATATATAATGAAATATTCATTTTATTTTTTCATTTAATTTGCATTCATTAATAACACTTGCATATTAGAATATAAGCTTTGATAACAAAGTAATTTAACATGATCATTATATTTATTTTTATTTATCTTAGAGAGATCAACAAATTTTTACACTACATAATGTTTGTGCTTCTATATCATGATACTTTCCATGTAGGCAATTAATTCATACACTAAAAGTTGATTATAACCTGAATATTCACTAACAAATAATCTTTACACACCTCATTTAAACAAAGGTTATATAATGTACAACCAATAGCATATACTTACCAAATATCTTGGTTTTATTAACATTTATACTTAACAGTTTTATGACCACACATTTAGAACTAAATCCTCCACACGTACTACAAGGAGTTGATTGGTGAACCTGTATTCTGAGCACTTTGTCACTAAGTGGCTCCACAAGAGAGCTCTGACTGAGGAATGAAATATTAGCTATTCAGGTATTACTCGCTGTATCCCATGTACACCCTTATCATGTTAGTCTGTTAAACTATGGGAAAATATGTTAAAATGAGAGACATGTTGATCTTTGGAGCTCTCTGTTGTCACTCATTGGCAACAAAACATCAAGACAAACTCCCCACTGGTGGGGAGCCTGCTTGAAGGCAGACTAACCAGCCTATGGAAGACTACTAAACATGTTGAGCTTAGTTTAGAATATAATTTGCTTGCATTTCTTCCTCATTAAATTTGATTTATATTATTCTGGTTTATAATTACTTAAAATCTTTCTGTACTTAATAAACTCAGTTATTTGTTTTACCTAAAGCAGTGCTTGTGGTTTGTGTGTATGTAAAGGTTTCATTTAGAATGACAGAGCTGGTGCATATCAATTTTTTGGATAAATTAATTAAATAATGAGCTTGCATAGTCCAGTGCACAGTACTGTAAAATGTCAGTTCCTAGGGTTGCGCCTTGGACTGGGGACATTGGTTAGAGGGCATGCCTTTGCATAATTCCATGACTGGCTGGCCAGAGGCACTCATTCACTCGGTCACTGCTTGCTTACAGCATGTGTGTGTTGGTTCAATCAGGAGTGAGGGCTTACCCTGTGGGGCAAGTGCAAGATGGCTCCAGGTGTGGGAGAACTGGGTGACACAGCAATATACCAATCCAAATTGCAGACGGAAACAACACATCAGGAGGAGCAAAAGGATAAATTTGCTCTCAACACTGAGTTGAAATGATTCAAATGAAAAATCACAGAAAGAAAGAGCAAGAGGGAGGAACAGGGCTAGCTGAGGTCAGAGTCTACATTGATTCTGCTGCATTGGGGCTCCATGGATCACTGAAGTGGGATTGATTGAATGGCTCATGGAGACCCACTCATTTGACGCAGTAACTCCACCCCCTAGAAAAGAGTAACACTGCATCAACCACAGGACATTTCCCATCAGCACAGCATAATGAAGACACTATGGTAAGTCAATAGGAGATATGCACTCTACAACAGTGGTTTTTAAACCACAAGTCTGGACCCAGTACTGGGTCACAGACAATAAGTTACTGGTTCTTGGTGCCCCCTGATGCTGGTGCCAAAAGACTGGAATGCATTGGTCAAATATGTAATGGTTGGGTTGTGGGCTTAAATTATTTTTTTCAACTGTGTCCTGAGGAAAAAAGATTGAAAACCACTGTTCTACAATATGTAGTTTGCCTATCTCTTGTTGACCCAGAACTGCAATGAGATCAGGCCTCAGATAGCTTTCTAAAAAAGTTCCAAAGGGGTAGCTGTATTAGTCTACTGCAGAAGAACAAACAGAGTCCTGTGTCACTTTTAAAATCTAACAGATTTATTTATCACATGAGTTTTCGTGGGAGAAAATCACACTTCATCAGACACTTTGAAGATGGGAAATTTACAGAATGGAAGGAAATTAAATGCAGGAAGGTGTATAACAGAGGATCAGGTCAGGCTGTAGCAGCAAATCAAAATAAATGTTATGAATCAAACACTGGGGAACAGCACATAGAGGAAGGCGAGGTCAAATCACCTGTTGTAATGAGAGAAAAATCCTTAGTCCCTGTTTAACCCCAAGGCAAATGAGTTGAATTTGAGTTCTGCAGTTTCTCTTTGGGTGAATCTACAGTGGCAACTTAGGTTGACTTAAGGAGGCGTAAGTCGACCTGAAAAAAAGCCACGTCCACAGTGGGCTTTTTTTAAGTCAACTTAAGCATTTCCTTAAGTCGACTTAAGGAAAGCTTAAGTCGACTTAACACCTCATTTTAGGTCAACTTAAGCCTTAAATCGACTTAAAGCCAGTGTTGACGGGGATTAGTGCCTAAATCTACCTTATTAAGTTGACTTAAAGCATTAAGTCAACTTAATAAGGTCAACAAGGGGTTATGGCTACATTAGAAAATTTAAGTCGACTTAACAAAGTTGACTTAACTTTTCTAGTGTAGGCATTGCCTTTGAAGCTGTGATTTGTTATTCATCTGTTTCACCACAGCTATTAGCAAGTTGTCAACAAAGTGAGCAGAGAGATTGAAGTGTTCCCCTATTGATTTTTTAGTTTTGTAATTTCTGATGTCAGATTTGTGTCCATTTATTCTTTTGTGCAGAGACGGTCCTGTTTCTCCAATATATAAGGCAGAGGAGCATTTCTGGCACATGATGGCATAAATCACATTGGTGGATGAGCAGTTGAATGAGCCCTTGATAGAGTAGGTGGCTTGATTTGGTCCTGTGATGGTGTCTTTAGTGTAGATAACGTGAGCAAAGTTGGCAGTATGGTGTGTTGCAGGGATATGTTCCTGCTTTAATGTTTCTGTTGTTTGATCTGTAGTTGCTGGTGAGTATCCATTTAAGGTTGGGGGCTGTCTGTAAGCAAGGAGAGATCTGTCTCCCAAGGCTTGAGAGAGTACCACAGGACTCTCTTCTTTCCAAGAAAGTATCTTGGGCCCTGGGAAAAGGGCTAGAATTGTTACCATATTGCTACAAAAACTATATAGTTGGTGGAGGGAACAGAAATAAAGAAGACTACGTGGACTTCCAGCTAGTGGAGTCTGAGCAGGTTTCTGTAGTGCAAGAAAACAGACTCAGAGCTCCTTCTGCTCCAGGGCTCAGTGGCAGTAAGCACTATATCGAATAGTGTTTTCAGGATAAAGTTTTTTATTCAACAAACATTTCTTTGCTTTCATATATTTATTTTACTATGATTTCTACAGTAAGGAGTCCCAAGTTCTCCCACCTGTGCACTCAAGCAAGAGTATAAGGACCTCGGGTTGGGATGAAGAAGGAAAGCAGGCACTGATACCTGATACTTACTCACTCTCAAACAGATTCTACTGGGAATAGGCTTGTGCTGCCCTTGAGTTATCACACCCATGAATTGTCTGTTATAAAGGGCAGATTCAAAAGAGATAGCTAGTTCTTTTTTATTGATCAAATAGTACAGTATGGCATGTTGTTCCACAGTACGGTCCTGGGAAAGTGTATTCCCCATTTATGTGATGGCCACCAAGTTGGCCAACACTTGGGAATCAAACCTGGTGCCTCCTGAGTTAAATGCATGAATCCCCAAGGATTCAATTTCAGGCTCTCAACTGTAACAGACACATCATCTGTGGACTGGGCACAGAGGAGATGCATAAAACACATTTATCAGTGGGTCATCACATGGTTCTCCTGGATAGAGGAAGCAGATCCCAAGTGTTGGAGGCCCACATAGTGCAATCCCAGAAGAGTCCCCAGTCAGGTGATGGCTGCTACTAGAGTAATCATGGTAGACCTACAGAGCTCAAAACATAAGTTTCTACAACTTTGACAGTCTCTGTAGCGGGGTTGAAACAACGTCACATCCTCTGCAGATTAGGAACTGAAGAGAACATACAGCACAACCTGTTACCAAAATTCAAGTTAAACAGGTGTATCAGACTACCACTTTTTACAAAACATTCCCTACTGACTGCAATGGGAGCTTCATGCACAAAATTCTAGCAGTGTATTGCCCTTAGTATGAGTGTGGGCAAGGAGAAAGACAGAGTTGTTAAAGGGATTTTAACTCCAGATTTTCTGGTTTGGATGGGTTACACACTTTGTGATCTTTATTTTCTTCATTTGATAACTGATACTTTGAGAAGCCTCGGGACTGTTGTCTGTTCCCTCTCCCCCTCCCCCTCCCCCCCCAGTTCTGCAGAACAGGGTGGGGAAAAGCTGGCACTAGAGCTCTGAGCACTCCTGAGGCTGGGGGGAACTTGCAGTCTCGGGACCACTGCCAGCTCGGCTCCTCCGCCTCACTCTGCTGAGCAGGGCGGGGAGAAGCTGGCAGTAGGGTTGCAAGAGCTCCCAAGGCTGTAGGTACCCTGCAGCCTCTGGAGCACTGTTGCTGCCAGCGTCCCCCACACTAGCTGACTGTTGGAGGGAGAGAGGCTGGGTACTGCTGGAGGAAAGAGGCTGGGGGGCAGGGGCTTCCAGGGTAAGGGGCTTGGGGTCTGCTGGGAGGGAAGAGGCTGCCGGGATCCTGGGGGGCAGAGGCTGGAGGTGGAAGAGACTCAGGGGCTGCCAGCGCTGCTGAGGGGAAGAGGCTGGGGCAGGTTGGGGGGAAGATGTTTGGCTGGGCATCCTTGGTGCATTGCCCATGGCTGGGAACCTTCCCAGCTATGTCGTGATCCTAAAAAGATTGAGAACCCCTGCTCTAGAACATCTATCTACAGCAACACATGGCCTATTCTTGCAGGTCTTTTTTCAATCAAAACTCCCATCTCTTTTAACATATATAACAAATATATGCAGTGATTTAGGTTGCCATAAGCATTCCATTGTAGTCCAGATATCTGGAATGAATCTTGGCCCATTGACTTCAATAGCAAAACTCCTACTGACTTCAGTAGGGTTGGGATTTCAAGCTGGAAGTTTATCACGGGCAAACAACACTTGTGAGTGAAATTTCACACTCAATAACTTGGCTAGAGAAATACATTTGCTTTCTCTTTTGAATATTTGGGAGGGACAGAGCAAAATTTCAATTTCAAAGCTATATAAGGATTCTGGATGTCCAATTCCATTAAAATTAATTAACAAAAACCTTAATTTGAATTTTGATTCATTCTCACTCTATAAAAGTTCACTCAAAATTTTATTCCAATGTCTTACAATAACAATCTCCTTCTGAAAAACAAAAAACATATATTATCTTGATACTATAACTACGCCCATATCTGAACGCCCTATTTTTCTGACTTTATATGGGATGAAGGGGGTGAGGAAACAGGTGAAGAGAAACCGCATGGGTTTCATCCAAATCTTCCAATGGTTATAACAGTTTGCTATTACAGTTTCTCCGGAGACACCTGACAATTTAAAACAATTTAGTTAGACCCTTTCAGGTTATGAGATTTTTCAGATCCATTTTTTGTGCTTGAATTATTTTCAGTCAGATTTATTTCATTTAGGCTTACACCTTAAGGGATTGATAAGGAAACTCCTTGTGGAGCTACTTTAGGCAAGTAATTCTGCACCACTAGCTCTAATCTACTGTCGACAGTCAGGTTCCAGACTAAGCTAGTGAGACACACTTGTCTTATAGAGACAGAGTACATTAACTTTAGAGCAGCCTTGTGGGTTGAGCATAAATTATGTTTAACAAAAGACTATCCATTGATTTCACTTCGTATTGCATGTGTGGAATTTGCATGGTGTTACACAATGCACATGGGTATACCTGTGATCCTGCTGTCTTTTAGACTCCTCCCTACTTCTTATGTTAATAATATATGCAAAATTATGTTATGAGCATCTGCCTTCAAGATAGGTTATCTACAGATTACTCTTTCATGACTCCTCATCCCTTAATGAAACCTTTGTCAAATAAAGCAGTTATAAAGTTGGCATATATTTGTTTTGTTGTAACCTGGAGATTTGCATTGTTGGCTTTTTATTGTTTAACACTATTTTGTGACGGGTAGCTAACCTCTGATTTTGTCATTGTTAAATAACTTTGGCTTTGAATTGTTACAAAACTATTGAGGTTAGCTATTTTACTCAAAATAGATCAGTGAAAATGTTAGCTAAAACCCCATATTTGACTCAAACGAAATTTGTCATAATATACAGAAGAAGGATGGCCTTGTGATTAAAGGACCAAAGTGGGATTCATGAATCTCCATTTAACATTTAGTTCTGTTTTCTGTGTGGCCTGGGACAAGTCACTTAATCCAGTGTTTTTCAAACAATGGTTCACAGGAAGTTTCTAGATGGGCCAGGGACCCTAGGCAAATGCACATGTCCCCCAGCCAAGAGGAAGGGTTGGGTGGATTAGGGAACAAGCCAGCGACATGCACAGTCTGGAGCTCTGCTTTCTGTCCTTTAGAGATATGCTTGACTTCCCGTTCTAGGCATTGCAACCTGGTATACTCCATCACAGTGTTACCTGGGTTCTGCCAACCCAAATCTCTTAGTTACTTTACTCTGTATCAGGTGGTGTCAAATAAGTAAAATGGAGACCGTTGTGCAATTCATAAATAAACAGTATAACATGAGTGCTCTCATTTAAAAGCTATACTTTACTTAGTGTCTCACACTTTCAAACATCTCCAACAAATTAGTAAAACACTCCCAACCCTAAATAATAAACAAAGTTTAAAGTGACTTTCGAGCTGTACAGAGGTGGCTTTCCAGTTGGCCATTCTTCCAGCTGTCGCTAGGGGAACCCTAAGATCTGTGTCCAAGAAGAAATCTCAAAGAGACCAAACCTTTCCCCCTTTTTTACCCCCCAGCCTGCTCCAATATCCTTGTTAATAGACAATAATGCAACAAGGGAAAAAATAAAACTTGTTAGGCAAGTAATTTCAAAAGCTAATCAAGAGATCACTTCACAATACCAAATATCTAGGTATGTTCCTGCAGTATTACATGTCTTGAGGCCCTGACAAACAACTTCTAGAGGGCATGCATAAATAAGCTTCTTCCTTTTCTCCTAAAAGACAGATACCAGCACATCCAACAAACACTTGATGCAGGGTCAGGCAAAAGTTGAGCAAGAGGCTCCCTTCCCATGGTCACCCACCCCCGCTCCCTTCCTAACTTAGTCTTGCTAAGGTTAAGGCTGCTTCACAGACCTGCAGAAGGGCCTATCGATTTTGGCTGCCAGTTGCAAGAAGTATGAACATCGGCTGTGTCTACACTGGCAAATTAAGTCGACTTAAGCTTGGCTTAAGTCGACTTAATTGGCCCTGCATCTTCATTACACTTAGCTTAAGTCGACTTAAGAAAAATAAAGTCGACAATGAAAATTAAGTCGACTTTATTAAACCTGCTTTTTACTCGACCTAAGGCTTAATTCGACTTTCTAAAGTCGAATTAAGTCAGTGTAGCCCTGGGGTAGCCCTAAGTCGATTTAGGGCTACCCCAGGACTACACCAATGCCCTCCCTGCTGGGGGGGGCACAGGGTGAGCCTGGCATGTCCCCCAAAGGGCAGGGCATGTGGGCATGGCGTGACACTGTCTGGATTTAGGGAAGCATTTATGATATTATTTTCTATGGATATCTCATAAATGCTCTATAATCCATAGGAACTATGTCATGTTTGGTATCAATAGAAAGGTA
>ML685813.1:9805018-9837164 GCA_007922175.1 Pelusios castaneus
GGATTATAGCATTTATGAGATATCCATAGAAAATAATATCATAAATGCTTCCCTAGATCCAGACAGCATCACACACAGGGCTCTGCCTTGCCAGGGTCCCTGTACCCCTTTGCCCCATTGTACACAGGGGGTGCCCCCCCTGCCACCGTGGACCTGCCCAAGGTCCCCCTAGCCCCACAAATTCAACCTAGAGCATCCAGTGTGGACGCTCTAGGTCGACTTTGTAAGTTCCCCTTTAAGTCGACTTTAATTTTAAGTGTAGACACACTAAGTCGACTTAACTAAGTCAACTTAGTTTTAAGTCGACTTAAAAGTGCAAGTGTAGACATAGCCATCAATATTACAGTATCAAGTGGTCTCTGGACCTTTTACTTGCCCATCAAAATATTCCCACACAGAAGCACCATTCATGTTTGGCCTGGCCACCCCTTCATTATAATGCCTGCTGCTCCATCATGATGTAGGGATGACTGGTTCAAACCTGAACGGCATTGTCACTCCTTGTGCCAAGTCAGAACACTCAGAATAGGAGAGAAGCCACTGCTTTTGTGTGGGGGCAGACTGGGTATCCAATCCACTCCCCTTTAGGGCTTTTCTTCTTCACTGGACAGGGATTATGCTTGCAGTACTAGGGCAGAGGGTGCATATAGGTAATGATGATGTGCAAAAACAAAACAATAAGAGAATTCAGTTGGTGGGATCACTTTAGTAAAAATCTTGGGAACCACTGATTCAATTGCTCCATTCCTTAGTTTCCCATCTGTAAAACTAGGACAATAAAATCTACTTTTCTCCTGTTTACTTAAGTTGTATGCTCTTTGGGACAAGGAAAGTTTTTCTACTATGGATTCATACAAGCACTTAACAAAGTAGGACCCAGATGTCAGTAGGGGCCTTTAGATACTACTACAATTGTTTATTATTAGCTACTTGAAAAGCAAAAATCACCAATTGCTAGAAGTATTTCAGCATGCAAATGTTTCATTAACATGTTTGAGAGCTGGTTGAGGACAGAATTTTAGGGTGAAGTCCTGGCTCCACTGAAAGTCAATAGGAGCTTTCTCATTGATTATTTGGGGAATAAATTTTTATCTTTAGTCTTTAGTCTATATTTTTCCTGGCTTTTGTCTGCCAGAGTCTTAGAACACTTTTTTTTTTTTTTTTTTTGGTGGAGTGAGGCAGAGGGAAGAGAGAGGAGGGAGGCAGGAGAAGCAGCAGTCTTCAATTTTTATATGAAATAATTGTTGGCACAGATATTAGATTATCTCTATTATTTACTGATAAGAGCCTGATCACTGGAGTCTTCAAGCACAAAGCACAATCAGGTGACTACCTAAATGTTACTTG
Organism: Pelusios castaneus; assembly: GCA_007922175.1. Classification (NCBI taxonomy): domain Eukaryota; kingdom Metazoa; phylum Chordata; order Testudines; family Pelomedusidae; genus Pelusios; species Pelusios castaneus. Next base: position 9,806,366 of record ML685813.1, read on the forward strand.
TGACTGCCATCTTACTATATCAGCAATTTTGCACTCACAATTAAGTGCAGATGTAAAAAAATGCCCACAGCAGTGGAGGCCAGATTAAGACCTGCCCGCAAAGTTATCTTTAAGAGTCTTTTTTAATATATTGGTTAATGTGGAGACAAATTCTTTTTGGTGCTTGGTCATTGAGAAGAGAAGTTGAGAGGAATCCTCAGGCTCAGCCACAAAGCAGCAACAAGTATACTCTGTGGAAGCAACTTCAGCCTAATGAGTGGAGTAATCTTAGCACCCTACTTCTGCCCAGGTGAAGGGCTTGAGAATCTTCAGAGGAAAGCCCATAAACGTTCAGCAGGGAGCCTCCCTGTAGCTGGTTTCCACACTGCAAAAGATGTGTGTGGTTGCTCCTCCAGCTCCAAATCCTGCATATCCTCCAGAGGAGAAAGGTGATGATTTCATGTAGAATATGAATGAGATCGTTGAGAGAACTGGCTTACAGTCTATGCAGACTATGCTGTATGCTCACATGCTTCACTGGCTGGAACATGGAGCATGTGCCTCAAGATCACCTGCCAAAGGTTGCATTTTATAGACAGTTCAAGAATTGCCTGTCATATAAGGAAAAACCGAAGTTCCAATGTAGTGAGAAGGTCAAGCAGTGTCTTGAGAAATTCAATATTCGCACTGACAACAGGGAAAGCCCTGCTCACAACCACTCAATCTGGAGAAGCTGGGTTAGGGCCGGTTCAGTCATCATAGAGAACCAGAGAGTCCAGTGTGAGACATATAGACATGCAAGGAAACAGAGTATGTTTCAACCTCGACCTGGTGAGTGGACTTGTAGCTAGTGTGAGAAGATCTGCTGATCACACATTGGGCTTTTCTCCCATACTACTGCCAAGCGCCACTGACTGACTGACTTTATCATGTTTTCTTTCATCTGTCAAGATGGTAGGTGGCTATAAGCACAACCTATACTTCATAAGCACTATTTTTCAAATAAAATATCTAAATACGTCCTAGTAAAACACTAATCTAAAACTTGTCCCCAAACAAAATTCAATCAAAACAGAACTTTTTTGATGTTCAGCTAACGGCACTACCTCCCTTGATCTCCCTCCATATTCACCTTCATACATCTCTTACTTCCTGATTTCTGTCAGAGGTGAAAAACTGAAATAATAGAACAGAAAACTTGTTCTTTCTGAGTAAAATCTTGGAATCTTGGTTTCCTTTAAGTAAATGGGAACTTTGCCATTAATTTTAAAAGAATCAGAATTTCACCCTCAGTATTTCCAACCTGGCCAGAATAAGGAAATTCTAAGATCTCACAAGAAAATATTTGAATAATTCTTTGCACTATTAGGTGCCTGTCTAAACAGAATTGAATCTCTAAATGTAAAATATTGCATCTATGTTATCTTTAGACATAGATCTGGACAAAATATTCAATGAAATACTGCATAAAATGACAAAAGTCATTCACAGTTCAACCAGCTCTATGCTATTTATATAGAGAGTCAAGAATGAATGAGAATAACTTGTACAGAAAAAGCAATACAGAGCTGTTGCTGTATCCTCAACTATCATCATTTTTCTAAAGTGTTCCAACAGTATGTTGCTTTCTATAAAATACTGTATTTGCAGGACATAGCTACTCATGACAGAATGAATTATGGATGATCTAAAAGCTCTAAAACTGAATCTCCTTCCTGTTTTTGCTTTAAATTTTGACCTTAAAATTCCTGTATCTTATCTGTGTTGTATAATGGGATTTAATGCATTGGATTTAATGCTGCTAAAGAGACAAGATGTTACAGATTCTTACAGCTCAGAGCCATCTAATCAATAATGATTTAATTTTATCATATTCTAATTTTTATTGGACTTGGTATGAAAAATTTTCAATTGGGAAAGAAAATAGTCTTTCAGAGTACCCTTGTCTTTCACATTGGGAACACATCACGTGTTTAATATACATTTATTGCCAAATTACAGCCAGGGCCAAAACAAAAAAGACAGACTGAAATATATATGTGTGAGAGAGACGAAGAAAGGTAACTAAAATGCATGCTGTCTGGGGCAGAGGCTATATCTTTACCTCATGTCTGTTCAGCACCTAACACTATGGCCCACAGTCCCATACTGGGGCTGCTAGGCTTTACTATATACAAGCAATATTAACATCAACATCAATATCAACATTAGCATTAGCATTAACATTGCTTTAAGACAATGTTAAATTCTATGGAGTTAAACTCTAAAAAGTTAGAATACACCAATATTAGCACTTGATAAATACTCTTAAATCTGTTTTTACATATATTTTATAATACAGCCATACATACAGTTCTTAATGAATGCCCCACAAAGAAGGATATATGGAAATTAAATCAAATCACAAAGAGTGAATATAAACAAATAATACAAGGGATAAAATTGCAAAGATTAAGGCACAAAATGAGATTAAATTAGTAGAGACACAAAGGATAACAAGAAACCACTCAAAGCAAGAGGCAGACCAAGGACAGTATAGGCCCAGTACTCAACAAAGGGAGAAAAACAGAAACAGAAAATGTGGAAATAGCAGAAGTATTTTATGACTTTATTTCAGTTTCCAATGAAAAGGTTAGCAGCAATTGAACGTCCAACATAGTGAATGCCAGTGAAAATGAGGTAGGATCTGAGGATAAAATAGGGAAAGAACTAATTAAAAATATTTAGACAAGTAAGATAGTCTCAAGTCACCAGGACCTGAAGAAATACATCCTAGAGTGCTCAAGAAACTGACTTAAAAAATGGGAGAGATTGCAAAGATCTGGAAAAAAGCAAATGTAAAAAGTGAAGTAAGGACAGGCCAGGAAATTAGAGACTTCAATATCCAGAAAGATAATGGAGCAAATATTGAAGGAATCAACTTGCAAACACCTAGAAGATTATAAGGTTATTAGTAACAGTCAGCATGGATTTGTGAAGAACAAATCAGGCCAAACAAACCCGACAGCTTTGTTTGATAGCATAATAAGCACTATAGGTAGAGTAAAAGGAGTAGATATGTTTTTTTCTAGAATTTAGTAAGGATTTTGATATTATCTTATATGACCCTCTCAGAAACAAATTAAGGAAATATAACCTAGATGGGGTATAAATTGGGTGCATAAATGGTTGGAAGGCAGTAGTTATCAGTGACCAATCGTCAAGCTGGAAAGGCAGGGATCAGTTCTCGGTCCAGTTCTGTTCAATATCTTCATCAATAATTTAGATAATGAAATAGAGACTACATTTAGAAAGTTGTGAATGGTATCAAGTTGACAAGGGTTGCAGGTGCTTTGGATAATAGGATTAAAATTCAAAATGGTCTGGACAAACTGGAGAAATAGTATGAATTAAGTAGGATAAACAACAAATGCATAGTACTTCATTTAGGAAGGAACAGTTAGTTGCACACATACAAAATAGGACACAACTCCTTACAAAAGTGTACTGCTGAAAGGGATCTGGGGGTTATAATGGATCACAGGTTAAATATGAGTCAACACTGAAATATTGTTGGAAAATAAGCAAACAACATTATGCAATGTATCAGTAGGCGTGTTATAAACAAGACCATAGAAGTAATTCTTCTGGGCTACTCCATGTAGATTAGGCCTCAGCTAGGGTATCGGGTCCAGTTCTGGGCACCACATTTCAGGAAAGATGTGGACAAATTAGAGAAAGTCCAGAGAAGAGCAATAAAAATTATTAAAGGTCTAGAAAACATGACCTATGAGAGAAGAGTGAAAAAGTAGGTTTGTTTAGCCTGCAGAAAACAGAGGACACATGATAACAGTTTTCAACTATATAAATGTTTGTTACCAGGAGGAAGAAAAATAGTTGTTGTCCTTAACCTCTGTGGATAGGCAAAGACACAATGGGCTTAAATTGCAGCATAGGTGATTTACGCTGGATATTCAGAAAAACTTTTTAACTCTCGAGGTAGTTAAGCACTGGAATAATTTGCCTACAGATATTATAGACTCTACATCACAGGAGATTTTTAATAGTAGGTCAGACAAACACATATCAGGGATGGTCTAGATTATGAATTCCCAACCCCTGGCCCACAGGCCAAAACTGGCCCACGGGGCTTTTTCAATTGGCCCACACTGCCCTGCCACTGTCCAGGAGGTGCGGCCTCCAGTCCAGTCCCAACATGAAGCCAGCTGGGTGCCGGGCTAAGACCTCTCACCCCTCCGTGGCGCACAGTCATGACTGGGCTGTGGGCACTGGTCCCCACTTCCCCTCTCCCTTGCCTGGTCCCAGTGAGCAGCCAGGAGCTGGTCTGCAGCCGCCCCCTCTTCCAGGGCTGTTCCTGGTGGAGAGGTGGGGGCCAGAGCCAAACAGCCTATGCAGGTCTCGGGCGGGCCAGCCCAAAGAGGCTGGACTCCACTTCCCTCCCCTGTCTGTGGGGTGGCTGCTCCACCTTTGGGGCAGGGAGGGCCAGGCCAGAGGCCGGGCTTCATGCTCCTGCCCTGCCTTGCTGCCTTCGGCTTGCTGATGAAGCAGCAGGGTGGGAGTCAAGCGAAGCCCAGCAGTGAGGGCAGCCCCACTGGAAACGGGGTAGCGCGGTGCCCAAGTAACTGCAGGACTTGGGTTGGTCGCCCCGCTCACTCCTCCCCAACAATGACCCTGCACTCCCCTCGTCCAGTGCATATCTGGGACCCGGGCTAGCCACCACTGTTTTTTCAAGAGTTTGATTTTTTAATTTTTTTAATTTTAAAGCTGTTTTTAATTTTTTAACATAAAATTTTAAATTTGCTTTTCATTAATTAAAAGCTTTTAAATTTTAAATAAATATTTTAATTAAAATTTAAATTAAGTAATCACATTAATTTAAATTACTTACTTAATCTTAATGGAAATTTAATTATTAAATTAAATTTAATTTTAATTAAATAGACTCACAGCTCTTCATGGCTGTAAAAATTGTATTTGTGGCCCTCGAGGCAAAAAGGTTGGGAACCACTGGTCTAGATAATACTTAATCTTGCTATAAGTGCAGGGCATTGGATTAGATGACCTGTTGAGGTCCTTTCCAGTCCTACTTTCCTTTGATTTCCTGTGCAACCTAAATTTTGACATTTTCTCACTTTTGAGGCTTCATAATGAAAATGTAACTGTATCTTAGTGCAAGCTTCTCTTTCTTTCTCTTTCTTTCTTTCTCTTTCTTTCTTTCTTTCTTTCTTTCTTTCTTTCTTTCTTTCTTTCTTTCTTTCTTTCTTTCTAAAACTATTTTTACACAGATTCTGGAACTATGCCAAGAGTACATGTGTAGCTGAACTGACACCAGATGTCTAACTTTCATGTGCTTTGTGCTAAATTGCACTTGCTGTCCAGTCTTCCTTTGCTCTGCATTTTAAGAATTTAGAACTGCATTTTAAGAACTCCAGTGAGAGTCACTTTGAAAATTTCCATAGGTCCCTACCTACAACTTTTGGCACCTAAATATTTTTGAATATCTGGACTCTGGCAGGGAAAAAATCATAATGCATTCTTTGTTGTATGTGAACAATACAAGATTTATAAATGTTAATAGCTTGGTGAAATCCAAATTTTATTTCAAAGACCTTCAGGGAGGATTATTTCTGTGCCAAATTTCATCTTCTAGGCCTTAGTCATTACAGCTTTCAAGGTAGTGAAAAAAATGCTACAAGATTTCAATTCTTATAATTCAGAAGATATATCTTTCACTTTCAATCAGAACAAATTGAACTATTAATTATCCCTAATAGTTCATTTTTAAAAATAATCTTTGGTCATAGATCAGCTTGGAGAACTCCAGTCAAAAGATAAAAGTTAAAGTTACTGTAATAGAATACTGTACCATATTGTATGGTACAGCCAGCAGATGGGATTGTGAGAAAGACACCTTCTTTAAGATAACCCCTGCCATATCTGGGGGGCATTTAAGGATCTTGTTATGCACACATCTTGCACCTTCCTTGCTAAGAAGGAAGCTCTGTAGCCAGTCATTTCCTGGTACAGGAACATGACATGGTATCAGAAGAAAAGTTCTACCAGAGGACAGAAACTGATGGAAAACATCAACAAAGGTTTCAAACAGAAGGGACAAAAGCAGGAAACACTGCAGGATCGCATCAGAATGCCACTTTTTAATGCCCCAGAGAATTTGAGCTTGACAAACCTTCGTAGTGGGCAGATTAAAAGTGGTATTTTGCAAGTTTTCAAATACCACACAAGATCCACAAAGAAACTGGAGATATACTCATATTTTCTTTAATTTATGCTAGGGGGAAGCAAGCAGAGCATAACTTGATATCCTTTGACTTTAGTGAAGACAATCATAAAGATGATTATGAAGGGATTTTGGCTATGTTTGATGCATACTTTATACATCAGAGAAAAGTGCTTTATGAAAGAGTATGTTTCCACTAGAGAATTCAAGAATCAAGGGAAAATTCTGGATGTTCTGTATAAGATCACTGTATACATTGGCTGAAAACTATAATTTGGGGAATGCAAAATATGAAAACAGAGACAGACTAGATAAAAATAATTCACAGCAGCTACAACTGAAGATACACTTAAACCTAGTCACAATTAAACAGAAAGCAACGTAGTTCAAACTAGTGAAATAACAAAACATAGAAGCACCTTGGAAAGCCTAAAACGAGCTTAGAAACTGTAAACAGACAATTGAGCATTTAAATCTTTATCATAAGATCCCTGAAGCAAGGAGAGAGAACGTCCAGGCTAAGGAGCAGAAATTCCGCTCTACTTGCATGAGGTGTGAAAAAAGCCATATCCTAAGAGATAATACACATTCAGCCACACAGTTGACTCATACTACAGCCATTGTTTTTGCAACCTATCATTTGCAATGACACACAACCTGTCTGTAGACGGAAACTGGATATTCATGGCAAGATCACTGACTTTCAAATTGATTCAGGAGCTGCTGTCACAGTCACTCAAAATGGACTCACAATCACCTTCTGTCCCTTACCCCAGAGTTCAGTGCACCTGACTTAGCTCTTACTTCTCGATTTACTCTGAAATGCATGCGTTAGTTCGTCACAGAAACAACTTACATGCAGAATATGCAGCTTTTGTCTTTCCTGCGATCAGAAGACCACAGACCAATACCATTCTCAACTGCAGCGTGGCAGCTATGATGGGCCTATAGAGGTATGTAGAAAAACTTGATGTAATATTTAGTGATATTGGACTTTTCAAAGGAGATCTAGTACAAATAACCTTAAGCAGGGGTTAAAGTAGGCTGGAACACACCGGAATGCTGTTCCGGGGCCCACAAATTTGGGGGGCCAGCATTGCAGGGCCCCTAAAAATAGAAAAAGCAGGTGGAACACACATTCCCTCTGCCCTGGCCCAGGAGCTGCGGCCAGCCTAGGCTGCTTCTTCATGGAGAAACAACCTCAGGCTGAGCCAGTTGGGAGCTGCCTCCTGGGTCCTATTGCTGGGAGGGTTCAGTCTCTGTGTGTGCTGGGCTGCCCAACCTATATAGAAATAAAATTCTTCCAGCACTAGGACACAAGAGGGATCATTTTAACTGTTGCACAGCATTGGAGCCCCTGCAGGCAAAGAAAGTGAAGGAAACCATGTGGATCTGATCCAGGGGACCCCTCAACACCCTCACCTGCACCCCTGCCATATGTTGTGAAGGGCCGACCCCATCCTTCCCTTCCTCTCCCCTCCTCAGGTGACGGGGGGATGAGGCTACCCAGCTGTAGTAGGGGAAAGTAAGTGATGGGGGTGGGGGTGGTGGGCCAGGCCAGCCCTCCAAGGGAGTTGAGGGGCAGAATGGGCAGCATGTGAGACCAGGATGAGAGTGGGGGTGGGGGGGTGAAGGGGGCAGCGTGTGAGGCTGGGATGGAGATGGGGGTGAAGGAGGCAATGTGTGAGACCAGGATCAAGGACAGGGGGGTGGCAGAGGCAGAGTGTGAGGCTGGGATCGAGGTCAGGGAGGTGCAGGGGGATGGAGGGGGCAGCGTGTGTGGCCAGGATTGGGGCCAGGATTTTTATGGAGTGATAACCATTGTATATGGTACTGAGAAGTGGTTGCAAATGCCTACCTGGGCTGGGGCTTGCACATGCATGAAGGGAGCCTGGACAATATGGGAAGAGAGCCCAGAGATTAGGAGGGTTCTAGGGCCCGCCAAATTATACTTTAACCACTGACCTTAAAAGACAATGCTAAAGCATGTAATGTTCATCCATTTTGCAGGATTCTTCTTGCATTACTTCATCAAGTGGGAACTGTGTTATAGAATCGAATAGATTGGCTTAATTGAGAAAAATCACTGAGACAGCAGCTCAGCATGTTTTAAGAGCCACACATATTCATATTTTCTCATTTTTCTTTGTAATTACAATTACAAAGAAAAATGAGAAAATATGAATATGTGTGGCTCTTAAAAGACTTAATGAAGCAGTTGTAAAAGAGAAATATATCCTGCCAACACTGGATGACTTCCTTCCCCAAAGTGAAAGGAATGACAGTCTTCTCCAGACTAGATGCATTGGCAGATTCTGGCAAATTCCTCCAGCCAATGGTAGTGCTAAACTACATTTACCATACCCGTTGAAAAAAGATGGCAGAACCATTAATGTATCAAAATAGAGTTCTAGCTTTCATAGATGATATTTTGAGATAGGGATCTTCAATGGAAGGACACAACAAAACCCTCAAACTCCTAAGTGTAATCAGTCACTCTGGACTGAAGCTAAACTAGAAAAAATGTATTTTCCACCTAACCCAGATTAAGTTTTTTGGAACAGACAATAAACAACATGGAATCAGTCTCACCCCTTAGAAAGTAAAAGCAACTCAAGAATTTAACTCATCAGTGAATGTACCAGAACTGAGATATATCCTAGGCATGGTCAATTATATTGAATGATATTTACAAGACCTCTCTACAGTGGCAAAACCACTGAATGAATTGTCAAAATCCAAACCATCTTGAATTTAAAGTCTAAATCAAAACATTGCCTCCAAAGAGGTAAAAAATTATCTTAACAGCTCCAGTTTTCAAGCACTTAGATATGAACAAACCCACAGTGGTCAATAGAGATGCAGCAGATATGGCTTAATTGATGTATTGTTGCAACAACATGGCTCTGAGTAGAACCTGGTTGCATTTTGCTCTCACAGACTCACAGAAGCAGAATAAAAAATAAGCATAGATTGAAAAGGAGTGTCTAGAAAACTTGTTGGTGTGTGAGAACTTTTACAGATATGTGTGTGGATTGGATTCATTTACACATACACTAGATCACAATCTGCTTGTAAACCTCATGACTAGAAAAGACTTGGATCAAACCCTGCTGAGATTCCAATATCTATTGCTAAAGTGAATGTAATTTAAACAATTTTTAAATGTGTTCCTGTGAAAAAAATCTGGTAGTAGCAGACACTTTGTCATGTAACCCAGCATTGCACTCAACTATACCTGTACCTGAAGATGATGTAAAGTCATCTGTGGATGTTATGATGCATAGAGATGAAAGTCAGAAAAGACACCCAGTTTCAACAAGATCTATATTACATTTGGTCTGGCTGTTCCAAGCATCTAAGTGACAAGAGACTACTTTGTGGTGAATAGACAATTAAGTGAATCAAAAGGATTCATGATTAAAGGCAAGAGCATTTTAATTCCAAATGAAATGAGAGGCAAAATAATAAATCTCATCCATAGAGGACATCAAGAATTAACAAAGTGTTGTAAATGGGTCAACCACTCAATGAGGTGGCCAGACATCAGCAAGAATAGAAAGAATAAAGTAACTGCATGTGAACATTGCAGAACTAACAGACCAACAAAATGCAAAAAACCTTCAATAACAATACCCCTGCCTGATAGACCTTGAAAGAGAGTAGCTGAAGATTTATGCACATTTAGAGGACATCATTACCTGATTGTTATGGACAATTTTTCCAGTTATATAGTCATAATATACTTGAAAGACATAACATGTCACAGTGTTATAGAGAAACTGAAGTGCACTTTTTCTCACATCAGTATTTCAGAAAAGTGATGAATAATGGACTACAATTCACTGCAGCAGAATTTAAGTCATTCCAAATAAAATATAGTTTTGATCATATTATCAGCAGTCCATATTACCCACAAAAAAGGGGGTACATTGAGCAAGCTGTACAAATAGCTAAGACAATCCTTCAGCAGGAAAATCCATTTCTTGTTTGAGAGTTACAGATCAACAACAACAGCAGTTACTGGAAAAAGGTCAGCACAACATCTGATATAACGAAAACTCTGAACTACTGTTTCAGTTTTGGAAAGGAATCTATCTCCAAAGGGTCCAACATGAACAGAATGACCAAAAAGGTTAAAAGTCTAAAAGAGCTTATAAAAACTTTTACAACAGATACCACTCAGAGAACTGGCAGATCTGGAATTTGATGACTGTTTTCATGTCAAATTGGATGGAGAAAATGGATGGACAACTCCAGCACTCATAAAGAAAAATAATTCAGCACCTAGATCTTATGTGATCAAGACTAACAGTGGTGAGTTCAGCAGAAAACAGACACCTACAGTTTATTCCTGAGAAAGAACAATCAACAGACCAAACTCTACTGATGGCAAACGCAGAACAGGACGATGACTCAAGGATTCTAGACAAACTATAGCCAGTTTTTTTGCAAATAATGGACAGGCAGATACCCTAATTGATACACATTTGGATCATGGTATTATAAAGCCAGGATGAGTAATAGAATGTTAATAGACTGATACACATTGAACTTCAGAGTCAGTGTGGTAGCATAAATGGCTATGTCTACACTAGAAAAGTTGTCAACTTTGTTAAGTCGACTTAATAAGGTCAACTTTAAGTCAACTTAAAGTCGACCTTATTAAGTCGACTTAACAAAGTCGACTTAACAAAGCCGACTTAACTTTTTTAGGGTAGACATAGCCCCTTGTTGACCTTATTAAATCGATTTAACACTTTAAGTTGACTTAATAAGGTCGATTTAGGCACTAATCCCTGTCCACACTGGCTTAAGTCAGCCTAATAAGGTCCACTTAAGCATTAAGTCGACCTAAAACTAGGTTATTAAGTCGATTTAACCTTTCCTTAAGTCAACTTAAGGAAATGCGTAAGTAGACTTAATGAAAGCCCAGTGTGGTCGCCGCTTTGTTTAGGTCGACTAAAGCCTCCTTAAGTCGACCTAACTTGTAAGTGTACATTCACCCAATATCTTAAAATGGCATGAATGTAGAACTTAAAGGGGGACATTTAATGGAATGCTAAAATGTATCATACTGGTCAGCCAGTATGTGGCACTATATGTAAAAGATCTTATTCAAACTAACTTCAACCCTAGCTGGGTCATTAAAGGAATTTATGATGAAGACATCTGATCCATATCTTCCTAGGAAGGAAGCTCTGTAGCCCATCCATATCTGGCATAGGAACATGACAGTGACAAGGTATCAAAGTAACTGTAGCAGGGCAACTGCTCACTGCCAGTCTCTTCTGACCCCTCCAGACCACAAAAGACTTGCAGACCTTTACGTTTGCAGGAACCCATGATTTATATATAATGTGCCATAGAATCTCCTACCACCATACATCTTGCCTGGGCCAGCCATTGCAGGAGCTGTTTGGGGACCAGAGAGACAGGAAATGTATCTGTGCTCTCCCTGACTCCTTTCCCCTCTGGCCTGCCAAACCCCCTGGGGGTTGGCTTATAATTGCTGGGCCAGCAGGACAGCTGCAGCTCTTGGTCTAATCAACCCCAGAGGAGACTGCTCACCCTGCATCTACACAGCTACCTCCCTTCAGGAAATCAGGCCCAGCCCAGCATGCTCTGCTTGCAGTAAGTTAATTAAGCTAATGTAGTCGGAGTGGGGAGAGGGGAGGGTGATGTTTGTGACTAAGGGTTCATCTCCCAGAACCCTGTCACAGTAAGCGAGACATCAAAATGCAAATAGTTATTCAGTCTTAACTATGGTGGTAACTATTTCTGCCACTGTAAGTCAGAGAGAAATTAACTTCAAAAGTATTTGACTATTTCTTTTTCTATAGAAGTACAAATGCAGTATTCTCTTCTAGCTAACATCCTTTATCTCCTTTATCAGACAGAGAAACAAAAAATAATACCAGCTGAATTCAGTTGCAAATCATGTTCATCCAGTTCTTTGTTTAGCCAGAATATTAGTTGACCTTTATCAACAGTTCTCTTACTGTGGGTGGGGGTGGGGTGAGAAATTTCCTTTTTATGGCTTTCTTTGGATTATTAGTAGATTTTGGATAAACATAAGAGCCTTGTTCTAATATTTACAACCAAACACTATATCAGAGTTCTGTTTACATGGTTACCTCATCATTTCAAATAGCACAAACAGTTCATTAAAGGGATAGGGAGACAAGCATTTGGGTGAAGACACAATTCTCCAGAGTTAACCTCCAACAAGATTCTCACTCCAAGACCTTACCTCCCTAGGACAGGCAGAATGCCTCAGCTACAACAAATGTTGATTACAAAATGCTGGAACAGCAAGATCCAGGCCCCCTATTAGGTGTGATATGTGGCATAAATGCTGTTCTGCAAACATTAGTCAATTCAAGACTGTAATCAGCAAAGCATCTCCCTGTTTTCTCTGCTTCTGCATCACTCTACTTTTCCCAAAGGATCCATAAATCACTGAACAGGGAATTCCCCTGATTTGAGAATGGTGTAGAGCAAAGACAGTGATGGTATATCATCTCCCATTGTCACACTCATTGTACAGAAGTAGTTGCGGGGTAAAGGGAAAGCTGGAGAACCTCTAACTGACACAGCTGACCTTGGGAATGTAGGCAGCCAGCTGTACATTTGAGCAGCCCAGTTATACAGAACTGGACCCATGCCAATTCTTTAAATCATAAGTAAAGCTACTTTTGATTTTTCCCTGCCCCTACTGAGACCTGCACCAAATACAGCTAGACTGGACCGGAGAACTGGTATGTGTATTATCTTTTACAGGCACTTCTACAAGTATGTGTATTATCTTCTACAGGCACTGGGAGTGATAGTCACCCTGAAGTTTTTTTATTTGGTGTGGGAGAGGGTATCATTGTCAAACGCTGTCCTGTTCAACACGTGCATGAGGATGTTCAGGGACACAGCTATAGACCCATGTGTGTGGCAATCAGTTCTAATTATAGTATTATTGTTGTTTTAGTACTTAGGGTCCTCAGGCAATTCAAGGCTGCATTGTGCTAGGTGGTTTGCATAAATATAACAAAGAGCTAACCATCTCTAGCTATGTCTATGCTACAGTCACTATAGTGGCATATCTATGACAATTCCTACATTGACAGAGGATTTTTGCCATCAGTGTAGGTAATCCTCCTCTCTACGAGGCGATAGGTAGGTTGACAGACAAATCCTTCTGTCAAGCTAACTCTGCATGAGATAGAATGACCTAACTAAGGCCTTGTCTACACGATCACCGTATTGCACGTTAAAAATCATTACCGCGCGTTAACTAGCACAGTGTACAGACGTGCAACGTTGATGTTGCGTGATAAGCGCCTTGTTGTAGCGCAATCCAACAACCTCTCCTACGAGAGTGGTAACAGCTGTTGCGTATCATCTATTGCGCGTTTGTGCTCGTGTGTACGCTTACCGCGCAATGATCGGCCTCCGGAAATGTCCCATCATCCCCAAGTCGTCCTCTCTGGACTTCCCCCCGCCCGCTCTTTGGCAGTGATGAAACTGTCCCTGCCCACAGTTGAATCCCGGGATTTTCAAATATTTCGTCAGTTTCATTTCCTGGTCTTTTCCTCGTGGAGTGCATTGGAGTGCAGCAGCGTTTCCAGTAGCAATGGCGACCTGTCGCGGAAGACGCGCACCCCTTTGGTCCACGGCAGAGGTGCTTGACCTGATCAGCATCTGGGGAGAGTCCGCTGTGCAGGCGCAGCTTCGCAGCAGCAGACAAAATTATGATACATTTGGCATGATTTCTCGGGCAATGATGGAGAAAGGTTATGATAGAGACACATTGCAGTGTAGATCAAAGCTGAAGGAGCTAAGAATCAGCTATCAGAGAGCGAAGGAGGCAAACTGGCGATCGGGATCAGCGCCTGCTACATGAAGGTACTATCAGGAGATCGGAGCCATCATCAGTGGTGACCCCACAACAACTCCAAACACCACAGTGGACACATCTGTAACAACAGATGAAGTCAATGCCACAACGGAGTTGGATGAGGACCTTGAGGAGCTGGTGGGGGAGATGGAGGAGAACCCGGGGGAAAGCGAGGCAGCGTGTAGCCAGGAGCTGTTCTGCACCCCCGCTGATACGTCCTCTCTAGAAGACATGAATTGCAGCATGTCCCTTGAGTCGGCTGAGGGGGGCTCTGGTAAGTTTCTGCTTTGTAATGCTAAAAGTCTATCTCACGTTAAAATATCACTGTGCATTGCGGGGGTGCTTGCTGTTTCTCCCAGCTGTCCACGCTCCTTACTCCCCATCCATGAGGAGGGCATCAACACAAGCAGTGATTGTGAAGTAATCATCTGAATTTAGGTCAGTAAATGATTCTTCAATGTACCTCCAGAGCCTAGTACTCAGATTGGATGGGATGGCGTTTGTGCCAATGCTCCCAAAGATGGACACTTTGCCCCACCAGTTGCAAAGCACAGCCCTGGGAACCATGGCCGCAAACAGTGCTGCAGCATACGGTCCCGGCTGACTGCCCGTGGCATGTAGGAGATGTATTCTAGCGGCCAGGGGCACCCTGAGGAGAGCGATATCTGGTTCCATCTCTGTGCCCAATGCTGATTATTAGCCCCCAGTAAAGCTGTCTATTAGGACGTACCTTGTCCGCTTCGGCCAGGCATAGGGTGTTGACCGCACTGCACCTTCCAGAGTAATGTGCTACTGGAAGTTTAATTTTCTTATCCTGGCTATGTGTAAACAGCAGCTTGACAATTATTTTTTTTTTTTTAGAACAGACCTTGAGAAGGCTGTTGTCTACCCCCGCTGCCCAAATGAGAAACATTCGGCAGCGTGCACGAAGGAACAGGGAGGATATGTTTCAGGACGTGTTGAAAGCTACACAGGAGTCCTTGAAAACTGCACAGGAATCCTCCCCTGCGACCAGAGTATTCAGAGCTGAGTACCAGCAGATGTTGAAAACACACACCAAGGAACTGATAAGCGTCATGAAGGAGCAAACAGAACTGTTCAAGAGCATGGTCGCTTTGCAGTCCCAGGCGATTAATGTTAGGGCTCCACTACAGACACTGCAGGCGTGTCTGCCTCCCACCCCTCGTAGTCCCTATAAGAATTTCTATGAAGTGCACCCGTCCCACCGTAGCATTCCAACAAGTAGCTTTCCCCCCCCTACTTTCTAGAGCCGCGCAGCTACACACACCTGTAACACCAACCTTCAAAGTCTGAATAAAAACAGAATAAAATCATTTCATTAAGGCTTTATTTTTACACATGGCTACTTTCACAAGGTGCAGCAGATGCATCCTAAAAGAAAACTATGGGAGGGTGTGACTGAAATGCTCCCTGAGTGCCTCCCTTATGCGAGAAGCTTCCCCTTTATCCCCCCTAATACTCCTACTGGCTGGCTGTTCGTATGCCTCCTCGAGGCGCTGTGCCTCGGTAGCCCACACTGGGCAAAACTTTTCTCCCCGACTTTCACAAATATTATGGAGGACACAACAAGACGCAATCACAGCAGGGATGTTGTCCTCCAACAAGTGCAGCCGCCCATACAAACAGCACCAGCGGCCTTTTAAATGGCCGAAGGCACACTCCACAGTCATTCTGCTGCGGCTCAATCTGTAATTGAACCGCTCCTTGCTTTGAACTAGGTTGCCGGTGTACGGCTTCATGAGCCATGGCATCAGTGGGTAGGCTGGGTCTCCGAGGGTAACTGTGGGCATCTCCACATCCCCCACTGTAATTTTTCTATCAGGGAAAAAAGTACCCCCTTGCAGCTTCTGGTACAGACCGGAGTTCCTGAAAATGTGGGCATCATGCACCTTTCCCGACCACCCAGCATTGATGTCAGTGAAACGCCCTCTGAGATCCACGAGTGCTTGCAGCACCATGGAGAAGTAGCCCTTCCTGTTGATGTACTTGGTAGCGAGATGATCCAGTGCCAAAATAGGGATGTGTGTGCCATCTATGGCTCCCCCACAGTTCGGGAATCCCATGGCAGCAAAGCCGTCCACAATCTCACTGACATTCCCCAATGTCACTGTCCTCCGTAGCAGCACGCGATTGATGGCTGTGCAGACTTGTGTTAGGGCTACTCTGACGGTGGACCTCCCGACTCCAAACTGGTTTGCAACCGACCGGTAGCAGTCAGGAGTCGCCATCTTCCAAAGAGCTATCGTTACACGCTTCTCCACAGTGAGGGCTGATCTCATGTTGGTGTCTTTCCGTCGCAGGGCAGGGGCTAACTCTGAGCACAGTTCCAGAAATGTTGCTTTCCGCATTCGAAAGTTCTGAACCCACTGCTCATCATCCCACAGCTGCATAACAATGCGATCCCACCACTCGGTGCTCGTCTCTCGCGACCAGAAACGGCGTTGGACCGTGTGCAGATGGTCGGTGAAGGTGCTGAGCAACGCAGTGCTGTTGCTCTGCATGGCATAGATCAGCCGCTGCTCCTCTGTGTCATCCTCTGGCTGGGAGCTCATAACGTAATGAGCAACCATCCGAGATGTGTTCAGCATGTGGAGGGCGAGAGTGGAGACCAGAGCAGGATCCATGCTGACGCTGATTTTGTTTCTTTCTAATGGCGTGCTCCGTGCAAACACTATTGAAAATAGGTGCGAGTTGGTACTGGCAACGCGGAAGACGCTAGGGAAATGCACTGCACCATGGGAAACATCCAGTTTACCCATGCTGTTATGTGCTCCTTTCCTTCATCCCATGATTCCAAGCGCGTACTCAGGGAAAATGGAATGCTGGGATACGTGCCCAGAATTCAGTGCGCTAATGCGCATTGCAGCAAGGAATTCGGTGACGGAACAAGGAGCGACGTGTGTACGCACTACACCGCGATAAACATCACGTGCTTTTTATAGCGCAGTTCAGAAGTTGCGCTATAATCTGATCGTGTAGACAAGGCCTCAGGTGTTCAAGGTACAATTTTTTTCACAGCCTCCAGAGATGTTGTTAAGTCATCCTAAGCTTTAAGTTGAAACCATGCCTCTGTTGCATCAGAACTGGTATGTGCTCTGTTTGGCTTACACAATGTCCGACCAAGGCTGGAATTCCGATGAAAAGAAAGGTGAATATACTTATACTATATCAAATACAGCTGCAATACAACTGGTTATATTCATGTACCATACATTATTTTATCTAGTCTTGAAATAAATGGGGGTTGAATGATGAAATCCCCTAGCTGGATTTGAACATCTAAACCTTGAAATAAAAGCAGTTTTAATATCTCAGGTTATTAATAAAATATGGTCTCAATTCTGTTACTTGTACTCACAAGTAGACCCACTGAGGCATGAGCAATGGTTGCAGAGCTAGGTCCTATATATGTACACTTAAAAAGTGACTTTTAAAAACTGAATATTTGACAATCTTTTTATTTATTTTATTTTATTTCTATTTACCTGATAAGACTTGAATTTCGGACTCACTAGTCCCATTTGTCATTCTGGAACTGATAAGACTGCAGTATCAGATACCTTAAGGCATTCTGAATACCATGATTTTTCTTTTTCAAAGAAGATATTTGTGATCTTTCATTAATATTTTCAGGAGAAAAGAGAATGTTTAAAATCTTTGTAAATACCATAAAACTGCTTTAAAATGTTAAATAGACTTAAACTAGAAAGTTTTGGTAAATAAATACTATCTTCAGGGAAATAGACTTTTTTTTTTAACTTTAAAACTGAAGAAAGACCTTTTAAATCCCTGAATTTGTATTATTTTTTACTGAAATTCTCCAGTACTCTATTTTCAGATGTAAGCAGTTTTTTTCTTCCAGTATTTATTCAGAATACATTTTCTTCACTGATAAACTGCTGTGAACAGTGAGAACAAATGACATTTCTGAAAGTAAACGTGGAGGTGGAGACTAATATAATAAATATCCACTAGGGATTATACAGGCCCAGAATGTTAATAGACAGCTATTATCTGATCATTATATTTTTATGTGCCATGTAATGCTTGCACAAAATTAAAATTTACATCAGAATCAATAGGAATTATCTGCACACGTGTCTACTGGCATGTGGTCTAACTTTCTGTCCTGGATGACTTCAGCTAAATACCTGACATATTAAGAGATTTCTTTTACCCATTTAGTTTAGTAAATTTACTCATATGGAATTATAACCTTTTTCCTAGATATTGGTGAATGAATCCTTTTCCCCTGCTTGTTACCATAGTGTTGTAAGAACTCAAATGTGAAATTGCATAACTACTAACTGTGGTATGTAACCTATCATTTAAATCAGCTTCTGTACCAGATAAATGGAGGATAGCCAATATGATGCCATTTTTTTTAAAGGCTCCAGAGGCAATCCTGATAATTACAGGCCAATAAGTCTAACTACAGTACCAAGCAAATTAGCTGAATCTATAGTATAGAACAGAATTATCTTGGAGTAACTGTGGATAGTTCACTAAAAGCATACACTCAATGTGCAGTGACAGTCAAAAAAGCTTAAAGAACATTGGGAGTCATTAGGCAAGAGATAGATAATTTATATTTTCTTATTGCATCTTTATAAATGCATAGTGTGCCATTTCTTGAATTTTGCATGCAGATCTGGTCACCCCATCTCAGAAAAGATACATTTGAATTGGAAAAGGAGGGGGCAACTAAAATGATTAGGGATATGGAAAAGTTTTCATATGAGGAGAGATTAATAAGACTGGAACTCAGCTTGAAAAGGAGATGTCTGAAAGGGATGGACATAATAGAGGTCTATAAAATCTTGACTGCTGTGGAGAAAATAACAAAAAGGAATTGTTATTTATTCCTTCTCATAATACAGAAAGTAGCAGTCATCAAACAAAATTAAAAGGCAGCAAGATTAAAAACAAACCAAAGGAAGTATTTCGTCACACAACACACAAGTCAACCTGTTGAATTCCTTGCCAGAGGATATTGTGAAGGCTGCCATTTTTGGCAGAAGTCGAAGGGAGATACACAAGGTATGTAAAATACCTTGCATCTCTCCCACTGACTTCTTAAATCCTGCCTACACACTTCAGTAAGCCAACTGGAAATGGCATCCGGTTGACGTACTGTAAGTGCGGTTATGGAACTGGTAATCCAGTTTGGTTATTGATTGAGCGCATCTCCACAGACACCTCAATCAAAAACTGAAGATTACGCTGACAGTGGTGACTTTGCCACCATCGGTATAGACTTGCCCTAAGACTACAGTGGGGTTCAAAAAAGTACTAGATAAATTTTATAGAGGATCAGTGGTGATTAGTCAGTATAGGCAGGGATTACTTTCTGCCAGAGGCTGGGAATGGCTGATGAAACTCCCTGAGGTTACTAGATAGCTCCTCCTGGTTTTGGGAAGCTGGTGGTTGTTCCAGGTCCCAAGTGGTCAGCAGCTCCTCCATGTCACAGGTGACTAGAGGTTATTCCAGGTTACAGGTGGCTGGCTCTGAAGGATTATAGGCACCCAGTTGCTCTGTCAGTCTCTCTGGGGCCCAGGGCAGAGTTGTGCTGCAGAGGTGCTGTGGTGAGACCTCATAGAGATGTCCTTCCTCTCCCACAGTTTACCTCTGACTGAGCAAGAAGCCTCTCCCTGTATATGTCCCTTCCTGTCGGTCTCTGAGGCCATGCCACCTCTCTACACATGCATGGTTTCATTGAGAGACAACAGGACATTGATAATTAATATATGAATCTAGACACCATCTGGAGTCAAGGTCTATGTCTGAAGAGAAATTTGTTTTATTACTAATTTTCAAAGGTTAATTTGGCTCATTTTTAAGTTTTACAAATGTAAATGAGTACAATAAAGATATAGAGGGAATATGGGAGATTTTTGTCTAATTCATCTGTTTGAGTAAGAAAAGACTACTCCGGAATATTCTAGGCTATGTCTACACTACAAAAAGTTAGGTCGACTTTGTTAAGTCGACCCACTAAGGTTGACCTAAAGTTGTCCTCATTAGGTCGACTTAAAGTGGTTTCCCTGAACGTGGACTTAGTAAATCAACCTAACTGCTCTTAGGTCAACCTAATAAAGTGGACTTAAACGTCCACACTGTGCTTAGGTCGACCTAAGGACTCAACCTAAGGGTTAGGTTGACCTAACCTGCAGTTCTTATTAAGTCGACCTAACCTTTCATTAAGTCGACTTAAGGAATTTCTTAAGTTGACTTAATGAAAGCCTGGTGTGGACAGGGACTCAGTTAGATCGACTTAAGCCTCCTTAAGTTGACCTAACTTGCCAGTGTAGACATAGTCCTAGTGAACAAGAATGCTGTAAGGCAGGGGTAGGCAACTCCCGGCACGCGTGCCAACAGTGGCACACAAGTCCATTTGGAGCGGCAGTCAGCATCCTCTGTGGCACCACAGAAATTGCCACTCATCCCACCAAAATACACTCTAAGTGGCTTCTTTCAAGGGCGGCTGCAGTACAGAGGTCCCTGCCATGTCCATGCCCCAGGTATACATGTAAAGAAGCCTCCCAGAGTGGCTCCTCTCTGTGGCGTGCCACCACCAAAAGGAGTGACTCCAGGCAACTTCTTTCCATGGCATGGCTGGGAATAAGGGTCCCCAGGCATGCTGCTGAAAGGAGCCACTCCAGATGGCTTCTTTCCATGAGTGGGCTGTCGGCACCAGCTGAAGGTCCAGGAGGAGAGGCCAGCACAGGGGTCGGCAAAGGTTGCCGACACCTGCTGTAAGGAATTATAGCAAAAGCAATTCATTTAAAGAAAATATCAGATAATGTTAATGGGACATGAAGTTAGATCTTTGTAAAAAAGAATGTTTATGCCAGAAATATGAAGAAAAAGGGGTTACCATCCATCTAAACATGGAACAGAATAATACCACTTGGCATTTTATGTACAGATTCAAGCAACAATTTCTCAAATCTGTGTCTCAATATTGACTAGAAGCAAAAATCTGCTCCTGGACCATAAGCAGACAAAGTTATTTGTTGAAACTGTATGGTATATAATAACAAATGGTTGAGAAATTCTTGTTGTGTTCACAGACAATTTTTTTAAAAGGGTGGGGGCGGGGGGGAAGGCAAAAACTATTGAATAAATGGTTCACCATCAAACATTTGCCCAGGTCTACCTATAGTATAACAATAAGGCAAGTGTCCAATATGGCTAAATATTTTTTTCCCCCTTCACTTTGTAGTGGAGAGTATGTTAGAACATTTATGTAATTAACTATCTGGTAAGCAAGAATGTTTATGCTCTAGAGCCATTATACTCAGATTGATGCATAACATTGTTTAAAAAACAGCAACAAAACTTCCTGGATATATATGTACCATCTACCCCACAAAACCTGAAAGGGTTTTGGCAAAACATTCTTTGATCAAAGTGTATTATTATGAACTTTGCATAAATGAATCAGCTAAACTATAAACTATATTTTTAAAACACTATAATTCCTATTTTATTGTAATGAAAAGAGCACTGTCGACTTATTTTCACATTCCATACAATTAACTGTGTGAGAGTCTGTCAGACGGGATCTTCAGAAACCAATAGCTTGGTTGTTTTGTGTGGACATTAAAGAACCAATGGTAATGTTTGTAAGAGAACTATGCCCTAGTTACCTTGACCAAAATCTTTCTTCCTCAACTCTTTGGCAGGGAACAGCTCAATGTCTATGGGCCAGTTGCGTTCTATCCAAAAGCACTACACCTTTTTGGTGTAATGTGCACAGATGTAAAGAATACTGATTCATTTGGAATTAAAAGCAGTTTGATGGAGGGGTGAGGTCAGAGCCAAAGGGATGATAGAGAATAATGAAAGATTATATGGCAGTGTATTTCCATAAGGACAACTTAAAAATTCATTATTTTTGTCTTTTGGAACTGATCAGGAACAGATTCTTAACATACCAGTTAAATACAATTATAAGGAAATTGTTTTTTCCAGAAATCTTTTAACTATACTGAATGCTATCAAACAGATTGACTTCAGACTTGACTAAAGTCATCTCACAGCATGACCAAATGAACAAACATGGAAAGAAATGTCTGTATGCTTTCCTACATATGTGCCTCCCTCCTGCCCTAATAAGACTACCTCTGAGGATGAAAATAGTTCAGTCTTCATGCCTACTCATTCTCATCCAGGTCACCAACTAGATACCTATAATTGTTACCTATGTTTGAGACTTATATCACAGTAACACTTTCACTAGACACTATAGTTATTGCTCAACCTAAAAGAAGTGCAATTGAAAAAGGAAATTGTCATTTAAGTCTTTCCCCTAGGTACCATTACTCTCATGTAATTATTTCATGGCCTCTGAATTAGATCTTGGACATATGGCAGTTTCTGGACAGTATGAGAGGACTGCACTGCACTGTACTGATACAAGGTCTGCACTGTACTGATACAAGTGAAAAACAGGCTGTATCCATACTACAATGTGTATCTACAGACGTCAGTGAAAGGCTCTGACAGGAGGAGGCAGCGAGGAATGTCTCTGGCAGTGGAACACTTCACTGCTAATAATAGCAGTATAGACAGGGGGCTGCAACACTTAGGTATGCAAAAAGTCATGTAGGGATCATCCCCCCTGTGGTTCAGGTGTGTCTTTATTCTGCTTATTGTTGCAGGGTCTAGAGAGATAAGATCCAAAACCAGGTAGAGTGCTAAGGAGCGGTTTATTCAGTAACAACATCTAGTCTACTAGTTCCCCTTAGTCTCGCAACCAATTAAGTGAGCTCTACGTTAATTACTTCATGACTTCTTATCCAAAATAAATGTGCGTACGCACTTTATCTACAACACCCCTAAAACTCCCTATTTAGTAACATAATGATTGTAAAATGAATATTCATGGTTATGAGAGGAATATAAGATACAGGAGGACTATATGCTGCCCCTGTTTTAATACAGCTTTAGCTTACAGAGTACAGGCACTTTACCTTGAAAGATACTACCTTTGCAATAAAAATGACTACACATTCCTTAGCAAGCAACTTGCAAGAAGGGAAAGAGTCAGTGTTACAACTTTTCTCTAATACGCATTAGAAACCAAGCGATAACATGCTCTTCCCACTACATACTTTGTCCAAGTGTTGATTTTTTATTTTATTTTTTTTAACAAGGGAGAGCGTGAACGTAGTCCCACACTACTACAAACTATGCAGTCAAGTTTCCTGCATTTGGGGAAATCACAGTGGTCAGCACACCCACAGTGCAATGGATAAGCCTGACCTTGGGAAAACCACCTTCATGATAATGGTGTCTCCTTTGCCAGGTAAGTATATGAGGAATTATCTGCACCCTGATGTAACCTTGTTGCTATAATAATGCCTCCTACTCCCACCCTCAAGGACAAGAACTGCTGTATGTGCAGTGCAGGATTTCTGCTGGTTCTTGTATAATAGATGGTCTTTTAGCCCAAACCAGGGCTTCCGCGGAAGACAATTCATGCTAAAGCCTGGGCCCAACCCGCTCAGGAATTTGGCCAGGTGCTGGCCTCCTTTGTCCCCACACCCACACTTGTCTAAGCAGGGCCTGCACCATCTACACTGATATTTATATCCCTGATAGGAATGTGTGCAGTGTATGTATTCCACATACTGCTGTCCTAAGTGTAAGCTTAGACATACACTAAGAATGTCATTGGGCAATTCAGCTTAGTACACTTTAAAGTGCATTAGAGTAAAACACAGAAAGGCACTTTCAATGCACACTAAAGTATCCAGACAGAGAGTTAGTGCAAAATAGCTAGTGTGCTATACAGTCACATGCTAGTGTACCGTGCACTGACTTTCCATGTAGACAAGCCCTAAAATGCAACCCTGCAACAAGTCATAATCAGGGAGGAAGAATGCCATGGCCAGGGCTCCTGACTCTGATCACACCTCAAATGTGTCCACCGTTCCAGAGTTCATAAAAGTGGGAGGCACAGAGCCAGCTCTGTGTTGAGCTGAGTGGATTTTGGCAGAAACTGAGACTGTATGATAGGGGATGGATCACAATAATTTGCCTATTCTGTTCATTTCCTATGAAGCATCTGCACCAGCCACTGTTGGAAGACAGAACACTGACGAGGTGAACCATTTTGTCTGATCAGTGTGGCCATTCTTACGTACCCTGCACTAATAAGGAGTCCTGTGGCACTTTTAAGAGTAAGAAATTTATTTCTCGCATGAGCTTTCATGGGAGAAGTCCCACTTTGTCAGATGCTATAAAATGGAGTACTTTCATGTGAAAAATAAATTTCTTAGTCTTTAAAACTATCACAGGACTACTTGGTTATTTTGCTGAACTAGACTTACATGGCTACCCATTTGCAGCCTGCATTAACAATACTGACTTAAGGAGAGTTTTATGCCTTTTTTATGTCTGCTTTAAACTGGGCAACAATGAAGCAAGCTCTAAGGGCAACAATGAACCAAGCCTTAAGGGTCTGATTCTCAATTTACTTTCTATCTTGTGTAATCATTTATATCAGAACTAAGTGAGCTTAAAATGCTGCCAAAACAGAGCCTATTTAGATCAGAATGTCAGGCTATGTCTGCACGGACAGCGGCAAATTCACCGCCATCAGTTCACTCTTCCATGTTCAATTGAGCTGTCAGTTATGACCCACTCAATCACTCTGGACTTCAACTCAGCAACTCCAGTCCCAGAAGAAGAGCAGCACTGAGTCGAAGTGATGGCATTTCCCTTCGACTCTGCAAGGTGGAGACAGGGAGGTAAGTGGAAGTAAGAGAGTCGAAGGGAGATACACAAGGTATTTTACATTCTTTGCTTATCTCACTTTGACTGCCACTTGTTTATCTCACTGACTGCCACTTATCTCACTTTGACTGCCAAGGCCTCAGTCTCTTACACTCAATTTGCACTGGTGTACATGATAATAAACAGCATAAGAAAATGGAGAATCAGGCCCTATGACTTAAATCTCTTGCAAGAATAGTATGTCATGCTTTTCACTCTGGGTGCAAACATTGGATTTAGAGCTGACTGCATTTAATAAATAAATAAATAAATGGAATTCTTTTCCGTTGAAGTAGTCTTCTGACCTAGACAAATCTGTGCAAAAGTTTCATTTGCTTTTTTTTTTTGGAAAAGGTTTATTTTATTTTTAGTTTTTCAAATTTCAGCTAGAAAAGGTGATGATAAAGAGAATGTAAAAAGGAAAAAAAAATTCCCACTAAAATATAATGGTTTTTTGGGGAAAAAATATTTTAATTATGTGTGTGTGAAATATTGCTTGCTTTCTCTGAGCAGCTCTCATTGGCCTTACAGTAAGTGTTGTTGCCACCTGGCAATAAAAATGGGGATAATAGTACTTCCCACCTCTTAGGAGTATTGTGAGTGTAAACATATAAAAGATTGTGAGGCACTCTGTTATTACAGCAAAAGAAGCTATATAAGTATTCAATGCCAGCTGCAGGCAGATTGATTAGGAGGTATAAGGGGCTAACTGCAAGATTCATAAAAGAAGTTGTTGTTTTCCATACAAGAAAGGTTTAGCAGATAAGGTAATTGAACTCTGC
Source organism: Pelusios castaneus (assembly GCA_007922175.1). Lineage (NCBI taxonomy): Eukaryota > Metazoa > Chordata > Testudines > Pelomedusidae > Pelusios > Pelusios castaneus. The sequence goes on from ML685813.1 coordinate 9,832,062, forward strand.
CTGCCTTCCCACAGGCTAGTGACCTAACCACCAAATTAACCTCTCTTATTTTCCACTCCTTCCTACCATACAAAAAGAATATTTTTTATACCTAGCCTTTCATTGCGTCTTGAGTATTTTTAGCCTTCCTCTGTAGTAATCACTTGCTGATGGAGGCTTTGTATCTTAATATCTTTAAACCATAATTTGAGAACTTTAATGACTCACTCACATTAGAGGATTATTACAGGAGTTGGTGGCAGGGTCTATGGCCTGCATTGTGCAGGAGATCAGATTAACTGATCATATTGGCCCCTTCTGGCCTTAGAGTCTATGGCTATGTCTACACTAGGAAAAGATAGGTCGACTTTGTTAACTCAACTTAATAAGGTCGACTTTAAGACTTAAAGTTGACCTTATTAAGTCGACTTAACAAAGTGGTTACTCTTAACTTAGGCGAATTAGTGTTAGACTAACTTCCCTTAGGTCGACCTAAGAAAGTGGACTTATGTGTTCACACTAGGCTTAGGTCAACCTAAGGAAGGGTTAGGTCAGTCTTCGCAGGGTTAGTTCAAATACCCTGCAGTTCTTAGTAAGTCAACCTAAGATTTCATTAGGTCGACTTAAGGATTTTCTTAAGTCGACCTAAAGAAAGCCTAGTGAGAACAGGGCTTAAGTTAGGTCGACTTAAGCCTCCTTAAGTCAACCTAGTTTGCCAGTATAGACATAGCCTATGAGTCTTTCCTTTCTCAAGGCCACTTCCCTGCAGCTCCAGTACCTTCTCTGCTCTTGTTTTAGGGTCTTTGGCTCTGTTTAGTTCCAGCAGCCAGCCACTGCTTGGTTGGAGGTACTGCCAGTCTTTCCTCTTCAAGCTCCAGGGAGACACTGTTTTTGCTCTGTTCTGTCAGTCTTTATATACTGTCCTCCTGGGCTCTGATTAGCTGCCACAAAACTCCTTCCTATTTTTTGCCTTTCCAAGAGTTCTCTTAACCCTTTTTGGGCAGTGAGGGGCAGGTACCTCATAACACTCCAGAAGTTAGAGATATATCAATCAATAGCATTATATAGGTGGTCAAATTGAAAGAATTGTCAAGCAAAGGCAAAGATAATAAAGAATGTCAAAACAGGATGCAGTTATATAGTTTCGAGTAGTTAGTCTGGCAGGTGTGCCAAATGCTAGCTTTTCACCCCCCGCAAATCAAGAAAAGAGCTCTGTCAAATTAAAAAAGGCACAGAGAGTCAGTTTGACCCTTCCTCCTCTCTGATTTTGCCTTAGCTGAAGTAGGTCACATGAAATAAAATCTACTAAATGAAGTTCCTAGAAATAAGCAAACGACCAATATGCAAAAATAATTGATAGTTCATCTCAATAGCTGGCAGTAGGTTAGGCACCTGGGGTGTGTCTATACTTGTAAATTAAGATGACTTAAGCCTGCTTAAGTTGACTTAATTTACTCTGTGTCCACTCTGGAGTTTCCTTAAGTCGACTTAAGCTGTTGCTTAAGTCGACTTAAGGAAAAGTAAAGTCAACTTAGTAAAATCTAGTTATACATTTACTTTACTGCTTGTCGACTTCTTAAGTCAACTTCAGCAGTGTGAACACCCTAAGCCGACTTGGTCAACTTAGGGAACGGGGACAAGGGAGCATCACATGCTCCCTTCTGCCAGGGAGCCACTGTGGCTCCCTTGTCCTGGGGAGCCCCTGCTCCCTTCTCCCTAGACCTGCGGCTTCCCTGCCAGGGAAGCCATGGTTCTGGGGAGAAGGACTCCCCAGTCAGGGCTCCAGTGGGAGGGGAACCCCCGCTGGAACCCTGGCTGCAGAGCCGGGGAGGTGGTTAGCTGGTCCCGGCAGAGCCAGCAGCGCACCAGCTGGCTGTACCGGGACCAAGAAGCCGCTCATCGCTTTTCAGTGTGCCAGATCGCTCTGCTGGGACCAAGAAGCTGCTCCTGGCTTGTCCCGGCAGAGCCATCTGGAGCACGGCTGGCTCTGCTGGGCCAAGGAGGGGCGGGCGGCTCTCCCGGCTCCCTTCTTGCCGGGACCGCACGGGGCTCCCTTCAGCCAGGACTGCTCAGGGCTGGCTCTCCCCAGGACAAGCCCTCCTAGCCTGGGGAGCCAAGGATCCAAAGAACCCTCACCTCCCCCTGGACCTAAATAGTCGACTTAGATAATCTAGTGTAGACTCTCTAAGTCGACTTAGTATGGCCCACCTTAAGTCGACTTAGGAGTACTGTTTGGACTTTCTAAGTTGACTTAATAAGGTCGACTTAAAGTCAACTTATTAAAGTCGACTTAATAAAGTCAACCTAAATTCCCCAGTGTAGACATAGCCCTGGTGATTTGCTAAAATGCCCCCCTTCAGTATAACCTATAAACCAAAATCAAAACCACCATCCACAAGAAAAGGTTCCTACTCCTTTTATACAATACTTATCTCCTTTAACAGCTAGATATTTAGGTTAGACATCTTGTGTGAGAGGCAGAATAATCTAATAAAAGATATGCTGTGTTCATCCCTCTTGCAGAATTTCTTTTCCCCATTCATGTGGCATTAGAAATCTAATAAAAATGCTCACATCTGAGACTGTATCCTACTCTTTCCCTAAGTATAAAGAGCATTTTCCTGTTGGTCCTGTGTTCAGCTTTCTGCCAAAGAAAATCTGGAAAATAGTAACATAATTAACCACCTAAAATAACAGACTCAGATCTGGGATTATCAGAGGGAAAAATCTTGAGGGAGGAAAAGAAACCTCTTAATAAATATACCAAATTAATCTAGGAGTATGGGATTTATATCTGAGGTATATAATCTTCTAGGGTGAATCTACACCGGCAATTTAGGTCTACTTAAGGATGCTTAAGTCAACCTACACAAAGCCGCATCCACACTGGGCTTTTATTAAGTTGACTTAAGTGCTTCCTTAAATCGACTTAATAACAGCTTAAGTCGACTTAATAACACCACCTCTGAAGGTCGATTTAAGCCTTAAATTGACTTCTTAAATTGACTTAAAGCCAGTGTGGGCAAGGAATAGCGCTAAATTGACCTTATTAAATCAACTTAAAGCCACTGTGGATGGCTATGTCTACTGTTAAGTCAACTTAACCAGGCCGATTTAAGTCGAAGCCACTCTGTTAAGTTGATTTAACAAGGTCGATTAAAGTTGACCTTGTTAAATCAACTTAACAGAGTCAACTTAACTTTATAAGTGTAGACATAGCCCTAATTAGCTAAAATGGCCCATTAAAAGGGAAGTCTTAAAAATTCAGAATATTTGAAAAATTAAACTCTCAGTTATTTACCATTTTACTTGTTTCTGCTGTTGCTGTTTCAGAAACTCTGTGAAGAAGGGAATGCAGTTGGGTGGCCTTAAGGAGTGGCTCACTAGTAGCTGGAGAAAGAGAATATTGCATTTGTTGAAGCCAGCCTTTCTTCTTTCAGATATGTTCCTAGTGAATAGAGAAGCAGACAGAGAGTCAAGGAGATAAGCTGTGTCAAGGCAAGAGAGAAAAGAAGGTGAGGCCAATTCTTGCAGCAGGAAAGACCTGTGTACTAGTGACACTTCCTTACCAGTTGCAAGAACATTTGAAAAAAGTAAATGGATAACTGTGCGAGAGGGACAAGGAGGAAGTGGAGGCAGATAATAAGGATAAAAGTTGCAATAGGAAAAAGAGAGAGAGGGAAGGACCCAGAAGGTGAAAAGAACAGAAAAGGTAGGAAGAAGGGAGAAGGAGACAGAGTGAACTAAGTGTATGTTGGGGACAGCAGGAAGAATTGAGAAAAGAGACTGTTTCTATGGTGTCTAGATTATTAATGGTCCCAACATCTTCCTCTGATCCCAACATACTCACACTATTCTGGGAGCTTCCTCCCTCCCACCAATAGGGAAAATGATTAACTCTTGTAGGAACTCATACCAGGTACCTGGACGCTGGGCTGTATCACATGAATTAGGGCAAACAAAAATATTTTAAAATAAACAAATAGAACTTGTTCAAATATATTCTATCTTTCCTAGAAGATCCAAGCCCAAAGTTCTATGAAAATATAAACATATGAATGAGTATCATGTTAGGAGTGCACAATCCTTCTATAAAACTACCTTCCAAGGTAATTTGTTCTTATATCATTATCTGTCATTCTGTCTCTGATCTGCAATTTAAAAAGAAAATCTTGGGATTAATACACACACACACACACAAAACATTTCCAAAACCATGTAAAATCTTTCCAACATCTCTAAATGTAATGAGATTATAGAATAGTAGAAATCAGAGGAGGGAGTAGCCATTTGGCAATGAAGAAATATCCCTTACATAGGGCTATTATTAGTATTAAATAATAAAATTGTTCTGCTGTTTCAATATCTAATTGCATCCTATTTAATTAAGGGGAAAAAAGTCTTGTTCCTACTTTACACTGGTCCTGTCCTGTTTGACCCATGAATTATGCTGCAACTTCCTCCAGGGTCAGTATGTAATCAGGTATTGCCTTCATTCTTTTCAGTGATTACACCCATCCATTAAATTATAAAAATTCCATAAAAAAGAAGATAAGTATTCGTAAGTACACTACTGATGAGTTGAGCTCTAACATTCTAATGGATGTCATTACATTAGATGATGATGTATTAGCTCATGTTTCTCATTAAGATTTCATTGTAAGTTTCTAATTATAATGATATTCACTAATGCTACTGTAGGAAGGCATGTGTTAACTTTCCATCTATAAACTTCTACTGGAGAGAGATTTGCAAAGACATAAATGGCAGACTTCCATGGAAATGCAGTGGGATTTAGGCACTTAACTATTATTTGGGTGTGTGAACACATGCCATCAGGAATTCAATTGTAACCTAAACAGTCTTTCTAAGTTCAGACTGGTCATTCAGTTTGGAGGAAATCCTTTGTTTGATTTTAAAACTAAGTCTGGAAAATCACTTTTGTTGTCCATTCTTAAATTACAGAAGTGTTAACATTAATAAAAACGATGCATTTATTACTTGTTGAGCAAGATAGTTTCTAACACACACATATGTATGTCAGAATGAAAAGGAAGTCTCTAGGTATGAGGGATTTAGAAAGAAAGAAAGAAAGAAAGAAAGAAAGAAAGAAAGAAAGAAAGA
>ML685813.1:9839471-9870260 GCA_007922175.1 Pelusios castaneus
GATAAATAAATCTGTTAGTCTTTAAAAGTGCCACAGGACTCTGTTGTCTTTCTACAATAGACTAACACGGCTACCCCTTTGGAATTTGATAGAATTAGATGTTAGCATTTCATTATCTGATATAGTGTGTAACTATAGTTCTGAACTGACATTTATCTTTAAATGCCTGCTGGAAAAACAAAAGATGTAACAGTAAACACTGGTTTATTATATAATGAAAAAGACCCAAACCCTGATTTATTCATTTTACTCCTGTCTCATTTTCACTGTAAATTTCACTATTCACAGTGAGGAAAGGTCTTTTACTTTCTCTGTGCATGAAAGTCCGACTTATATGCAGAAGGTTTGCAAGACTAGAACCTGAGAGTGCTGCAGGGTTGATGGCTGGGACATCATGTGCTTATTGAAAGTCAAACTCATGATTTTTTTTTAAATGCTTGCAAAATTTGGTTTTTTTTATTGTTTTGCTCCCAAACTCACTGTATTTTTTTTCAGAAAATACACTACATGTTAATATATCTAATTATCTTGTTCTAGTTATGCAATTTGAATTAGTGGACAGAATACTGGGATGGGAGTTGGGAGAACTGGTTTCTAATCTTGGCTCTGCTAATGGCCTGCTTTGTGTCCTTGGCAAGTCACTTCTCCTCTCTGTTTCTCAGTTCCCCATGTATAAAATGGGGAAAATCATACTGATTTCCCTTGTAAAGCACATTTTTCAAAGCACTCAAAGGACCATTATTAATGTAGGTGTTATTACAGTCCAGAAGCCATAATAGCTGGTATACACAGAATAGAGTGAAAGAACTGCATGATTTCACCAAAGTGGAAAGGAGTGATCTCAGAGAGACCTAAGAAGAGGAGACAGATGTAGAATTATCCCTGCAACCATAATAGTCATAATATGCAACAGCTGACCAATCTTTCCAGGGAAAGGACCATGTGATTTCATAATATCTAGAGAAGTGTGTATAGATACATGGGAAAAGGAGAGAGAGAAGGAAAACAAATATATGCATACTGCCAAGGTATCTGGTACTTGAACTTTGATATATTATGTGATCTTTATAGACCACACTTGATGCCTCATCATTGTCATGCTCTGAAAATCTGGCAGGCTGGCCTTAAAACTAAATGTCATATAAGGCCCAAAATAAGGTAGAAAGAGGCCAACCTCTAAGCAGGGCCCAAGCAGCAAGAGTTTATTGTCTGTCCCATTTGTGCCCACCAAACTTCTGTCCAAATGACAGAGACACAGGAGACCCCAAATTCATCTCACGATACCAAATCTAAGGCTATCTGTAAAATCAGCATTATCTATTGTTTCACGATTAATGAAATGTCTGACCTAGTTCATTTTAAATTTTCAGAAAATGTAGTTCTCAAGAAGAAGGATTGCTTGATTGCTTGATAATGCAATGTATATACTGTGGAAGTAAAATGCAAGCTGCTCACGGGCACCTTGTTTAACGTCCACCCCTGGGGTGTTGCTCATCGGGAGTTGTGAGCGGATGATTCTTTTTGGCCACAGGGATAATAGCCCTTTCTTTTGGTGACTAAGTGGAGGCCTTTGAATTCATATTGGCCCTCAAGGGGATTAAATGGCTGAGGACCAAACCAATATAGATGGCAACTAAACTTAATATTAGGGAATCCGAGAATGGTTCCCAAAGAGGTAATGAAAGAAAAGGGGGAAAAATTGAAAGCGCTAACGTGGGGTTAAAGATTGAGAGAGGCAAGTTGAGATAATAAAAGGGAGGTTTTATTCATGGTTACACATATTTTAATAACTATATTTTTGGAATGCTTTCAAAAGAAACTGATTGACTATTAAACAATTAAGGTATTATTACTATGTAACCAGAGAATTATGTTGCAACAAGGCTTAAAGAGAAATAGCTGTGTTGAAACAGATGAATAACAAATCACAGCTTCAAAGAGAGACTGCAGAACTGGAACTTATATGCAAATTTGATTCAGTTGTCTTGGGGTTAAACAGGGACTATGGATTTTTCTCGCATTACATCAAGTGAATTGACCTCCCCCTCCTCTATGTGCTGTTCCCCAGTGTTTTGAATCCTAACACCTATTTTGATTTGCTGTTACAGCCTGACCTGATGCTATGTCATACACTCCCCTACATTTAATTTCCTCCCACTCTGTAACTTTCCTATCTTCAAAGCGTCTGACGAAGTGGGATTTTCTCCCACGAAAGCTCATGCGATAAATAAATCTGTTAGTCTTTAAAAGTGCCACAAGACTCTGTTGTCTTTCTACAATAGACTAACACGGCTACCCCTTTGGAATTAAAGGTTTAATTACTAAAGCTATTCTTATTATAGAGTTACTGCCCCCATTCTTAAGAGATAGGGTGGCCCACCTATCCGTTCCCTAACACTTATCCCTATCTGCCCTTTACTCCAAGGGCCCGGGGTGCTAAACTACTTTAGTCCTTTCACCGGACTTGGGGTGCTAAAACTTCAGTTATCAATTCCAGTTTTTAGTAGTTACTCTGAACCAGCCTTCACCGAGGTCTGATTTATTACCAGGAGAAGTCAAACTTCTCGTTACTCACCGAACCTTCACCGGCGTGTCAGTTCCGTCACAGCCTGAGGGTGCGAGGTTCTGATCGGGACAGGGAGTCGGGGTACCGGAGTGTCGTGCTTGGGATCACTCTGGGAAGGCGCCTTAGCCTTTGCAGCCTTAGGGGCTGGTATATATGGGGTTCGAGCCCCCCTGAGCCCCTCCTGTTGTTCGTGTGGTTTTAACACTTTTTGGTGCAAAGTGTGCAGCTTTTGACCCCCCTTGCAAGGCAGTTTTCACACCTCCTGCAAGGAGCTCTTGTGCGGTCTGAGTTTTTGGAAGCTTTGTGTCTGAGTTTTTGGAATCTTTGTGCGGTCTGAGTTCTTGGTATTGGTTCAAGTCATTTGTTATATTTAGACCTTTGAAGATTGGTTCAGGCTTGGGCCTACTTTTGCTATGTACTATCGCTATGCTATTGCTAAAGCATCAAATCCCATTATCTATACCCACTTTCTACACAAGCTATCAATAAATTCATTGTCCTCTGAACCTCAGTATCAGTTGACTGAAAATAAAGCACAGACCAAGTGAAAAAAAGATAGAACAAGAGAGGAACACCAACACTGGAGAAGAGATACAGCTGAGACTCATTAAGGGTTATATAAAGCCATGCTGTAAAATGAAGGAAATTCAATTGATAAAATATAACCCAAATTGAAATTACAATATTTTCATCAGAATATTTCCATTCGAACTGGTTGAGCAGTTTCCATTAAAAATTGTCTTCAGGTAAAAAAAGTGGCTTTTTCATAACATGGAAATATTTGAGATGAAAATAAAAGAAAATGAAAATTTTTCATTTACTTCTAAATGTTTCAGCAAAAATTAAAATACATTCTTTTTAATCAGATCTAACCATGACATCTTTGTTAAAACATCAGGATATCATGATGTCACCCTAAGGAACATGAATGAAATATTTCTTCTCTATCCCTTTTAAAATCAGAGACTTGGATCTGTGGGATTAAGTATTTATCTTTCTCTGCATTTATTCTGTATCTATCTTTTCTCTGCCACTGTGGGCAATCCACACTAACAATAGGGAGGCACACTGGCTATGTCTACACTTGTTAAATTAAGTCAACTTTGTTAAGTCAATTTAACAAAGTCGACTTTAATTCGACCTTGTTAAGTCGACTTAACACATCTACACTAGATATTTACGTCACCTTAAGGTCGACCTTTTTAAGTCGACTTAGAGCATCTACACTAGCTGCTTAAATTGACTGGTGATGGAGGGCTAGGGGAGCCACAGTCCCTGGGGACAAGGAGAGTCATGGCTCCCCTGGAAAAGGGGAGCTGCAGCTCCCTGGGACAAGGGGAGCTGCGGCTCCCTGGCAGAAGGGAGCCAGGGCTTCCCCCGGGACAAGGGAGCCATGGGCGGCTTTCCTTGTGGAGAAGGCAGCCACGCTCGACTTCCTGAGGAAGCCGTGGGCAGCTGCTTTGTCCTGGGGAAGCCTCTTGTTCCCGGCGAGAAGGGATCCCTTCTCCCCAAGCCAGCTCCCCTTAGCCCTAGGTCGACCTAGGGCATTCGGTCAACCTAGGGCATCCACACTTGTTAAGTCAAATTAATAAGGTCGGCTTAATGCTTAAATCAACCTAAAAGGAGGTGTTATTCAGTCTACTTAAACCATTATTAAGTCGATTTAAGGAAATGCTTAAGTCAACTTAATAAAAGCCCAGTGTGGACGTGGAGTAGTTTAGGTCGACTTACACGTCCTTAAATCAACCTAAACTGCCAGTGTAGATGCACCGACTGAGAATATTATTAATTATGCATAAAACCACCACTAGGTTGGACTGCCTAATTCTTCTTTCAGATACAAATTCTCCCATAATGATGCCCCTGGAAGCTGACTATATGAATGCAACAGTAGTGGTTTTATCTCAGTGTAAATAGATTTAAACCTACTGTGCATGAGATGCACCAACACTACAATCTCAAATGTTACTCTTTGAGATTATGATTTTTTCCCCCCCACAATTGTTCGCTCTTTCAACATTATTTGAGAGTTATCTAAAGACTTCTGACTGAACTGTGAGAGAAGCAGCCTAGGAATCTATAATAAATTTAACTGGGAAGAGAGAGGAAGATAAAACAGATTATAATAAATATGCCTGAGAACTTCAAAGCATAATGCAAAGAGGCATGCCTTTAATTTAAAGAATCTCGGTCAGCCTGCACAAGTAAATGAATATATAACAAATACAAGAAAGAAAGCAAAGTCTTGGAGAAGATACATAAGTACAGCACTGCTCATACCCATGACACATGCACACACAAATCTCTGCGTGAGAATGTATACTACAGATCCAGAATGAGTGTTCAAGAAATACATACAAAATATAAGGTTTTTAAAAGTATGATTGTTGAAAAATGTGAGAGTTCTAAAGTTAGAAATTCTCTCAACAGAATCATCACATTCTGATGAAACCACAATGAAACCAAAAGTACACACACTTAAAAAAATATTCCTCTTAAATTTCCTCTTAAAATAAGAAGGGATAAATTAAAATGGTCAAAGAATATGGAGTAATAGACAAAAGTTTTTTTTAAAAAAATCAACTAATTCATTAATTCAAGAGACAGAAAAAACACATGGGCACCGGCAATATTATATGAGAATACCATAGATCTGAAAGATACAAATAAGCTCACAGGGAAAAAATATTGTACCCTTTGAAAACAATAGAGAACTTTTTTGCTATAGGCTGCCTATTCTATATGTGTAATCAGAGCTGGCCAGTAACTGGATTTACCTGTTTCACAGAAAATACCACAGTTTTGAATTATTTTCCATTATGAAATGGAATAAAACAAAACAAAATAAAAATAAAAATTTCCTGCCAAAAACACAATTAAAATAAAAAATTCTGGGTTAATTGAGATTTTTATGTTGATAAAGTTGAAATATTTTATTCCAATTCTCAATATTTTAAACAATTTTTTTGTTTTTCATAGTATATATAAGAACTTTTTAAACAAAAAGTTATTAAAAAATCCCCACCACGTTCCATTCTGAAAACACTGAAATGGAACATTTTAATCTTATTAAAACATTGTTTTCATATTTTTTCTAAAACAAACTCTTATTGAAAGTGGCACATTTCCATGAAATACTTCAGCTGTAACAAACTGACATTATCTTTAAGAAAAATATTCTGCCAAAAAAAAAAAAAATTATGACCACCTCTCCATATAATACAGTACATAAGATATTCTAATACAAGATTTTAGGAAGTTTAATTTAATGAGCTCATCTCTTATGGAGAAACAGTAAGGACTTGTGAATTAAACTGAGAGTCAGAAGACATATGGTAAAATACTGACCCCACTGAAGTCAATTCCACTTTCTATTGACTTGAAAGACACCATGATATGACCTTGAACAAGTTACTTTATTTTTCTGTGCTTCTGTTTTCCTGCTCATCTTTTCTATCTCGTGTTCATTTTGATAGCAAACTCTTAAGGCAATGAAATCTGTTACTATATGCTTATATTAGCCCAACAGTTGGATCATCCAGGTGCTACAATAATAAACATAATCCTTTTAATATATCATTATTCAACAGCATATTAACAGACATATATTTGTCATAACATACAAATACACACATACACCCACACACTAATTCAGAAAGTTATTTTATACATAGAGATAGTTAAGATAAAGATTAAAGAGTATCCTCACATGGATAAAAGGTGGGGGGATCACAAAACAATGACATAAAGATCATGAGGAAACGTACACTAGAAGTGAACAAAGAAGAGAGAGAGATGTGATGTTACACATGTAGGGCATACTTTTCAACTAAAGAGACTAAAATCAAGCAATCAGAAAATGAAGGTGATAAATCAAATGAAAACAACAAACCATAAATGACATATTGAGATTTATAAGTATGATGAATTATTTGTTCCAGTTTATTCCTGTCCCAGAATGTGTAACACAAGCCAAACCACAAAAGGGTTTGTTGGAAAAGCAAGTGCACTGCTAGTGGGAAGACACATGGGAAGCTTCATTTCAAGTTAAAAGCTCAAACTGAAAAAAAACACCAATATTAAAAGGTTACCATCCAGACAATTGCAGTACACTATCCCTACCACAAATATCTGCTTCATCAGAAAGTTTACACGGTTTCTGAAGAGCTGTGTATTAGAGCTGATCAGAAATTTTCCAATAAAACAGAGTTTTGTGAGAAAATCCCCATTCATTAAATCACACATATTTAGCAAAAATAGCTTGGGTTTGAAGAATTTTCCAGTGGAAAACTGTCTGGGTCCTTGCCAGTTTATCTGTGGAGCCTGGGTTTTTGCTTGTGTGGAAGATCCACTGTATAGACCAGGGGTGGGCAAACTATGGCCCGCAAGCACCTGTTCTCCTCCCACCGACTGCTGCTTCCCTCCCCACAGCTCTAGCAGGGGCTTGCGCTGCGGCCAGAGTGGTGCTGCTGCTTTGTCTCCTTCCCAGCTCCAGCTAAAGCTAGGAGAGAGACGGAATCGCGGCAGCACGCTGGCCCTGGCATGAGCCGGTTCTGAGCCACTGCTGAACCTGCAAGGGGGAGGAAGAGTGGCAGGTCGCTCCGGAGCCAAAGTGCTGCTGCTGTTCTATCCCTCCCCCAGCTCCCAGAACTGAGGGAGAGACAAAGAAGTGGCAGTGCTCTGATCCCAGTACAAGCCACTGCTGAAGCAAGGTTGGAGGGGAAGTGGACACCAGCTCCACCCCTTCTTTTGGGAATGGGGGTGGGGGGCTGGCCACTCCCTCCACCACTCCTAACCCCCATGGACAGATTTTGGAGCTTCCTTTGGGGAAGGCAGCTCCATGGGATAAATAAATCTGTTAGTCTTTAAAAGTGCCACAGGACTCTGTTTGTTTTTCTGCAATAGACTAACATGGCTCCCCCTTTGGAACTTGACTACATGGAAGATTCTAAGGAGTTTGTCTTGTTGCATCCACCTACAGAATGTTTGTTTCTTTTCAAGATCTAAAGTACTGTGAGGCTTGCAGCCTTGCTTTTGCCTCTTCAGCGAGCTGCAAGCACAGAGAGACCAAGGAAAGATGCTTTGGCAGGCCATGCCTAATGCTTTCTCAGGAGGCAGGGAAAGATTGGGGGGGAGGGGCTATGGGAAAGATTTTGGGGAAGCATAGCCCCCCACCACCTACAATAAAATCTGCCCATGCCCATGTTCTCCCCCCATCTCCCACCCCCAGCCTAGGGCCCTCTATGAGTGACCAAACATGAGATGAAATATGGCCCTCATGTTACCAAATTTGCCCATAAATTGGAGTATGTTTATTTATTCAGGCTACTTTCCTTTGGTGTGTGTGTGTAATCCTATTAATGTGCTACTTGGGTCACTTTTGTTTCTATATGGACCTAATGTCTCCCTTCTGCTACCCTTGCAGGACCTAAATTTCCCAGGACTGGGTTTCTAAGTGTGTCTGAGTGGACTAGGTCTATCAACACTCTCAGCTGACCTGAACTCAACAGGCTGGGTTACACAGCACTTCTCTGCTGCCATCCTTATGTGCCCCTGGTACCGCACCGGACTAGACTTGAGCACGCATCTGAGCGGGCTGGGTCAAAACAGCACTTTTCAGCTGTTACCCTTATATGCCACAGGTTCTGCACATTGGTAACCCCCTTAATGAGCAAACCTTACAGGATTTTGGGCATCACAGGGTTCTTTGGCTAGGTTAAAGAAGTGTTGCTGCAGAGCAATATAGGGAAACCAAGAACACAAAGGAGAGAGAAAGAGTCTGGCAACCAGTTTGATTGCAGAAGTTACTTTATGGCCAAGTACACAAAACTTATGAATAATTATAAAAGGAAAGAAATATACCCAAACATTTACAATATTAATAACCTTACAAAGAGAGAGAAATGATGAAACAGTTACAATATTACCTAGTTTGAATTGTGGTTCTGGGGAAATCTAGCCCAAGCTGATTACAAAGATCAGGTATGGAGAGTTATATTTGGACTAACAGGCAAAAGAGAGAGAGAGAGATTGGGGGGGGCGGGGGGTGTCTCACCACTCAGTGCAGCTCAAAGGTTCCCAGGAAACAGGCTGTTTAGGGTCTGGAGTGCTGGAGACAGCCAGAACCCTCACCATGATCAGCAAGGAAAAGGTGAAGTCCCAGTGGATCTGATGCAACTTTTTGGATCCAGGCATCAGAATCAGATTAGGCATCATCAGAAACAGATGAAGGCATGAGAACAGCACAGGCATCAGAACAGTTTCAGATTAAGAACTGAATTTTGAAGTTGGGGTTGTGTAGGTATTTTTTTAGGGAAGAAACAGTGGTTCAAGACAGAACATTAGGGTTGTTTTAGAGTAAATAATGACTCAAGGGAGTATACCAGAGTAGTTTTGTTTAGGTGGACAATAGGAACTGAACAGTCCTGGCTACAGCTGGTATTCCTTCAAGGGAACTCACAATGCAATCAGGCAGATTCAGTATGTTGGGTATCAATTAAAAGATCTATTGACTAGAATGGGTTTGATAACTGCTGAGCTGCGTGTGTGCAGACATGAGTTCATTAGCTTCACGAGTAGAGATCCCCTATCATGCAGTGCTTCCCTGTTTTGCCAATCCTAGAGTTCAGTGCAGAGGCGTCCTTTGGCTATTGGGGTTCCTAGGCAAAGGCCTGCTATAGGCCCATGGGGGCCCCCTGCTGCCAGCCCCAGCTCCCCATCCCTGGCCCTGGACCCCACCTCTGCAGCCCCAGCTCACCGCCGCCAGCCCCACCCCCAGCTCCTCCTCCTGCTACCAGTTGAGGCAGACATGGCTTTTGGGGCAGGCGAGGGGGCCCCTTACAGCTTGGGGCCCTAGGCGTGCGCCTGTTTCATCTACCCCAAAAGCCGCCTCTGGTTCAGTGTGGTTCCTGCCTTGGAGCTTGGTTCTCTATTCAGCATGCTAACTCCAGTTGCATCCTTGATGCAAATGAAATTTCTGCTGTCCATTCAGTGTGCTAATGGCTCACATCTTCCAAGTAGATGAGGCTAGGAGAGTTGCACTAATTCCTTCACCCTTGTTCAAAGGGGTTTAAGTGTGTCTCCCACTGCCTTTTCATTGTTTTTGGTTTCTGCTTCAAGCAGAGGCTGGGTGTGGGTGTGGGGGTGAGTCACAGAGGCTGGATACTATGCCCTGGTTTCCCAAGAACACAGAGCTAACAAGGCCAAAAATGTTGCCCGCCCCTGGTATAAACTAATCCAGAGCCAGTGAGACCCAGGCTTCCAGTGTCCACAGCTGAGGGGTAACTGCATTATGCATAGCAGTAATGCAATTGTCAAGAATGCCAAATTCACTCAGCAGCTGTTCATATCTTGGGAAGCACATTTCATTTCCTAAACATGTTTTAAAATTATTTCCAGTTTGTATGAAAATTTTAAAACAAAACATTTAATTTTTAATTGAAACAATCAAATTTTGAAATGTAAGAATTTTCTGTTCATCAGAAATCCTATGTTTTGGCCAGCTGTCTTAGAGTGAAAGATCATGGAGTGAAAAGGAACTGTTTGTCATGATATTGCATCAGATGCTACAAATTCAATTTCTATATACAGAATATTGTCCATATTCTTCTCCCATTTACAGACATATAAATTCAGAGTGACTTCATTTATTTCACCATTGCCTCAATTTAGCCCTTGAAAATCCACTGTTGATTTTCTAGTGTGTTCTAGAATTAGAGATAAAATAAATAAGTAACCAACTGTTTTTCAAGAGCAGAAACTTAATTGCTCCTCTTTCCAATTAAATGCAAATTCTTAAATAAAATCCATTGGAGACAAACTGGCAGAGGAAAATTTAAGATTCAACCACAGCCAAAATAAAATGCATCAGCACACAGGGCAGCACTTCCCAAATGTACAGCTATTTGTAACTTCCACTTAAAAGCTCTGCCAAAAGGCCCTCTGATTACTCATCCTATCCCAGGCAGGCTATAGCAAATAGTTGCTTCTGATTTATTTCAGCCTGACAAGGATCACTGTCTGAACAGTGCTGAAAATTTTGAAGAACTATGAAAAATAATCAAGCTACAAAATACAAGAAGTATCACAATAACTGACAAAATGAAACAAGGCTTTGCAAGATATGAAATACTGGGGAAACTTGTACGAGATGACCTAAATATGCCAGAGAAGAGTTCCAGGATACTTTTTCAAGAAGAGATTATTTTATACATGATGCACATTCAACAGATTCCCACAAAACACAGTGAAATGGGTGAGCTGACAATAAACTGTCAAGTATCTTTTCAGAAAGAAAGTCATGACAGTAAGGATCCATATTTAGTTTAATTGAACTAGAGGACTGCTCTTATTAAAGGCTTTTTACTCTTTACTACTTATAGGGAGAAGAACTAGAAGACTTCTTCCTACAGAAATATATTATTTACTGCTGCCAGCTCTGTTAAGTGTATACAAGAAAGATAAAAGGGAAACATTTCAACAAAACCACATGAAAGAAATATTTTAATAAAACCACTGCATTTTTAACTAATGCAGTGAGATATCACCAGCTAGCATTGTGAAGGAAGCAGAACCTGCTAAGAACTCGGGAAATATTGCCAGAATCATTCTTGTGATGGCAATTAGGACAGTTCAAAGTCTCAGCTACCACAGCATTGGGTAGGGTATAAAAGAGCTAGATGGGGAGATAGATAAAGTTAGATTTCTCCTCCTTCACTCAATCATTTGCCTTTTTCTTGAAGTGGGGCAGCATGCTAAGGGCCTAAACACCACCTTCTCCACTCCTTTAAGGCAACCACTCATCATGTGGCTGCCACATACTCAGCTGCACACTCCTCCCCTGACACATAGTGAACAACAACAGTACAGGCCAATTACGCCCTCCCCCCCCAATCACTAGGGTGATTAGAGCATGAATTAGGGGAGCGTGGAGCGGGACAGCAGTAGAAAGTCCCTTCTCCTTTATGCCACATATCGGTTAATTCCATTATATTGAATAAAACCACATCCCTTCTTTGATAGAATGCCCAGAAAGAGGCCAACCTGATCACTGGTGGACTCTGAGTCATTCTGTTCAGATGTTAGTGGGTCAGAGGGGAGCCTGTTCAGCAAAAAGCATTTGATAGAAAGTGTGACAGCAAAATGTGAAATTTTATAAATGTTTTAAAACAAATTGTTTATGTGACAGGATAGATGATGGGTGGCAAGGAAAGGTGCAAGAAAACAGCTACCTGTGGCTGAAAGTGAGCCTGTCCAATGACAGCAAGTATGAAGAACCACCACCAGGACAATAGCTGGATCCTAGTTATGATGGTAGATTTGGTGCTGCTCTGTCATAATTTATGAATCTACTTATTGGGATGTTTGCAGTCTAGTTTAGCTGGGGGCTATCAGGAAAAAAACAAATAGGAAGAAAAGGAATGGCTCAAGTTAAGCCATTTCTCAGCAAACACTTGGGAGTTTTTAAGAGACAACGTCAAGATAGGAAAAAAGCCAGCATACGCAAGACTCAAAATAATTCTGATAGGTTTTAAAAGGAGTGTTCTCTCAAGAGGGGTGTATTATTTGGAGGAACCATGCTAAGTCACTGGCATCCCTGAGACACAGGGTGTCTGCAGAATTTAAGCCCACCTGACCAACCAGGAAAGACTCTTAAAGTAAGATACACATGTGAAGACTTATTTTAAAATCCTTTTTCTCTAAATGTTTTGGTCCTACTGTTAAAAAAAATAACCTTAAAAAACAAACCATACTTGAGTTTTTGAAGCCAGGTCATGATATTCACCATTGGCCACAGAGTCCTGAAGGAAAGAACAGCAGGTACTCAAAGTCAGATCTGCAGACCAATCATGCTTGGTGCACAGCATATTGTAGTTCAGAGTCTGGTCTCAGAGTAGGAAAGTCATATGGTTTCTCCCCAAGAAAGCTAAAGGGACAAGGTCTAGGAAAGTGCACTTGGAGACATCAGGTAAGCGGATAGAAGTGCCTCTAGTCTTATACCATGACAGATATATCAAAGTATACCAATAGGGTGAAAACATAATTAAATAGAAATCAGTGCCTAGGGATGCTTTTTTTGTTCATCCAAAAATTGATACTTTTTTCTTATTAGGTGAAATTCTGCTAGTCATTGATCTACAATATATGAGTAGAAAAATAAAGTAAAATGTCTGATCTATTTCATGTGTAAGAGTGGAAAATGTGTACTCACTGGCTCAAATAGACATAGTCCTTCAACTAAAAATTAAACAAACCTTATTTAAGGTTCCAAGTATTTAAGGGTTTTTTTGTTTTGTTTTTTGTTTTGTTTGTTTTTTGTTTATATTCCCCCTCCCCACCTTCATGGTCATGTGCTTCAATGCTTCCTAGCTGCTTTTGGTACAAAATGGGGAAGTACCAAGGTACAAGCCCCAATTCAGGAAAACATTTAGTTTTAAGCATATTCTTAAGTCTTCTTGCAGTTATTGAAGTATTTTTCTGAATAGCTAAGGACCTAAATATGTGTTGAAGTGATTTCTTGATTCAGGGCCATAGAAAAGACAGCTATTCTTGCCGTTTACAGATTCAGTCAAAAACTGGAAATCTCAAATGAATGCACAAACCTGATTTTACAGGCTCATGAAATTTCAATAAGCATCCAGACTCTACATTATTTATCTGTACTATAGCATATTAGAACTATAGATGCTATACTATATCCCTGAACCTTGAAAGGCTCACATATCCATAGTAATAAGTAATTTTAAATAGAAATTACAAAAAAAAAATAAAAAAATAGTACAATAAACTGATCAAGTAACCTGTAGTGTACCTTGTTATAGAGTCAAAGCAGTCATTACAAAATGTCATGATAATGATGCACAAACTGAAGTTCTTGAGAAAGCTGTCACCATTTATCTCACCAACAAATTCAGATATACTTAGAGATTAAACTAGTTGCCAATAGCAAAATGGAAAAATACGTTCTCTAGTACTGCACTCTGTATCATAGAATCATGGGCTATGTCTACACTTGGCCAAATAAGTCGACTTTGCTAAGTCGACTTAACAAAGTCGAATGTAAGTTGACCTTGTTAAGTCGACTTAGCATGTCCACACTCAAAAATTAAGTCGACTTCAAGGGGACGTTGCCAAATCGACTTAGAACGTCCACACTAGACGCCTAAGTCAACTTCTAGGGGCTAGGTGGACTTGGGACTGGTCCACGGAGGCAGGGGGGGCATCCCTTGCCAAGTGCCAGGGGGCTCGGCATTTGCCCCATTGTACCTGGATACAATGGGGGGCTGAGCAGGACAGGGACACTGGCAGGGCACAGGAGCGGGGTGGGCAGGGTTGTGTTCTGCCCTGTGCAGGGGCACTCCACACTCTGGCTCTGCCAGCAGTCGTGAAGCACTTTAAGTCGACTTTAAGTCAATTTAGGGCTAATCTGCGTCCACACTGGCTAAGTTGACTTTATAAAGTCGACTTAGCCAATAAAGTCGACTTTAAATGAGGTTTAATAAAGTCTACTTTAAATTTCCTTAAGTCGACTTAAGCAGCAGCTTAAGTCAATTTAAGGAAATTGTAGTGTAGATGCAGATTAAATTAAGTCGACATAAGCAAGCTTAAATCAACTTAAGTTGTAAGTGCAGACACACCCATAAGGCTGGACAGGACTTCATGAAGTCTTCTAGTCCAACCCCCTGCTAAAAGCAAGACCACTCCTACTAAAATCATCTCAGCCAGGGTTTTGTCTAACCAAACCTTAAATATCTCCAAAGACGGAGATCCACCACCTCCCTAGGTAACCCATTCCAATGCTTCACCACCCTCCTAGTGAGAAAGGTTTTCCTAATATCCAACCTCAACCTCCCCAGCTGTACCTTGAAACCATTGTTCCTTGTCCTGTCCTCTGTTACTACCGAGAACAGCCTAGCTTCCTCCTCTTTGGAGCACGCCTTCAAGTAGTTGAAAGTTGTTATCAAATCCCCCCTCAGTCGTCTCTTCTTTAGATTAAATAAACCTAGTTCCTTCAGTCTCTCCTTGTAAGTCATGTGCCCCAGCCCCCTAATCATTTTTGTTGCCCTCCGCTGGACTCTTTCTAATTTGTCCACATCCTTTCTGTAGTGGGGAGCTCAAAACTGGACACAGTATTCCAGATGCGGCCTGACCAGTACTGAATAGAGGGGAATAATCACATCCCTCAATTGGCTGGCAACGCTCCTACTGATGCAGCCCAATATGCTATTGGCCTTTTTGGCAACAAGAAAGCACTGTTTGCTCATATCCAGCTTCCCATCCACCATAACTCCCAGGTCCTTTTCTACAGTGCTGCTACTTAGCTGATCGGTCCCCAGCCTGTAGCAGTGCATGGGAGTTTTCCGTTCTAAGTGCAGGACTTTGCACTTGTCCTTGTTGAACCTCGTGAGGTTTCTTTTTTCTAAGTCTCCCTGGCTGCATCTACACTGGTAAATTAAGTCGACTTAAGCTTGCTTAAGTCGACTTAATTTACCCTGCATCTACACTACACTTTCCTTAAGTCGACTTAAGCAGCTTGCTTAAGTTGACTTAAGGAAAATAAAGTCGACTTAATTAAAATTAAGTTGACTTTATTAAACCTCCTTTCCACTAGACCTAAGGCTTAAGTCCTAGAATCATAGAATCATAGGGTTGGAAGGGACCTCACGAGGTCATCTAGTCCAATCCCCGGCTAAAAAGCAGGACGACTCCCCCTAACTCACCCCAGCCAGGGTTTTGTCTAACCGAGCCTTAAAAATCTCCAAAGATGGAGATTCTACCACCTCCCTAGATAGCCCATTCCAATGCTTTACCACCCTCCTAGTGAGAATTTTTTCCCTAATATCCAATCTTAACCTCCCCAGCTGTAATTTGAAACCATTGCTCCTTGTTCTGTCCTCTGTTACCTTCGAGAACAGCCTAGCTCCCTCCTCTTTGGAGCAACCCTTCAAGTAGTTGAAAGTTGCTATCAAATCTCCCCTCAGTCTTCTCTTCTGTAGACTAAATAAGCTAGTTCCTTCAGTCTCTCTTCATAAGTCATGAGCCCCAGCCCCCTAATCATTTTTGTTGCCCTCCGCTGGACTCTTTCTAATTTCTCCACATCCTTTCTGTAGTGGGGAGCCCAAAACTGGACACAGTATTCTAGATGCAGCCTGACCAGTGTTGAATAGAGGGGAATTATCAAATCCCTCGATCTACTGGCAATACTCCTAGAGTCAACTTAAGCCAGTTTAGCCGTGGGTAGCCCTAAATTGAGTTAGGGCTATCCCAGGGCTACCCCAATGCCCTCCCTGCTGGGGGGGGGGGTGCACAGGGGGAGCCTGGCATGTCCCCCCACAAGGCAGGTCAGAGCCCTGCCCACCCTGCCCCTATGCCCTGCCAGGGTCCCTGTCGCCCTTTGCCCCATTGTACCTAGGTACAATGAGGCAAAGGCTGAGCCCTTGGCATTGGGCAAGGGGTGCCTCCCCTGCCCCCGTGGACATGCCGTAGGTCCCCCTAAGCCCCTAGAAGTCGACCTAGGCATCCAGTGTGGACGCACCAGGTCGACTTTTTAAGTTCTCCCCAAAGTCGACTTTAATTTTAAGTGGAGACACACTAAGTTGACTTAAATTACCCAGTGTAGACATAGCCCCTGAATCCTGTCTCTGCCCTCCAGCATGTCTACCATTTCCCCCAGCTTGGTGTCATCCGTGAACTTACTAAGCATGCAATCTATCCCATTATTGTTATCATTAATGAAGATGTTGAATAGAACTCGCCTCCTGCAATTGTTACTTAGCTTTTATTTTACTATTTATTGTTTAATATTACCTTCATAGGGAAAACTTGACATCAGAGAAGAAGAATTTTGTATCTAACCGGTGTCCCTTTATGGAGTACATAATTACATATATTCTTGCTAATAGCTGTTATTTAAATAATCAGAGGAGATTGCTAGAAGACGCTGAAAGATAGTTTCCTGTATCCTGGATTTAATAACATCACATAAAAATTAAAAAGGAAGAAAATAAATCCAGAAAACAGTTACTTTGAAATAATATGAAATGTGTGATATACTCACCAAAGCAAGGGCATTTGCAGTTATTGTAATAATTAAACCATGTACTTATTGCTTGCTTGTTCATTCTGTGTAAGGATTGCTAAAATTTAAAATGAAATTCAGAGACATTCATAAAATCAGTTGCAGTCAGAACTGGGAGCAAGGATTTCATATAACTGAAATGTTCATAAAATTGAATATTACCAAGTTACAGTAGATGCTATGCATCAGTAAATGTATTAATCATTTACTTATAGTGTATATAGTATGATGATTTTCTTTCTTTAAGAGGCTTGCATCTCTTCTTTGGTACTAAATCCCTTCATCTTTTTAAACTTAAATAGTCATTTGCAGAGCTGTCCTCAGGATATGGCAAATCAGGGCAACCGCCCTGAGCCCTGTGCTTTGCGTGGGCCCCATGCTTTGTGCCAGGACTGGCAAGGAGGCAGCAGTAGCCACCCGGATCCCAGCATCATGCTGGGACTGTGGGGGGGGGTAGGTAACCACAGTCCTCCTACTGGCCAGAAGCAAGCATTGGGTGGGAGGTGGTGGCTACAGCCTGCCTCCCAGTTTCATGCTGACACCCATCAAGAGACAGATGGCTGCTGCCAGGGTCCTGGCTTCATGTTTGGACATCTGGGCCAGGAGCAGCTGCAGCCCGCCTCCCCGCTATGCACTGGAACAGGCTGGAAGGTGGGGGTCCCAGCTTCGTCCTGAGTCCCGCATCCTGCTAGGGACTGTCCCAATCACTTGAACATTGGCTTCAGGATGGAAGACACGGTCAGTGTCAGTAAGATGATTTCAGTGGCAAGAAAATATGTTCAGGTACCTCATTGTTCACCTGATCAACGTTCACAAAAGCAGTGTTCTGCTGTGATTGCCTTTCATTTGCTCCAATTTTTTTAAAAAAATGTTTCAAAGTATTGACCTCAGCGAAGCATAGGTGCTAACTTTTTGTCCTGCCTCTGGGTGCTGTATCCTGACTCCACTCTCCATCCCTCCCCATAGCACTGTGCAGGGTCTGGAGGAGGCAGGCTGTGCCAGGACACAAGCCCCACCCAAGCAGTCCTGATCCTGCCCCTAGTGCTCCTGGGACTGCAGAGGCAGGGGTACCATGGGTGGCTGGATCAGGAGGCAGTAAGCTGTGGCTCAGAACCACCAATTTTCCATCCAGAGGCTCCACACCATAACATCCCCCATCCCCTCCCCAGCCCTAGCCTTAGCCGTAGCCTAGCCAAGCTTCCTCCAGAATTTCTGTGCTGCCTGGCAGCCTGAAGTCAGAGGAAGCCTGGTTGAGAGCTGCAGCCATTCACAAGCCATCGCTGAGAGAGGCACACATTAATCCAGGGAGGGAGGGAAGGAAGGGATGGGATGGCCTCAGACCCTAGTTGAGCAGCAGGGAGTGGTGCCACTATGTGTTAACAGATAAGGTGGTAACCAGTCTAATCCCAAGCTCTTAAACTGATGGTGCTTTTCGGTTTGTATTTGTTTGTTATAATAGGAGTGGGCTGGTTTGAGAAGTAGGCCCCTGCCTCCCCTCCTTGACTTGGTGCTGCCCTGAAGCTGCCGAGACTGGAGAGGAGGCTGGTGACTCAGCCCTGCCCTTCTGGAGCCTGGAAATGCTTTCCTGGGGAAACAACAATTCACAGCTGCTTGATTTAACCTGATTAAATCAAATAATTAATCGGTGGCTAGACAAGTGGAGTGAGACAAACTGCAGCCACAGTCCATGTGGCCATGTTAGTTCGAAATAACGGCTTAGTTTGGACTAACTGGCACATTGAGCTTAATGCAACTGACTAATTCGAACATGGCACTTGCTTAGTTCAAACTAGCATTCTAGTGGGGCCATGCTAGTTCAAATTAAGTTAATTCGAACAAACTAAAATTAGTTTGAATTAGTTAGTTCGAATTAAGTAATTCAAACTAACTTTGGTAAGTGTAGACATAGCCATATATATAAGCTTCATGGCTAATTCTATATAGTAATATTATCACTTTCTATTTTAAGTATCAAGAGTCAACATTATGGGTGAAATAGATATAGATGGGTGATATAGAGATACTGCTCTCTGTCTATGTCAAACTCCCTTGACTTCAGTAAGTCTAGAAACATAAGTAGATGGATAAGAATATAGTGTAAAATCTAATGCATCATATATTACTGGGTACTTCAGTCAACCATGGCCTTCTTCTCCCCCAAGAAAACTGAAAGTCTTATTTTCCTAACATATGTAGTTCAGTATCTCAGTATAATGAAAATGAGTTAATGTTAGTTCTACTTGAAATTTCAATTGTCTTCATTTTGTAGGTTTAAATTGGAAGTGTATGATCTAAACACAGTCTGATGGCTTATTACACATAAACCCTGAAGAGAAGAAAATGTGTAAAAAATACTGGTCTTTAGTCAGGGATGTTGCTGCCCCTAAAAAAACATTCAGGGCACACATTCTGCCCCCGCCGATGGCCCAGGGCTTGATCTGATGGCCTTGGCACCAACTGCCCCAATCCAGGCCCCCAAGCGCTGGCCAGGCTAGGGCCCCCTGAGCTCCAGCTGCCCGTTCCCCCCCCCCCCCCCCCGCAAGCTCAGGTTGGGCTGGATCCCCCAAGCATTATCTGCCTGATTTACTGGTGAGTGAACATCAATAGCTTGAAATATATAAAAATAGCCATATTAACTCTGGTCCATCTTTTCTGAATCTGTCCCCATGTCCTTAACTGTCTTGTTATCAAAGAGAATATTTAAAGTTTTTCACTGCTTCATGTGGTCGGTTTAATCCCATTTCCTGTCAGAATCAAGAGAAAGTATGCAAAGAGCAGAAAATTGCATAGCATTATTCAGTCCTTATAATAAGAACTGTAACAACTATTTACTGACAAATAAATGCCATTTTGCTATTTTAGTTAAAGTAGAAATTGTACACCTAGATAGTGGTATGCATTTCAAGATGGAAAGTGTCACACTGTCTGGAGTGGCTCAGTTATGAATGTGTAGTTCAGGGAAGCCTGTCAAAAAACAAGGCAGATGCTTCCAACTGAGGAAATTCTATAATTAGATATCACCAAGACAGTAACAAATACGAACTATTGATTCACTATAATAGTCTCACCATGGAGTTAAAAACAGTCACCTTAGACTCACCGCTCTATGGCTATGTCTACACGGGGGAATTTAAGTCGACTTAGTGTGTCCACACTGAAAATTAAAGTCGACTTAAAGGGGAACTTACAAAGTTGACCTAGAGCATCCAGTCGACTTTGTGGGGTTAGGGGGACCTAGGACAGGTCCACGGGGGCAGAAGGGCACCCCTTGCCCAATGCCAGGGGGCTCAGCCTTTGCCCCATTGTACCTAGGTACAATGGGGCAAAGGGGGACAGGGACCCTGCCAGGGCATAGGGGCAGGCCTCTGCCCTGCCCTGTGGGGGGGCATGCCAGACTCCCCCTGTGCCCCCCCCGGCAGGGAGGGCATTGGTGTAGCCCTGGGGTAGCCCTAAGTCGTCTTAGGGCTACCTCACATCTACACTGGCTTAAGTCGACTCTAAAGAGGCTTTATAAAGGCTTTAATAAAGTCGATTTAATTTTAATTAAGTCGACTTTTTTTTCCTTAAGTCGACTTAAGCAAGCTACTTAAGTTGACTTAAGAAAACTGTAGTGTAGATGCAGGGTAAATTAAGTCGACTTAAGCAAGCTTAAGTCGACTTAATTTACCAGTGTAGATGCAGCCTATTTTAGCACCCAGGCAAGCTGGACTTAGTGATAAGTGGTCACTTATACCACAATTCACATAACATTCAGTTGGTTTACAGTCCCAAGAAATCAGTTGCTTACCCCAGATCAATTGGTACCCTATAATCTTACATCAAAGACAACGCCTGTACCCAACTATATAATAAACTATCTAAAGGTTTACCAACTAGTAAAAATAAATGAAGTTTATTTATAGGTTTAAGCAAGCAAACAGATACACGAGTTGCAAGCTAAATCCTAAGACTTTTGAAGTTGTAGTAATTTGTCAGTTGAAAGTGTCTTTCAGGGTCGACTCAGTTGGTAACCCTCGAAGAATTTCTGTCTTAATTTGGTGTCTCTGGCCCTATGAGAGTTCAAAAAGCAAAAAGGTGGATAATTGTCCTGTGTCCACAGGATGAACTTCTTTGCATTTCTAAGCTAAGATAGGGTCATTAACCATTTTTTTGCATTGGGATGTTCCTTTATGTTCCTCTGATCCTGAATGTTCTTCTGGGGGAAAACACATTTCCCACCTGACTTCACAAGTTTAGAGCAAACATTTCCAAAGTTATAAAACAAAAATTATATACTTCCTTATGGTAAGAAATAAGGAATATGGTATGCAAATAAGATTAATTCATATAGCAACTTATACAAACATTATATAGGGTCTAAGCACTAAATATATTTTTATAAGACTAACACCTACTTTAAGCAACACTAACACAAAAGTGAATTGGTCTGGTCTCCAGCTATGATTTTATCTGTTCGTAGCTAATACCTGAAGCCTTAACAAGAGACTGCCAGTGTCATAAAAATAACTGAAATTTGTTTAAAATGAAAGCCTTTTAATATGAATAATAAGTGATGCAAACAATATCCCTGAATGGATTCGTTGACCCTTACATATAGTTTTTCCAGAGAACCTATGAAACCTTGAAACGACAAAATGAAGCTATAGGTATGAAACACAGGCTTTATTTAATCAGAAAGTAAGGCATCTGAAAATATGTAAATGAGAATCATTTTTTGTTAGCCTTATGAAATGAATATTGCTTCTGCTACAAATGATCTCAAAGCACTCTAGGGACTGGCATGAGACATACCAAATGTCCCTCTCATTCATTGACATCAAGTGAAGATGAAATGAGCCAGAAACTTAGAAGAAGCACATGAAGGCTCATATCCATTGTTTTCAAGCATCACTAATGATCTGCATAAGTGGCATGATTGTGGGAAGGGATGGAACTTGTGGGGTGCCGGGGCTGTAACAGCAGGAATAAAAGAGAGACTAGTCAGAACTGGAGGGCGAGAGGTGAATTAAATCATTGTCTTAGGTGTTCCAATGAAGCCCTAATACCTGAGGTGAGTGGGGAAGGAGGACACCAGGAGAAAATGCAAGGAGGAAGATGCAACAGGAGAGAGAATCGAAGGGAAAGTTGGGCAATCGGCTCAGCATTTTAGGGGACTGTACACAAATGAAAGGAGCCTGGGAAACAAGCAGGAAGAATTGGTAGTACTGGCACAGACAAGGAACTACGATGTAATTGGAATAACAGAGACGTGGTGGGACAGCTTGCATGACTGGAGCACTGTCATGTATGGGTATAAATTGTTCAGGAAGGACAGGCAGGGAAGAGGTGGAGGAGTAGCACTATATGTAAAAGAGCTGTATGACTGCTCGGAGCTCTACTATGAAAGTGGAGACAAGCTTGTTGAAAGTCTCTGGGTTAAGATGAGAGGAGAGTGCAACGAGGGGGCTGTCGTGGTGGGTGTCTGCTGTAGACCGCCAGACCAGAAAGAGGAGGTGGATGGGGCATTCTATGGACAACTAGCAGACATTTCCAGATCACAGACCCTGGTTCTTATGGGAACTTCAATTACCCTGACATCTGCTGGGAGGACAATACAGCAGTGCACAGGCAATCCAGGAAGTTTTTGGAGAGTGAGGAAAACTTCCTGGTACAAATGCTGGAGGAACCAACTAGGGGCCTTGCACCTCTAGACCTGCTGCTCACAAACAGAGAAGAATTGATAGGGGAAGTAGAAGTGAGCAAATTACATAACACTGCATGCTTTGTTGAGTCATAGGATCAGTCATTACTTATTAATTGGCTAATGCGTCCCTATACGGAAACTCACCTGTGGGAACAAACTATTTTTTCATTGTGAAAGCTACAGATCCCTTTGATGAACCATTGACTGGCATTAGTCATTCACAAAATAGCCAGATTGGATACAAACAAGTGTTATCCCAGGAGCAGTCAGACTAGAAATCCAAATGAAAAGTCATACTTTTAACATTAGATATACCAATTATACATGAATAGAGACACATTAATCATACTCAGTAAATCATAACTTTACTCTTCACACTTTATATACTTTGTATAAGATTTATTGTAGTTATATAACAGTGGTAGCAACAATGATAGGTATGGTTACATTTTAATCATACCATGCCACATGTTAATCTTACAGTGTCACACATGCTTGTAAAACAATGGGTGAATTGTTTCAGGAAGCATCAATGGAAGATATTATTTTTCTTT
Source organism: Pelusios castaneus (assembly GCA_007922175.1). NCBI lineage: Eukaryota > Metazoa > Chordata > Testudines > Pelomedusidae > Pelusios > Pelusios castaneus. The sequence goes on from ML685813.1 coordinate 9,862,352, forward strand.
TTACACACGTCCAAGGTCAAGTTCTTGTTAAAATTCAGCTAAGAGGGAAAAATGTACATGATAGGAAAACCTGCTCAAATTCTTACTCTTGCCTTAAGGCTGCTCCTGTTAGTTGTTAAGCAACTCCCAGAGGTGCACAGCATTCTCAGTCCTCTACACACTGGATATCTTGCAGCGTCAAGACCTTAGTGCCCAATACTGCCTGGAGAAGTCTCACTGACATTCATGGGATTTCTCACAACAGTAAAAGACTATGATCTGTTGTGAATGTTTTCAGATCTGGGCCCTTATAGAACTACAAATGTGAAGAGTGGGGAGGAATCCTTAATTCAAATATGAAAGTCCAACAATAACATTTCAAAGCAATATTTAAAGATATCTGAAAATGTTTTTAAATCTCCATTGATATAAACACCTGTGTAATCCCTGAGGGCTGCTAATTTAATGCTAATTGCAATAGGCAACACAACTTTGACAATGTCTGTCAGGACCGGAGGATCAACACAGCAGAGAGACATACAAGGTACAGTAGGAGTATTGATGAGTAGTTTGAACTCTTGGGATATCTGTGGATTTCTGAAGGTGAGAAAGTGTGTTTTATATACATGCACAAACTAACTGAAAAACAATTATGGAATTTACCTTAAAAAATTGTAGAAAAATTCTTCTTCTCCCCATGCATCTTTCTGCCAGGAGCTGTAATCCACATGTCCTCACATTATCAGACAGATAATATCACTGAATGTTTCTCTTTTCTTCTAAATCTTTTTACTCCTATTAACTCTTCTCTTCCACCATTCCCCCTCTAAGGTCCCAGTTCAGTAAAACACTTAAGTACATGCTTAAATTTAAGCACACATCATTCCATGTAAGTGAATATGTTTAAATACTTTTGTGTATTGTGATGAGTGCTTATTACTTTGTTGGACTGGAGTGTAAAGAATTGCTTAGTTTTGTCCTACATGGATCTATGTTCCGCTTCCTTTTATGTCTGTCTATGGTACTTATACTCCCTTCATCAACACGGTCCTCACAATCTTTAACATGTTTATCCTCACAACATTCTTGTGAGGGAGAGAAGTGCTGTTATCCTCATTTCACAGACAGATAACTGAGGCCCAGAAGGACTAAGGGCCAGATTTTAAAAGGAACGTAAGTGCCTAATGTCCATTGAAATCAATGGGAGTTAGGCATCTCTAAATACCTTTAAATATCTCTCTCTAAGGGTGCGTCTATACTAGTAAATTAAGTTGACTTAAGCAGGCTTAAGTCGACTTAATTTACTCTGCATCTACATTGGAGTTTCCTTAAGTCGACTTAAGCTGCTCCTTAAATTGACTTAAGGAAAACTTAAGTCGACTTAACAAGACCTAGATTTAAGTCGATTTAAAGCTTAAATCGACTTCTTAAATCGACTTAAGCCAGTGTGGACATCCTAAGTCAATTTACAAGATAAGGGGCAGGAAGCCTCCAATGGCTTATCCTGGGGACAGCCAGTCCAGCTGCTAGTGGTTTGTCCCGGCTCCCTTCTCCACGGGACCGCTCAAGTGCTCAGAGTGCCAGAAGGGAGCTGAGCGGTCTGGGCCAGAAGGGAGCTCTGCGCTTCCTTCTCTCCCAGATCGTTCTAGGGCTTTCTGTCTCGGGAAGAGCCAGCCCTGCATGGGGCTGGATCTCCCCAGGACAAGCCCCCCGTACCTTGGGGAGCCGAGGCTCCAAAGGAGCCTCGCCTCCCCCTGGACCTAACCAGTCGACTTAGAGAGTCTAATGTAGACTCTCTAAGTTGACTTAGTAAGGCCAGCTTTAAGTCGACTTAAGAGTCCTGTGTGGACTCTAAGTCGACTTAATAAGGTCAAGTTACAGTCGGCTTAGTAAAATCGACTTAGTAAAGTCGACCTAAATTCCTATGTGTAGACATAGTCCATGTGACTTGCCCAAGATCACATTGGGATGTCCTTGTGGATCCATGTAAAGAGACACCCGAAACCCCATGGATTTTAGCTTCTTTGCAAGCATCTATTCATGGTTACCAGTCCTTCTCTCTCTAGCAAAAGCAGCAGTTTATTCCTTTTTGATGATGGCATTTTCCAAACTCTATTGACTTTCTTGAGACCTCTTCTCTGGGATTAATATCATGTATCAAGGAAGTTAATATGGACTCATTCAATATTAATTGCTAATTAGTAATCAGTATTAATTGCAATAATATTCTTTCACTATAGTATGAAGCTTTCAAATTAAATATGCTGTATAAATAATAGGTTCTGACCTAACTTCTTCCTCCCCTTTTCATCCTACATAGCTCAGCTGCATCAGTTATGCCATATCTCTGCCCTATTAGCATGTATGTCCTACCAGGAGGATGCTGCATCGGTACTACTTAATCAGCAATTTGGGTTCCCAATCACATTAGTAACATGTTAATTCCATGCTGCATACTGGTATGAATAGCATAATCCTTGATTCTTCAGAGATCAAGCAAGAGGGAATATAACTGCCCCCTTCCTTTATTTACTTTGTCTTTTTGTTTTTAATGTCTTAGGATGTTTACTTATTTACAAAGATCCCTGTCGTGGAAATATGGAGGATTCTTTTCCCTTTGTGCACATGCGCACGCACATGCACCCCCTCCCCACAACTGCAGCAGTAGTTAGAAATTAGTAGAATGCATCAGCCACTATGTCTGTAACAAATATTTGCTAATAAGACCTATTTCATTTCTGACTCCTATTGCATTTCCATTCAAGTACTATACAATGCAGCTTGCTATGGTGAAACGAACTCAGTAGAGGACAATCCAACAAGACACATACAGTATATATCTTTACTGTGTTTAAAAATGGAGTTTCACGTAGTTTTTATATAGTTTCCTGGAAATATTTTACTGTGTAAGAAATGTTCATGTCAGAACTGGTTATGACCACACATTTGGGATAAAAAAGGAGAGTCCTGTGGCACCTTAAAGATTAACAAATTTCTTAGGATGTAAGCTTTTGTGGGCTATAACCCGCTTTGTCAGATGCATGAAATGGAAACAACAGTCGAGAGGTATATATACACAGGCCAGGAGGAGTAGCATAATAATGGCAAGTGCTGGCAAAGTGCAGGAGAGGCTCATTCACACATTTGGGATGAGTAGAGAGATGGGAACTGGCACCTCCAATATTATAACCAAAAGTCAGTGACCTTTTTTGTTAAGATAATTGTGAATACTATTAATTTTGCAAAGAACTACTTTTTCTTTATATAGTGAGAGCTAAATTCTGCAGTTTTTAACCAGAAGAAGAGTCCAACTTGTATATGTGTATTTGCCCCCAGGCCTGATCCTCCAGGTTTGAGAAGAACTAAATATTCTTAAATTGCAGTGACTTTCAGAAACATTCAGCACTTGGCAAGGCTGGGCCTTGGATTAATAACAGCTTCAAGCTCTGTGTCATCTGTCAAGGTTTAAAATTTATTCAGTTAATTTTTGTCCTCAAACATTAGAAACCTTTACAAAGGCCACCTTTAAACACTCCTTAGTGCTTGTTTGCACACAAAAATCATACCTATTTTACTATACCAATATAGTTAAATCAGTACAACTCCCCTAGGTTAAGTGAAGTTACAACAGTATGAAGTCAGTTTTTAGCTGTCTATCTATTTATGTACAGGAAGGGAAATAATCCATATTGGTATGAGGTAGATTTGTACAGGTAAAACTGCATCCACAATGGGGTTGTTCATTTTAGTAAAAAATTGATGACCCCCTAACTCAAATACTTATGCCAGTACACTACTCTTGTTTGTTCCAAGGCACCGATGGCAAAACTCCCATTGACTTCAATGAGATTTCAAAACTCCCATTGACTTCAGTGGGATCATTGTTTCGCACAAGTGATTTCTGCAGGCTAGCAACCATGGAGGGAAATTAGGATTGTGTAAAGTCTACCGATACCTCTTTTTGCTGCTATTTGTAACTTGGATGTAAAAATTTTCTTCATGTTTTCAGTTTGCCATTAATATTTTATCATAGTAGAATATTTTTTTCTTCTATGACTTCCTTCCTACTATAGTGCTTATCACCAGAGTTTGGAGACATTATTTCCTGCCCTCAACCCTTTCTTTAAAAACTTTTGCAGGATACTATTCCTTACTTTTTGCTACAGCATTTCAACAAATAATGTTAAATGTCTTTGATATAAACCCTTAAATGCTTCCAGAGAGTATCACACTAACTACTGTTCAGATGGACTTACATACACTTCTTGATAATGAGAATACCAATCAGTTTGTGATCTATAGGAATATTTCTGATAATTATAGTTATTTTTTTTCCTGAGGCACTTACAGATCTTGTCGTTTTGCACATTAGAAATGTAACAGTTCATAATAAATAAATAATAGCATCATAATGCTAATTGACATGCAGAAGCATCACATTAAAGCGCTGAATAATATCTTTCGGCTATGAATTAACTTGATAACCCTACCAAAAGATGAGATTATTTTATTTTGACTACTTCCAAATGTGGTGCTATGAATCATTTTGAAGGATTTTGCCTATTTATTTTAAAATGCTACTAAAAAAGCAAAGAAAACTAAAACTCATGTAACTACTAGGATGATGGCAACCTCAAGAAATATACATAAAATCTCAAAAGCCTGCAGTTCAAAGGGAAGGATCAAACCACATCTTCAACCTCTCCCATTTTTTATAGGTGCCTGAAAATTACTCACTGAAGTCATTTGGAATTTTCTTTGAGCAGAGTTGTAAGACAAGGTGATGTATAATTGTACGTCCATGGCATAACAGGGCTCAATCCTGCAACCTCTCCCTGTAGTTAATTCCTATGAGGTCAAAGGGTGAAATCCTAGTCCCATTTAGGATAGTGGCAAAATTCCCATTGACTTCAGTGGAACCATGATGTGATCTGATAACTAAGTCCTACTCCTGTTCCCATGGACGGAGTGGGAATATTTCATGGGAGTAGGATCAGACCCATAGAGAGTTTGTAGAATTCTCTAGAGAGTTGATTGAGGGCAGAATTACAATCTGCTCAGTGAATTTACTTTTCCACACTATGTAAATCAGTACAAATCCTATTATGAGTTTTTCACTTTTAGATTGTTTTCATATCTCTGTCTCATGGGTAACAAAACCTCAGAATCTCTTCTGCTTATTTGAAGTCTGGTTTTGTGTATTTCTTGTGAGAATGTCAAGAGTAGCAAGTTCTCCTCAATTTCCCTCATCACAGCATAGTGAAGCGCAGTGATTTTTAAAAGGAAATATGGCAGTTCTGGTTAATGCAGTAGTGAACCAAATCAACATACCCAGTACACATGAGACAATGCTGTTATAACTAGATACATCGTAACAAGGAGTGTATACTTGAAATGACAAACTTGGCTGCAACATTTTATATCATCAGTTAATTCAGTCCCTTAAAACAGTGTAAGTATTTTTTTAAATCAAAAGAACCATTTTAGAAGTATTTTGCCATCTTGTCTTGCAGTGACATACTACGGACCATTTTGGATACTCAGTAAGCAAGTAAGAAGTCGGTTCACATCATCTTCTATTTTTCAGCTAGTTCACAAAAGATTCCTATTTTGTGTAGATTCAGTTATTATAGTGAAATATTTATTGCTTACACATGTAAACCTCTTCAAGGTCAATTACAATGCATACTAGCAAGGGAAGATTCATACTTTTATTTTCAGGCTTGGTACAGTCTATTTTATATCAAGAAATCCAAGTGTTCATTTATCATCCACTTTATTGCCTGTGTTGTAGCGTTCCAGTCATGTGACCCACCTGGAGGGTGCCTAGGGAATTACTCAAGTGGTCCCGGAGGTTGTCGGTGCTCTGCGTCTTCACACACCAGACTTCTGATCATGAGTCTATCCTGGGATCTCAGCCCTCCGGCCAAATCCTGATAGTCCACCCCTTCCGGAGTTACCGCTTGCTCCTACCAGCCACCTATTAAAATAGTCTCTGGCCTGCAAGCCTGGTGCCATGTCCAGCAGTTGTGCTGCTCCTGGCACTCTGGGGGAGTGGGCAGGATCCTGAGCCCACTCACTTCTCCAGGCCCCAGCCCAGGGTCCCTGAGTGTTTCCTCTGAGGCCTCCGGCTCCCTCTAGTCCACCACATAGTCTCCATCAACTCCCTGGGCCACTTTCCATGCAGCCCCCTGTAATATGCAGATCCTCACCATATGAGCCCCATTGCCAACTGCTCTTGGGCTCCTGATCCCCAGGCCATTGCTCTGGTCATTCTCACAATTTGCTCCAATTTCAGGACTGCCGGCCTCTTGTCAGCCCGCAGTTTGCAGACAGAGCTCTCCAAGGTCCTGTCACTTCCAGCATATTAAACAGGGAAAAACCTGCCTATGCCCAGACTGACTAGCTAGTTCTGATACCCCTTCTTTTATACAGGGAACCTAACTTCTGATTGGCTCCCTCTGCTGCTGCCTCCCATTGGTTGCAGCCCCCTAGGCCTTTTAACCCTCTGCCAGCGAGGGGCAACCACCCAGTCCACAGCCTGCAACAGACATTCAGGTGGAAAGAGAAAGAGAGGAGAGGAGGGGAGTAGTGCATCATCAGAATATAGAGTTATCATTTTTCCCCTCATTGTCTATGCCTCCTATGATGACAACAGCTTTAAAGTGTCCAGCCCAGAACATCCAGTTCAAAGAAAAAGAATAGAAGAGAATAATGCATGTACTTGAATCTTAAGAAGATTCTGTGTCTTATATTTTATACTTTCTAACAAGGATAGGTTTTATGTGTGTTTTGTTTTTATTGTAATCTTTTTCCCTCTGGTAAGTGTGTTCACAGGGATGAGTATGGCACTGTAAAATTAAAACAAGAGCAAGTGCAAGTATATCAGTTATATAAAAAAGCTTTTTAATAGTCCTTGACTTAATTGCTTTTGAATATTCATGATGCACATGAATGCAGAATTATCATCAGGGCTAAATGCCCATACCTGAAATGTTTACTACTAGCTTGTGACAATATTTTGCAAAACATGCATGTTTCAATTTTCTAGGAGACCCAACAAAGGGAAATTTCAATAAGGGGGCTTCATTCTCTCAGAGATATATAAGGAACTCCAGAAAATTTGCTACTAGTTTTCACCATAGCTGTATTTCTGAAGCACTATTTAGATACATAATGCACTGAAAATAGCCAGGATTGCTTTTCATTCTTCTCTTTGTTTGTGATGAGTATTGCTGCATTCAGCAGTACAGAGACTTCAGAGATCAGTGAAAGACTTGTCTTCTAAAAAAAATGGTGAAAATACTCTAAAAAGGTGTTTCTCTAACTCTTTATAAAGAACAATAATTTGTTTACAACTAAGTTTTGATCAATTGTTATTAGATGATTCTATAGCGAAAAGGAAAGAGTTCGGTTAGTGCCATAAAAAAACTGTGGGTTAAAACAATGTAAGTTCTGATCAAGTACATAAGCTTTTAGCCTAGAACTTAAACATACATTTTCTCAGAAGAAGCTTTTTTCATGAGATACTAATCATGTTTAATAATGTAATGATTAAACCAGAGCTTCAAGAGTTTGGAAACATTTTAGGGTTAAGACCTTCAAACCACCTAAGAAACTAGGACAGTCCATTTTAGTTGCATTGAACAATAATTGGGCATCTTAATCACCTGGAATCTCATGCAAAAGAGCCATTTCTCTCATTTTCTGAATCTGATTCAAAGCCTCGGTCGATGGGAATTTTTATATTGATTTCAATTTGGATCAGAGATCCTTAGCTACAAGAATGAGAAAAGATTATTTCAAATAAATGCCAATAAAAACACTAACATCATGTGTTCCTTATATGACATATTTAACAGAAACTTTATTTGAAAGAGGTCATTTTGTGGGGCTGCTTGATGTCTTTTTGTGTGTGAGAGTTTTGGGT
>ML685813.1:9870660-9919573 GCA_007922175.1 Pelusios castaneus
TCAGGATAAAAAATTAAAATGTCTAACCTTTTCATGGGAGAAAAAGTTGGAAAAATTAATTTTGGAAATGCAAAGCTAATTATGGTTAATATCAATCTCTGCATTTAACTGTGCTGCGACAGTGTCTCAGGAGAGTTGCATTTCTGAGTTCTTCATGACCACATTGTCCCTATGGGCATTGTTTCCAGCCAGACTACATCTCTCATAGTTACTGGTGATCACTCCCTTTGACTGAGCCACTATGGTACTTTATGGAAGTTATTCTGTTTAGATTTTACTGAAGAAAAATTCTGAAAAAAATTGTTCTTTCCCTGTGAAACATTTTGATTTTGATTAAACTCCATGTTATGATTGGAGAATTTTGAATTCAAAATGTTTCCACTAGCATTAATCCCATTCACTTCAGACATTAGCCTGACATGAGGTTTTGGGAAGAAGAGCTTTTTACTGGTGAGTGAATCTCCAGATAATCCCTGTATTTCCTGGCAATAGCAGATATTTGCAAAAACAATAGCTCTCCTGGAGTTTCTACCTCATAGGAATCAGAAACAATACCAAACTTGTGTCTTCATTTTGGTTCTAGATTTCAAATAATTCATCAAACAATGAAGAAACAGGCTCTTAAGATACTGAGTTACAGTTTTACCCTTCTCTAATTTAAAAGAGAGAAAGTTTTTCAGTGCTGTGACTCTGTAGATGATTGTTGGGCAAAGGGTTGTGACTTTCGTATGCAAAGACACACAAAATATCCCAACTTCTCTAATTTAAACATGAAAATCTAATTTGTATTTCAAACTCTGTGCTAAAACATATACCTCTTCCTTACTTCCATTTGGAAACCTGATTAAATTGTTCATTAAACTATGTTTCAAATTAGAGATGGTATGTTAATGAACACTTGAAGTTCACAGAGTATTTGCATTTCTACATTTTTGTAAAGAGAACCTTTCCTCCACCCATTCCTCTAAAAATGCATTGAATAGGTTGAAAATATTTTAAGGAACTATTTGCCTATTTTCTCCAGCCATAAGATTTTTTTAATTCACTGCCATCTATTTAATTTCTAATGTAGTGAGATGGGAATCATGAGCTATTCTGAGTGATTTTATATATATCAATGTATATACACTCATACAGACACATCTATTACTCTTTTACTGGAAAAAAGCAAGGCTAGAAAGTCACTCTGGATAAGAAGAATTTTAAATTACAGGATTACAGAACAGTAATAATTTTTTCAGCAATAATGACTGAAGAGAGATACTGCTCATGCAATAAATAAATTTGTTAGTCTTTAAAAGTGCCACAGGAGTCCTTGTTTGTTTTGTTTAAAAGTATGTTTTATATATAATTAGAAGATAGATTGAATACATAATAGATGAAAGCTTGACCCCCTGAAGTTAGTAAATATTTATTTTTCTGTAATTTACTTCAGTTGGGATTTCACCATATATTAAGGATACTTTCACCATACATTAAGGATCCTTTAATTTGCATGAAGCATGCAAAACCACTTAACTGCATAGTTAAAATGACTGAGGCACAATAGGTAGAGTAAATTGCCCCAATGAGATTGGTGCAGAATGATTTGAAATTCAAAGTGAAATTCGTCATTCAGGGATAAGTACACATCTCCACATCTGGAATGCTGACTCATGTTTTCTACCAGCAACTAAATCACAAATTCTTCCCCACTGTTCCAGTCTCCTCTCTGGCACCACAATAAAGATAATATGGGTTTGTGTATGTATTACAGGGTTATAGTGTTATCATCACTGTGTCTTTCATTCTCTCCTTTAAAAAAACAAACAAACAAAAAAGCAAACAAAAAAACAAACAAAAAAAATCTCCACATATGAAGCAAGAGAGGAAAGACATTACCTTCATTTTAATTACCTCTAGTCCCATTCAGTGCAGCTGAAGATGAATGCCCAATTGTACATCATTTTCAGTAGGTTTGAACTTTCTAACCCTTCAAAAGTTGCCACAACATCATATTTTCTCCGTCTGTCGTCTGGTACCTGCAAACACATATGATAACGACTTTGTCCTGTCCTGTCTACATTTGCCTTCTAGTGTAACATAATTTAAAATCCTTAATGATGCCCACCTCCCAGTTCGCCTAATCCTAATCCTATTCATAGACTAGATCAACAGCAGAGCAAAAGTAGCTAAAGTAATGTATGTCATAATTTATGGGGACAAATCCTACCTGTGACAAATCTTTCTTAATACCTAGTTATACTGAATTTTTAAGATATTCTGGTAGTTATTCAGGTTAATTTATTAAAATATTTGTGAATGAAAGTGTTTGATTTGTCTTGCTTGGTTCATAGTATCATGTTATTCATTATTAATAAGTATTTCAACAACTACATGCGCAGACACTTATATAAAGCTCTTATTATATCTGAGTGCCTACAATCATTCAAAAACTGAATTAACCGTTTGTCTTTTTCTTCCTTCCTTCCTGGACTGTATCTCCAAGAGTTTGACAAAGTTGGATTTTCTCCCACGTATACTCATGAGATAAATAAATTTGTTTGTCTTTAAAAGTGCCACTAGATTCCTTGTTTGTTTTGCTGAACTAGACTGATATGGAGACCCTTTTGGAACTTATAGGGTGTGTATGTGTAGGGGTGCCTATGAAGAAATTGTTGGATGAAAACTAAGTAGTTCTCAAACTGGTTTGGTCTGTGGCCATGCTTTTCATACAGCAGTGAGTTCTATACTCTATTCCTAACTCCTATGGCAGTTATGCTCCTGTGCACAGAACCCTCCCATATTAGACAAAATCATTTTTTCCAGTTTAATTATTCTTGTAGGTGCTCATGGACACAAATGAAGGGGTGGTCTCCCAGGATGGTAGTGGCAATCTCATGAAGGACTGAATATTGAGAAGGTTGTTGAACTGGATACTGTAATCATTGGAAAGCCAGTGCAGAAAATGGGACAATGGTGTGATGTGTTCATGGCAATCTGTGCTCCCAATGAGCAGAACTTCTACGTTTTGTACAAGCTAGAGCTGTTTTAGGGTGTGTGGCATCCCAGATATAAATTCATTAATCAACCCTGACAATCACATGGATCCCTGGTTCCAGGGTTGTGTCCCATTAAATGAGATGTTATCCTCTGGCTGATCACAGATGAAAATGGACATATTTTGCTGTCATATCTATTTGGACATTCCATAGCACTTGAGAATAAAAAGGATCCAAAATAGTTTAGACTGACTTAATATAAAAGTATATACACTTGGAATGTGAAAGAGGAGGTAAGTTCCTTGAAGTTATTCCCTTTTCCTTCCAGCATCAACTCAGTGTGTCCTGGGATCAACTTCACATAGCTGCTCTTCAGCCCAGGGCTGATTTCAACCAAACATCGATAAAGTACTATAATATTTGCTAAAAAGGAGAGGCAGAGCTAGTGGTCATTGTATAATGCTGATAGTTAAGATCACACATTGTTTCACTCAATCTGTCATAGGCTTCATATAGTTATTGAATCATATGCAAGAAAGAAATGAGTTTTGTGGGACCCAGCAGATGCAGATTTTGGAGGAGGAACGATTGCATACATGAGCTGGAGGAAGGGACCTGTGCCACATCAGTGGATTTCCATAGAGGCAAGACAGGAACATTTGGTGATAAGTCGGACAAAATGTTGCAAATAGGCTCAATAAGATGAATATAAATGTATATTTGTTGTCTTTGGACAGGAGAATGTCTCCACCAGAACAACAAATGCTGCCCTGTTCTGAAGCCTGACAAAGGAATCCAGGAAACTGGCAGTTTACAGATGACTCCAGAGACTATTTTCTGTTAGCTTGTCAGTTAGCCTGTCTAAAAAAAAAGGGAAGTTAGTCACTGAGCAATGGTTTGTGAAATCCTCACTAGTAAGCAGTGTTTCTTTTAAATACTGGTGAGGTTATTGAATGTTTTAAGGAGGACAGTAGAGTCTCCCCATAAAAGAAAGTGTTAACTATCTTTCATGACTGGGATTCCAAGTAGTGTTATCTACTCTCTCTTCCCATCTAGGGAAGGAAAGTATCAGAGTAATCAGCATTGGAAGTGATTTTTTGTCGGTACTTCCATGATAGTTTCTTAGATGAATGGGCAGAATTCTTGGAAGGGGAGAACAGGCTGTAATGATCTTGAGGGTTCATTAAAGACCACACTATTGAATGAGTGAGCAATAGGACTTCAATAACACAGACAGGAGTGATTCCCAGGTGTGTAGCTGGGAGCAGCCATGTTAGATCACCTGTAGGGCACGTCTCTCTAATCACACAAGACTGTCCCATGCTGGGGAGTGTCTCTAAAATCACAACCTGCTACAAGCATCTCCCTACACAGGCATTGTGTTCCTTGTGTTTCATTGGTCAGTGCAATGATCTCTGAGACAATTCCAGTTGCAGGTTATCATCTCTTAGAAATAAGATGACTCCTTGCAGTTAGCGATGCTGTATTACAAGTTTGAGCACAGGTAATTTAGGCTTTTAATTAATAATAATCTCTGGAAAAGTTTTGCAGAGGCTGGTTTTCGCACTTCTATGGCAGAAAAGAAGGTTCTTTAAATAACCCCGACAAAAAATGATACACAGGGTACAGAAATTCTGTATGGCTATGTCTACACTAGAAACACTAAGTCAACCTAAGTCGACTTAACAAAGTCGACTTAAGTCGTCTTAAAGTTGACCTTGTTAAGTCAATTTAGAGTATCCACATCAGAAACCGACGGCAACTTCAAATGGCCACACTGGCAGTTGCGAGGTCAATTGAGGAATGTGCATTGCGGGAAGTGTGCCATGTGGCACCAGAGAAGTGCCTCCACACCCCTAGCCACTCCCATAAAACAGGAAGTGAGCTCAGCACCTTCCCCATTGTGCCTGGCAACATGGAGTCTGAGGAGGTCATGGACCACACTCTGCTCCAGTGAGTTCTCAGGTGGGTGCTCAGCACCTGCTATGCATTGCCAAGTGGTCTCTTAGCTTGGATCATGCTTCTTTGGGACCCCGACAGCATGGGGGCAGACAGCAGCATGTCCACCACCAAGATGGCCCTACAAGCTGCCGTGCTGATGGTGCCCTTTGTGCCCTGTTGCTTCTTGGCACGGGAAACCAGCAGCAACTGGTGGGACTGCATCATCCTCACCATCTGGGACGACGAACAGTGGTTGCAGAACTTTCAGATGAGCAAGTGGACCTTCCTCGAGCTGGTCCGCTTGCTCATCTGAAAGTTCTGCAGCCATTGCAGCTGCAGCTCACGGACACCCGATTCCGCCCCACCCTGCCTGTGGACAACCGAGTGGCCATCGTGGTCTGGAAGCTGGCAACCCCGGACTCCTACAGCTCCATAGCCCACCAGTTTGGCATCGGCAAGGCCATCATGGGTGCCACCCTCCTGCAGGTCAGCAGGGCCATCAATAGGGTCCTGCTAGCCCGCTTCATCTCCCTGGCCAACCTGCAGGACACCCTCGATGGCCTCGCAGGACTCAGCTTCCCCAACTGCTGGGGCATCATGGACGGGACCCACATCCCTATCTGAGCCCTGGAACACCGCGCCACCGACTACAAGAACTGTAAGGGGTCCTACTCCATGGTCCTGCAGGCCCTTTTGGATGACCAAGGGATCTTCCAGGACATCTAAGTCAGCTGGCCAGGGAAGGCACATGACACCCCTGTCCTCAGGAACTATGGCCTGTACCGGCACATGCAGGTGGGCACCTTCTTCCCAGAACACACCATCACCCTCAGGGATGTGCATGTGCTCATCCTGATCCTAGGGGATGCCACCTATCCCTTGCTGCCCTGGCTTATGAAGCCATACACAGCCAATATGGATACCAGCAGGGAGTTGTTCAACTGCCAGCTCAACAGGACCCACCTGGTCTTCAAGCGTGCCTTTGGCCATCTCAAGGCCCATTGGAGGGCCCTCCTGACCCACCTGCACCTCGCTGAGAGGAACATCCTGGAGGTCATCAGCACCTGCTGTGTTCTCCATAACCTCTGTGAGCTGTGGGGGAGGGAAAGGGTCCCTTCCATCTGAAAGGCCAAAGGCAAATCCCTCGCCGCCGCATATGAACAGCCGGACGCTGTGCCCCAGACTCAGCAGGCCCAGCAGTGAGTGGTCATCATCCGCGATGCGCTGAAGGCCCACGTCATCAGCCAGGAGCACTGAGGGGTTGGTCTCCCACCAACCACAATCACCTCCCTAACCCGTCCTCGGAGTCTTCACTGCTGCACACCAGCTCCCCGAGGTTCTCATCCTGAAAGTGATGTGCCCTCCTCCTCTTCCTGGTTGGGGCTGGCGGCGTCCCAGGAGTGCTGCATCTAAAGGGTGCAGGGGCTGCTGGAGAGAAGCAAAGAACAGAGTTCCTCCCATTAGGTGATGCGGTGTGTAGCCTGACAGCAGCTGCTGTCCCCTGCCTGTTCCACTGGGCACACGCTACCATGCTCTGCTGCCCAGATTGGGTGCAGTGCCCATGGTGGTGAACTGGAGGCAGCTCTGCCCCAGGGGTCTCTCCTGAGGCCACATGCCACAGATGTCGGGTGCATGCTGTCTGGCCTCAGCATTTCCGCCTACGGTCCCCCCACTCCATCTCCCAACACACCACTGCACTGCTCGGCTCCAGCTCCAGCTCCCCCTACCCCCATCCACATGGCCCACTGCCTCCCTGTCCCTGTGGGAGGTCCTCTGCACACATCCCGACTCTGCCTGTCCCTGGGCCATTTCCCCCCTGCAGTCCCTGTCCCACAGGCATGCACAGCCCTGCCTGCAGGGAGGGAGGGAGAGAGGGAGCGAGCACTCACCAGCAGGTGTCTGGCACTCTGTCCCCTCGCCCGGGTTGTCTTCAGTGGGGGGAACCTGCTCCTCCTCCTCTGGGGCTGGCTCCATCATCAGAGCAGAGATCAGTTCTGGGCTGGCGGCAGGGTCCAGGTCTAGCGGGGTGCCCTGCTGCTGGGTGCTGGTCTCTCCCTCCTCCAACACCACATTCTCATCCACTGAGCCCTTGTCATCGTCATCATCAAGGGAGGGGGGCTTGGTGGAGTCGATGGTGTGGGCTGGCGGGCCGCTGACCTCCTGCCTCAAGAAGGCATCCAGCTGCTGGTAGTACTGGCAGCTGGTGGTGGGGGCTGCCCCTGCCTGGAGCCTGTCCTCCTGGGCCTTCTGGTAGTCCTGGGAAAGGTCCTTTTTTTTCACCCACACTGGCTGGGTGTCATGGGTGTGCCCCTTCTCCATCAGGGCCTGCCCTGCAACCGAGAGTGCACTGCCTCATCCCCCCAGATATCCAGGAGGTCCAGGATCTCCGGGTGGCTCCAAGAGGAGGCTCTCCTGAGGTGCTGGCTCCCCTCTGCCATGGCTGCTGTCGCAGGGCTTTATCCTGCCCTGTGGTTACAAAGGCTCTTCCTTCCTGATCCAGGAATTCTGGGAGGAAGGTCTGGAGGCAACTGAGGTTGACCTAGCTAATTAAGTCAACCTAGGGTGTCCACATCGGATTTAGGTCAATTTAACAAGTCGACTTAAGCGTTAAGTCGACCTAAACACCAGTAGTTATTAAGTCAACTTAATGAAAGCCAGGCATCAATATTTGGTAGGGATTAAACTTTCCAATTTTGGCAGGTTTAATTTTTTAGTAACCAAAGCTTCACATTGGAACCATGCTGCCTTGTTAATCTCCAGATAGAAATATATCCAAGAATGAAACCTATGGGTGAAGGCTTCATCTTAGCATCCAGTATCAAATTGGTCCTTTGATTCACCTCAGACCTGAAATTCTTGATATAGAGGCACCCGCAAAATATATAAGCTAATGTAGTACCAAAGGAGTTTCATTTCCAGCAGTGCTCAGCATTTATGAGGTTCATTATCATTAGTCTATGTGGGGACAAATATATTTAAAAAAAAAATCCACACACCTGTATTTTGGTTTCTCATTCAGTTCTTAAAATAAATGATGCATAGTATGAGCTGCAGATTGTTAAGATTTCCTCACGGCCTACACACTGAAGAGGATTTTACATCCATTTAAGCTGAAAACTAAGCAAAATGAACCTTGAGTGGTCTTTAGAGCTAAATCTTCATGATTAATTAATAACCTGAGTTAGGGGGCCTAATTTTTATTTCCTTTAAGTTCCTTTATACACACTGACAGTGTGAATGTGAATCAGACCCAATATATGTGGTGCTTTCTGGTTTCACAGCTACAAAACTTTTGAGCAAAACATTCTTTTTTGATCAAGAGTAATTCTGAAGTTCCCAGAACACTGTTTCTCTTTTCATTTGGTGATCTTCTCTTCTGCAGCATTGGTGTGCTAGTCATCTATCGGTCCAGGAACCGCTACTTTAAAATGAGCTTTGATGTTATTTCAGATGAATATTATTAAACAATTTTATCATGCACATGCTTTTCTATAAAGAAAAAAGGTCATTGATCATCTCAAATTCACCAGGTATATTTTTAAGATTAAGAGAGGTTTATGTCCAGCATTTTATCCTCACTCTAATTGACCTATGTGAATTTAAACAGTGATGATTAGTAAAATGAAGATACCTACTTTTCATAATCCTTTTACTAAATACTGCATATGCAAAAACCTTGAATATTCCTAAATATTGCAGGCTGTATCATTGTCAAAGCAAAGTTCTTTTCATAATCAAGAAACTAAATTTAAACATCATTTATGGCATTTATGACTGTGCATTTAAACAAACAAACAAACAAAAAGGCTAGTGACTTTTATTGCAATATTACACTCGGTGTGTCCTGAGTTACAAATCAAAAAACAGACACTTTCAAAATGCTAAACATTCAACATCACATATCCAAACTGTACACCAATTAATTTTTTGGCCCAGACAATAATATACCATTTCACTACAAACAAAAAAAACCTCAAAAACATATGTTGATTAGCAACACAAAATTTCAGACCTTATGAAGAAGGATTTTTTTTTTAATTTCCAAAATTCTGTCTCCACACCTAAGAAAAGTGCTTGAGGTGCAAGTAATAGCATGAAGAGGATTTTCTCTTCTGAGCATGTTTCCCTCACTTTTGCAGATTTTTAGCTTCCCTCAACCATGGTGGATATAAGTACTATAACTTGTCATTAACTGAGCCAGATTAATCTGCTGGTCTAAAAGCAATCATCATTTTTAGGGTGGGTTTTCTTGTAATTACTGGTGTGAGCTAATATCAGAGGCTATGTCTACACTTGTTAATTTAAATCAACTTAGCATGTCCCCACTCAAAAATTAAGTCAATTTAGAGGGGACCCTGCCAAATCAACCTAGAGTGTCCACACTGGATGCCTAGATCGACTTGTAGGGGCTAGGTGGACCTGGGACAGGTCCACGGTGGCGGGGGGGGGGCACCCCTTGTCAAGTGCCGGGGGGCTCAGCCTTTGCCCCATTGTACCTTGGTACAATGGGGGCTGAGGGGGACAGGGGCCCTGGCAGGGCAAAGGAGCAGGGTGGATAGGGCTCTGTCCTGCCCTGTGGGGGGGGCACGCCAGGCTTTGGCTGTCCCAGTCACCCTGGCAGGGAAGGCAGTGGAGAAGCCCTGAAGCCCCCTAAGTCAACTTAAAGTCAACTTAGGGCTACTGTGCATCCACACTGGCTAAGTCGACTTTAGAAAGTCGACTTAGCCAGGAAAGTCAACTTAAAACTAGGTTTAGTAAAGTCGACTTTAATTTTCCTTAAATCTTGTATGTATAGTTTAGTATAGTATTAAATCAATCTTAATTAATCAACTGCTTAAGGAAATTGTAGTGTGGACGCAGACTAAATTAAGTCAACTTAAGCAAGCTTAAGTTGACTTAATTTGTAAGTGTAGATGCACCCATAGTTATCTACTCCTCTTGCTTTTTTATGATCATTTCCCTTTATCACGCTCTCCACTTCTTCTCTCTTCAGTTGCCTTAGAAGCAGTTTGCATTATCTATAGCTCTTCCAAGCTTCTATGTTAGCTCCTTCAATGGACCAGCCTGCATTCAACAAATAAAATTACACTCCCACCGGGCTGAACTAAGTTTTTTTTCTCCCAGTAACCATCCAACACACATTTTTATATCTTTTCCTCTGATCAGTGAAGTTGTGTCTTGATGGGCCTATTGCTCCTTTACATTGCATCCTTAATTTCATAGATTTGTAATACCTCATGAGATGCATCAGGAAGGTGTGTTAAAAAGAAAACTCATCCAATAGTCTGCCTAAATCAGCCTTCTGAAAGAACTCTCTTCATGTCTAAAAGCATTGTAAGGAGCTCCTTTCTTTAGGTGTAAGCCTTTCCTGCTAACATTACTGTTCAGAGGAGAGTCTTAACAATGGTGTACCAGTACTAAATGTTTCTTTCTCCAAGCCAACATATTACTTAATGGACAAAGACTCCTTTTTCTCTTGGAGTGTGTCCAGTTCACCATTGTTAAACAAAGGAAGAGGGAAAGTGACTTCGTTCTAATGAGTCTGCCTCTTTATTCCCAACGGGAAAGTCTCAGAAGATTTTCATTAGAAAAGACAGAGGGTTTAGAAATGATAGAGGGTTTTTTGTTTGTTTGTGTGTTTTGTTTTGAAAATAAGCCAAACCAAGGCATTCCTAAACTGAAACATGCTTATCTTAGAAAACAATTTAAAATTTAGCTGATCATTATTAATTACAGTAAACCCTCCCCATATTGAATACATAGCCTACTGCCAGCTTTAGAGCTGGAAAGGGCTTTGACATAATGTGAAATGAATAATAGTTCATGTTATTAGAATCTAGCTGGTCTGTTGGACAAAGATAACAAACTAGGAGCCTGTGAATTCTTTAAAATCTTTGTTGTACAGAGACTGGCATATGTCACTGGCTTTTAGATATGATTAATAGAATGTAATTGACAGAAAAAATATCAAAGACCTCACAAAGCTGTATTACCAGCAAAATGAATGAGTAAAACTCATTTTTTATCATCAGCTCCGTGAGCAACTATAAACATATTTTTAATCTGCTGATTGTTCACCATCTTTAAGGGACTTGCTATATCTATATCTATCTTCAAAGTAAATATATCATTGTGAGTGAATATATGTCCTCTTCAGATATGGAGTACTTCTAAACATTTGCCTCCATATTTCTGTTTCAATAAACTATATTTTGACCATAAAATAAATGCACAATCATTTTTGCCACGTACAAACCTGCTTCATTACTGACTAAAGAAAAAGGCATTTTGTGTTATATTTTTAAGTACACCTTGAAGTTAAAGTGCCTAAATGTGTAGGTAAATGAATACCGATAAAGCAAGCAATATTCCTAAATATATTCTAAAATATGTAACTGTCAGAGGTAATAAGTTATAAAGTAAGAATGTAGACACTTCTTGAATGATCTGAGGGGCATGTTAATGGAGCACAATGAAGACAGATAGCGCCATTCTAATACTATTGAGTAGACAGACGCCTCATGAAATGCATCTCTGCCAATGCACATCAATCTCGCCATGATGGTTGCTTAGATTAGACAGAGAAAAAGTACTCCTGTGAATCCTTAAAAGGCTATTTCTGTCTTTTGTAAAGTTGTTTAACTTTGTTTTCATTTTATGGGGATTGTCTGAACTTTAATGCACACAGAAGCCTACAGATCTGTCCTCATAAAAATCTCCTGAAAGTAGTGGTTGTTACCAAAACATAAATTGAGTTACTGATTTACCTACCCAGGCTTATCCCGCTTCAAGTTATACACTATTTTTTAAATTATTTTTGTAACATGCACAAATCTATTAATAAAAAAGAATGCCATTTATTGATTTTTACATTTTAGATAGTGATGCTGAAAGCTAACCTTTATACTCCACAACACAATTGTTTTAGGTTTTCAAATCTAATATTTGTGTGTCCGGGAGCAAACATAAAACCACTCTGATCAGCCCGGAGTTACCAACTTCCTTAAAAATAAGATTCATGGACTTCTAGTGGATGTGCCTATAGTGTGATTGTATTATTTGTAATCTGAAAGCAAACATCCAAACATATTGCTGTCATTCACCATTCATTATAATGCTCAGTGGCAACATAATACAAAATATGGCTGCCTGCATTTTATAATAATTTGTTTTCAGCCTTGCTAAACCCACAGTGACACAAAGTGAAAATAAACTGTATCAAAGTTCAAACCATACCCTGAGGTCTGTAAATAAAAACAAACACAATCTATTATTAAAGACACCATTATCAAGATACAGCCTGTTTGAAGAGTGCTTAACTGTCGAACAATGCTTTAAGGATAGGGAACAAAAGCTGTCAAGGTAAATTAGTTTTAAAATGATCATGTTGTTTTCACTTCTACAAAGGATCTATCATTTGGGAAGTTTAAAATCACAGTGCCAATGTAGAAAAACAATGCTTGTTGATGATTTTATATAACTTTTCTTAGAAGGATTTGTTTTTATTATTTTCCCATAATGAAAGTTCCATAACTGTTTATACAGAAGGCCAGATTCTAACTAGATTCTAATATAGTGGTTCCCAACCTTTTTAGCTCGAGGGTCACAGATATCATTTTTACATCACCAAACGGCCACCAGTTTCCCCAAGAGTGGAGCCAGATGGAAGGAGTTCAACAAGGCGGCTGTCTCCTCATTGGTCTCCCATTTACCTTGCTTCAGCAGGGAAACCACTCCTGTCCTGTTGCTCTGTACGCTACATCTGGGTTCCTAGGCTCCCCTCACCTCTGGCTCTAGCAGGGACCCCAGCACATATGGATCTAGGCAGAGCACTTTACTGTGCTCCCTGCTACATATAGGGTAAGAGGAGTGCTGATCTCCCATCCCTTTTGACTAGAGCATGGAACCCCCATGAGTCTTTTAGCCCCCCAGAAATGCACTCTGCCTGGGTCTTTAGGAAGTGACTCCCTTCTGCAGCCAGCAGGAGGAGAACCACGAGCCACTAGGAAAGCACTCATGGACCACTTTTTTGCCCCAGGTCCACAGGTTGGGAACCACTGTTCTCATACTTTATTTACTAAGAGCTACATTGAGACTCCTTGGGGAGTAAGGAGCTATTTAAAAAGAGTGCAAGTATCAGAAGCTAATCTAGAGAATAGAGTCATCTAGGGATAACAACAGAGGAAAAAGGAAATCAAGAATTTATGCATTCTAGGCATTTATGTGACATTAGGAATCACTTTTCCAACTCAGTTAACCTCTTTGTAAAATGGGGCTAACCATATTTACTAACCTAAAAGATGTTATTAGGACTCAACATCAAATATTGCTCTAATTCACAGAAGTCCCACTGACCAAAATAAATTGGATCCTTTGCAAGAATCAAATTCTAATTAAGCTTTGAAAAGCATTATACAAGAACAATTTTGGGGAAAAATGCTATATTTCCTATATCCCTTCACCTCCACAAACCAAACAATAACTCTGTTCCCCAGGAAATTAACAAATATCCAACTCTCACCACCCTGCCTATATCTGTTCTTTGAAATAATGATGTGTTGGAGATGTTTCTTGAGAGCATCTTTTTTAAAAACGTCATCATCAATTTAAAGGGAAGGTCAGGATGATTCCCCTACTTTGATACAGTTCATTACCAGCCCTGATACTGCAAAGCCATCACTGGGAGAGATGATTTATGTCCTAGCACCCAACTGCAATCATACAAGTTGAACATTTGGCCATTCTAGTGACTTCTTCCATAGGGTTGGTCCTCCAGACATCATTGTGTTGTATAGCAACTTCTGATGGTTTTTTTTAAACATGTTTATCGTCCACACTTTAGAATGAAATCAAAACCCTTTGAACATATTTGAGAAAATGGAACTTTGACCAAGTGTCTGTTATTGGCCTGAAAACAAAAGGTTTTGATTCAGAAAGTGTTTTTGTGTCCAGGGTCACACACAGTGCGAGGCGCTCTCTCTCTCTCTCTCTCTCTCTCTCTAATAGCCTATGTCTACACTTACAAAGTTAAGTCAACTTTGTTAAGTTGACTTAACAAGGTCGACTTTAAGTCAAATTAAAATCGACCTTGTTAAGTCGACTTAAAAAATTGGCTACACGTTAAATCGACTTTGTTAAGTCAATTTAACAGCAGAGATAGCCATTATATTGGCTTTAAGTTAACACTTAGCGTTAATCCCCGTCTACACTGGCCTTAAATTGACTTAAGGAGTCGACTTAAGGCTTAAGTCGACCTAAAAGGAGGTGTTAAGTCGACTTAAGATTTCCTTAAGTTGACTTAAGAAAAGTCCAGTGTGGATTCAGCTTTGTTTAGGTCGACTTAAGCGTCCTTAAGTCGACCTAACTTGCCAGATGCACCCATACTGTGTAGCCTGGGATTCAGTGACCCACATTTAAAAGCCCGAGTCAGGCTTTTTCTTGTTTGAAGGAGGGAGAGCCAGGAATTGATATTTCATCTCCCAAACCCCAAATGAGGGTCTTAATCACAGAGCTGCAGAGTCACTAACTTTTCTTGTTATGCTAAGAGCACTTTGGATCCCCAAATCCTTCCAGAATCGAAAAGCTCAGGTTTAAACAGAAAGCTGATCACAGTTCCACTTCTGTGAAAATGTTGGATAAATTTTGTTTTCATTCCGCGGAGGAACAAAAACCAATTTCAAAACCTCAAAAGTCTGTGTAAAGGACATCCTTTATCTTCCAGACACCTCTAATTTTCACTATACTTTTTAATTTCCCATTTTAAGCTCTAATTTGCATAAATAAATGAATATATGAACTATCAGATGCATGTGATTTAATCCCCTAGTAGTGCCCTTTTCTCTTTGTGGAAATTGTGCACTGACAATGATTTTTACAGACATACACAAATATTCATAACAAATACATACACTGTGCATTGTAGCATTTCTCAACTACCATTTTATATTATCCATTACAAACCATTATCCATGTTTTACAAACATGGGGGGGAAATTAAGATGATCAGATGTCCCAATTTTCTAGCATGTGATGAAAACCTTTGCTTTAAATCTAATATTGTTTGTTTGGCTAGAAAGTGTTTTATCTTTATCTTTCTTGTAACCATTTCTGGTTTATGCCTCATTGCTTCTACTCACTTTAAATCTCTCTCTTTGTACTTGATCCATTTATTTAATCTAAGCTTGTGTGTTTAAGTTAACGTGTCTGGGTAACTCCATTTGGATTGGCAAATTGTGTGTATATTATTCTCTTCCGGCAATAACACTAATATAGTTGGACTGTCAAGGAAAAGGATGGGCAGCATGGAACATCTATTTCTAGAGGGAAATCTGGCAGTGTGATGGAGTCATCCTCCAATATAACCAAGATTGGTGAAAGCCAAAGTGTAACCCAAGAGTGGCTGTCAGGCTGCAGTTACACAGAAACACTCAGGGTATGATTTGCATGCTGGAAGGCTCTTTGTGCATGGCCATGTTGGGAGTCAATATCAAAAAGGCATTGCAAGGTTCCAGAGCCAGGGTGATATACCCCCCCTCACTGGTCTAGTGGAATACCCTGCACATTCCTATATCTTTCACCTAATTAATATGTGTTGCTCTTGCATGAAAATACTTATTCTATATTTACACTAGAAATGCTACCCTGACATAGTTATAGCAGTGTAGACATGACAATGAGAGGAGGGGTTCTTCCATCACTGTAATAAACCCACCTCTCAAGAGGCCATAGCTAGTTGTGTCTAAATCAGGGTTTTTCAGAGGCTAAACGACATCACACAAAGCATGACATTTTTCACGGCCCTCAGTTATACAGCTGAGTCAACCTAACTTTGTAGTAGAGACCAGGCCATACTAAAATATTTATATGTGAATAAAATAAGCTTCTATACATGCATTTGTGCATGGTCTTATAAATGTTCACATAAAAATGTGCATGTTTGGATCAAATTGGAAGTTGGATGTAGCAAAAATATTTGTGAATAAATGTTTTCACTGTCCCAACTAGTCAGATACATGCACGCACACACGCACACCACCTTATCTCAATTATATTACAAATATAGCTTGTAGATTTAAAATTGGAAATGCTAGATATAAATTTCAAAATGATCAGGTGAGAAAATATCCTGAATGACATTAACAAAATTTAAGCTGTGTGAACTAGCTTTGAGTAATCCCAGGGCTTTAGAAAGAGTCACCAACCAATCCAATTCCCATTTTCCCCAAAACATTTTTTAAATGATTCTTTCCTGTTTTTAAGTGTAGATGTGCCTTATGGCATCTGACACTGACCGCCTTCCCATACAGGTACCGCCTTTCTGTGAGAAGCCTAGTACAGCCTAGTGAGTTTTTTCATATTTCAGTATGGAATGAGCAAACACCAATTTAATAAACATCCTGTAAATGCCTAACTAATAAGTTAATCACCCATGCAAGGAGGCAATGTGTACATTTAGTGGGTACCATCCCTTTGAGAAAGAAACTTCTGGCCAAATCTCCATACCAGATATGCTGGACAAAGAGTGCAAAGCTCATTCAGACATCTCTATCTCAAGCCTGCATGCTTGTGTGTCAAAGGGTTTCAGGGATGGGCTTACTATATGATCTGATTGCTGGTCTGCTCAACATTATACCCAGCAAATATGCACAATTTACACTGTAAAAATCCATCTAGAATCACTGACAACCATTTCAGCACCAAATCCTACTTCTGTATCTTCAGAATGGCATTACGGGTTGATCAAGTAATGGCAATACAACTCCTCAGTGCCTAGGAACAATGTCTGAGGAATGAGGAACACCTAAGCAGTAGAAGCAGTACATACAGCCATGCCCTCCTTGCAGAGACCCTGAGGAGAAGAGGATTTTCCAAATGAACTCAAAAAAAACAAAACAAAAAAACCCCAACCATGAAGTTAGTGGGCCTTGTTCCATGGGAAGACTATTGGTCCACATATTGTCTTTCAACCACACTGAGAAAATGAGTCAAAAACTACATGCACTAGGTGTTACACCATTTCCTGAGCAACTTTCTGTGATCTTTCACTTAGAAAAGCATGATTTAAGCCACAGTGATTAAGAGTATATTTTCTTGGAGATTTATTTGGTACGTTGAAATTTAATCGCAACTCTAAAGTGGGTCTAGAGTATTTCCTATTTTATATCAATCGTGTGCAGGAGGAAGATCCTGCCAAAATCTGTGCCAACTGCAAAGAAGGAATGATTATCTAAGGGTAACTAACAAGTGGTTCAAATCGAATTTCAGCAATTATTAATTATTACCATTTAACATTTATATTGTAACAAACCTAGAGTCCAACAAGGCACAATGCAGAGTGCAGTACAAACATATAGAAAGTTACAGTCACTATTCCAAACAGCTTACAGTCTAACAGTACTATGGAATGTGTGCATGGGAGAAGCAAATAGATAGTGTGGAGATGACAGGGTAATAAATATAAGGGCATATTTTCAATTATTTGCTAATCAAGTCCAGCAATCACAACATATCTACTGACTAGTTCCAATATATAAAGTGAGCTTACATGTTATAGTGCCCCAGGGTACATCTACACTAGTAAATTAAGTTGACTTAAGCAAGCTTAAGTCGACTTAATTCACTCTGCGTCCACACTGGAGTTTCCTTAAATCGACTTAAGCTGCTTCTTAAGTTGACTTAAGAAAATTTAAAGTTGACTTAATTAGACCTCCTTTTAAGTCGACTTTAATGCTTAAGTTGAATTCTTAAGTCGACTTAAGCCAGTGTGGATGCCCTAAGTCGACTTGATTTAGGGCAGGGCAGGGGAAAAAGGGAGCCCCTGCTCCCTTCTCCCCAGGAAGCCGCTAGCGGCTTGTCCCGGCTCCCTTCTGGCAGGGACCAAGTGGTCCTGGCCAAAGGGAGCCCCATGGTCCCTCCTAGCCGGGACTGAGCGGTGCCGGCCAGAAGGGAGTGCAGGTCTCCTTTCTGCACGGTACCATATTCCAGCTTCTGGGGAGCCT
Organism: Pelusios castaneus; assembly: GCA_007922175.1. Classification (NCBI taxonomy): domain Eukaryota; kingdom Metazoa; phylum Chordata; order Testudines; family Pelomedusidae; genus Pelusios; species Pelusios castaneus. The sequence continues at coordinate 9,888,581 of ML685813.1, forward strand.
CTGGGGGCTCCCTAGTAGCTGGAGCACAGTCCCAGACAGAAAGGAGCCACAGGGCTCCATTCTGGCCAGGACCACTGGGGCCCCAGCAGAAAGGAGCCCCGTGCTTCCTTCTAGCTGAGACCACCATGGGTCCCAGCAAGAAGGAAGCTGTGGCTCCCTTTTTTGCCAGGACCGCTCGGGTCCCGGGCAGAAAGGAGCTGTGGGGCTCCCTTCTAGCCGGGACCGCTAGGGTCCTGGAGAGAAGGGAGTGTGGGGCTCTCTTCGGCCAGGACCACTCGGTACCAGCTAGAAGGGAGCTGAGCAGTCCAGGCCAGAAGGGAGCTCCATGCTCCCTTCTCCCCCAGACCGCTCAGGGGCTTGCTGCCTCCGGGATAGCCAGCCCTGTGGTCTAGTGTAGACTCTCTAAGTCGACTTAGTAAGGCCAGGTTTAAGTCGACTTAAGAGTCCTGTGTGGACTCTCTAAGTCGACTTAATAAGGTTGACTTAAAGTCGACTTAGTAAAGTCGACCTAAATTTCTCAGTATAGGCATAGCCTTAAAGACAAAGAAACAGCATTTCTATTTGATGTGGTGGGGGACAGCTAGTTAGTGGAGGGATTCAAAAAGGAGGAAGAAGTGGTCAAAGTGATAAATCACAAAGGCTATGTCTACACTAGAAAAAGTTAGGACGACTTTGTTAAGACAACTTAATACGGTCAACTTTAAGTTGACTTAAAGCCAACCTTATTCAGTTGACTTAACAAAGTGGACTAAGTCAACTGAACTTTAAGTCGACTTAGTCCACTTTGTTAAGTCGACCTAACCACTCTTAAGTTGACTTAATAAAATTGACTTAAGGGTTATTCCACGTCCACACCATCCTTAACTTGACTTAAGGAGTCGATTTAAGGCTTAAGTTGACCTAATGGGTGGTTCTTCTTAAATCAACTTAAGCTTTCATTAAGTCTATTTAAGGAATTTCTTTAGTCGACAATGAAAATCTGGTGTAGACAGGGAGTAATTTAGGTCAATTTAAGGGTCCTTAAGTCGACCTAAATTGCTAGTGTAGACATACCCAAAGATTATCCTGTCAACAGCATTTTGAATAGATGGAAGTATAGGATGATGGGTTGGGAGGGTGGGGGGAATTTGTGGACAATATAGTTGGCCCTCAAGGCTAGAGGGAAGGAAGTGACATTAAGTGGTGATGGCCTGAACTATCTAGGAAGATAATATCTGTAATATTATATGGGTGTATGTGGTAAGGCTTAGAAAAAGCTTCCACAAATGGGTCTAGAGATAGGGGTATCGCAAACTAAGAGTCTGAGTGACAGGGATGATGATCAATTAATCAAATCTGACAGCATGAGTAAGAAGACACTACTGTCATGTGTGGCTTCTTTGCAGATTAAGAGAGGACTTCAGTTTCCACGGCTGTCATTTCAACATCTTTTATAACCCAATAAAATCACATACAATTTGTTTCATAGACAACAGAGTCCTGTGGCACTTTTAAAGACTAACAGATTTATTTATCGCATGAGCTTTCATGGGAGAAAATCCCACTTCGTCAGAAGCTTTGAAGATAGGAAAGTTACAGAGTGGGAGGAAATTAAATGCAGGGGAGTATATGACATAGCATCAGGTCAGGCTGTAACAGCAAATCAAAATAGGTGTTAGGATTCAAAACACTGGGGAACAGCACATAGAGGAGGGGGAGGTCAATTCACTTGATGTAATGCGAGAAAAATCCATAGTCCCTGTTTAACCCCAAGACAACTGAGTCAAATTTGCATATAAGTTCCAGTTCTGCAGACTCTCTTTGAAGCTGTGATTTGTTATTCATCTGTTTCAACACAGCTATTAACAAGTCGTTAAGGGAGTTAGCAGGGAGATTGAAGTGTTCCCCTACAGGTTTTGCAGTGTTGCAATTTCTGATGTCAGATTTGTGTCCATTGATTCTTTGGCGCAGAGACTGTCCTGTCTGTCCAATATATAAGGCAGAGGGGCATTTCCGGCACATGATGGCATAAATCACATTGGTGGATGAGCAGGTGAACGAACCCTTGATGGAGTAGGTGGCATGATTAGGCCCTGTGATGGTGTCATCAGTGTAGATATGAGGGCAAAGTTGGCAGCGTGGTCTGCTGCAGGGCTGTGTTCCTGCTTTAGTGTTTCTGCTCTGTGATCTGTAGTTGCTGGTAAGTATCCTTTTAAGATTAGGGGGCTGTCTGAAAGCAAGGAGAGGTCTGTCTCCCAAGGCTTGAGAGAGTGAGGGATCATCTTGTAAAATAGGCTGTAGATTTTTGATGATGTGTTGAAGAGGTCTGGCTTGGGGGTTGTAGGTGATGACCAGTGGCGTTCTGTTGTTATTTTTCATGGGCTTCTCCCATGCAATTTGTTTCATAGTACTGTTAAAAAAGGTCTTGGTAGAAATAATAAGGCAAAATGCTAACACCTCATAATGTTAACTAGAGATAGGGAAATAATGGAAACATTAATATGTCATCTATTTTACTTGGGAAAAAAAGATTTTTGAAGGAATAATATGACATTATTCAACCAGTTCCATTAATGATAGTGTTTGAGGTATTCAGATATGTAATATGCTCTTTTAAAAAACCTTTTTAACGAAGACAATATTTTCAATAAAACTTTAACATGTTGCATTGTACCTTACTTGCTCAGGATTAGATTAAGATTAAAAGAACCTGCCTAAAAAAATTGGCTTGCTTGCTGAGGATCCCTCCTCATCTGGGTATATCAGTAAGGGGGACTGCATTTCTAAATTCCTGCCCTCTTCCCAGTGTATTTCTTGATTATACTCCTTTACTAAGAACAGTATTTTTTTAAGTTACAAAAAAACCCAACAATTCTTAATGGCAGTGACACTGGAACCACAGAAAGCATACTGGAAAATAGTATTAACATAAGAAAGCTAGCATCTAAATTATTCACACAGTGAATGATAAAGTTCATCTGAACCTGAAGTTGAACACCTTGGCTATGTCTACACTTGAGAAGTTAGGTTGACTTTATGAAGTCGACTTAATAAAGTCGACTTTTAGTCGACTTAAAGTGGACCTTATTAAGTCAAATTAACTTGTCAAATGTAGACATGGCCACTTTTTGACCTTTTTAAGTTGACTTAATAAACTCCACCAAGTCGCTAATCCCAGTCTCCACTGGCTTAAGTCAATTTAATAAAGTTGACTTAAGTGCTAGTTCGAATTAAAATGAGGTGTTATTAATTCAAACTAACTTTCCCTTAACTCGACTTAAGGAGCATCTTAAATTGATTTAAGGAAAGCCCAGTGTAGACGCAGAGTATTTTAAGTTGACTTAAACCTCCTTAAGTCGATTTAATTTGTAAGTGTAGATGCACCCCTTGAAACTATTAAAAGACATAGATCGTGCTAAAATATAGGAAAGAATGCTGCATTTGAATACTAATGTTGCTATCTGGAGAGCTTCAGGCCTGATTTATTTTCAATAGTTACACGGAGTTTGGAGAAAACACTATTTTTACTAGAAAATGGACTGATTCTGCTGCCTGATCTAATGGCAGGGACAAGTGTGAGATACATGTCATGGTGGCCCAGAATATGAAATACGTAAGAGAGCCAAGTCTCACTCAGACACTTTAAGTCTTCTTAGTTAAGTAAAATTAAGCAACAAGCATTGTTATTAAATACTTTTTGAAAACATCTATTTTAAGTAGTTTCCCCACATAAGCATTTCCCTTTCAAGTAATGTGCGTTCTACCTCTTGTTAATACAGCAAAGTAAATTTTGGGTCAGCTGCTACCTTAACAGAGTTCATGCTAATATGAAGGACTGCTACACTACTCAGAGTGGTGGTTTTTGTTTTTAAAGGACTTAGTTGTCTTTGTTTCACTTGGCTCGTTGTTTTCTTTTTTGTTGTTTTGTTATTGTTGGGTTTCTTTTACAAGGACTCTGCAGCTTTCAATCACTTTCATTCAGAAATTCAATCAGAGACTTCATATAAAACTGAATTTTACCCTATTATCTGAAATGATGTATCAAGATTCCCCATACGCTCAGTGCTCACAATGTCTTTTGCTGACTTTCATGTTACTTTTGCTGAGTATAGACTTTGTGGATATTGTGCCTTCCCTATCATGTTCCTGAACACACATGGGTTGCTTGCAAATGCCCTAATTGAAATCTCTACCACACTCTGTTAGGCTTCTGAGCATAGGCAGTCTTATCTGTGGGGCAGTCTGGGCATTTGTCCAGGGCCCCACGCTGGGAGGGGGCCCTGCCCATGGGGGCAAGGTGGACACCAGGAGATGAGACCAGGCTAGGGCAGCCTGTAAATCTTCCAGCTGCCCACCTTGTGCATGCTGATGTGGGCCAGGGCAGGAGCCGGGCCAGAGAGCAGCTCTGGGTTGCCAGCCAGCTGAGGTGGGGGGCCGGGAAGGAGTAAGTGAGTTGGAGAGGCATGAAGGGCAGGGGGCCAAAGGGAGGAGGGGGGCAGGTGTGGGCTTGGGAAGAGGCAGCAGGGGGCTGGCAGTAAGACCCAATGGAGGCAGGGAGGTTGGCACTGAGATTGTTGTCAAGGATAGTTCCTCTTATGCTGCATAGTGGGGTCCCACCATTGACTTTTGCCCAAGGCCCTGGATTCACTAAGACTGCCCCTGCTTCTGAGTAGCTTCCTAGATTACTGTCTGCTGACAGAGATTTATTTATTTATTTAAAAACACATGTTGAATATTTACAAAACACACATCTTAACAGTAAAGCCATCTTTCTCATAGTCTAGTTTAATTGCATAATATAAACTCCTGTATTCCTCATATTACTTAAGCTACCCAATATAAAACATGGCATCTTTAAAAATCTATGATTGGATATAACTGTGGAAGCAGAAATATTGTATTTTAATATGCTGAAACTGAATATTTTGGTCTCTTTACTGATTAATAAAACACTGAATTTCCTAGTTTGCTAATTTCTTCTCTATTCTGAATAAGTCTGTTAAGAAGATTTTAATTTGTTTTTATTATTTCTCATATGAAATATCTTGATGTACTTAGTTATATAAGCATTACTTTAGCAGCTGTAATCAATTCAGTTTTTCTTACTAAAACATACAACTGCTTTCCTTTCTCTTGTCTTTCCCTAAATTAGAAAGATAAGGTTTCGGTTATTAATCATTATTATTATATTATAAATCATATAATTTCACAGCCTGTGGGTTGCAACTTATAATCATATAATGAACCAACACAGTTACTTTTTAACAATTTCTGCAACTATTAAGTACATTATTAGTTTAACAGACTTACCATATTAAAGTACAAACATCTACTGTAATGATCATTCAATGGAAGATTACAAACAGATATTGTAAGCTTTACAAAGTGCTATGTAGGAAAAAGCACAGTAAAGAATACTAATAAATTGTAAAAGTATTGTATGAACCATGCTCTTTTATTGGTATTACTTTGGTATTGGTAATACCTGGGTGTTCCCAAGTTTTTACACTGTCTGTTCAATATTTTGACTTTTGAACTGCTTGAATCTCACCCTAAGCTTTTTAGGATGAGCACAGGAACTGGAAAGCCAGTAACCTAAACACTAAAAAGTTTTCAGGAAATAGTATTAATATTCTTCAAAAAGATTTTCTCTGGAGCACAAAAACACTTCAGGAAAGAAACTGACAACCCCAAGAAAGAAAAGTTTTTCTAGGCATATGGTTAGGTTGGTCATGCTGTGCTCTGCTTTCTAGTTTTTTCCATGAACACAGCAAGCTGCTGAGGATTTTATTTTTTCTAGTGAACAATTATTTTTCATGCCTCAGCTCCAGGTTTCTTCTGATTTGGAAACTTAACATTTCTGTTCTTATTTCATGTCAAAAAAGGCTAAGATAATTTTGTGGTTTCCTTTTAAAACTTACAAATTGGTAGCTCTGCTAAATAGAGGATACTTTGACCTGATTACTCCTCAGTGGCTTAAAAGTTTTCAGGTGCTATTGCCTCACTGTTACATCTGAGGCTGCAGGGAATCCAAGAACTAGCATAATTGTATTACAAAGCACCATGGAAGCCATGCTGGACAGTGGATGTTCAAAGTGAACTATCTTGCAGAGAACATTAATTCAGATGCTACAGTATCAAAAGAGTAGAGCTGGATCCAGCGTTCACTTTTCAAGAGACTTAACAAGCAAGGAAACAATTACTGAAGAGGTTTGAGTCAGCTAAACACAGGGGATCTGTATAAGGGAGAACTTCCCTTATACAGGAGGATTCTTCAACAGTGCAGAGCTGCTAATGTGCTACCATTTCCACTCCTACTCCTGCAGCTGATGCAAAGGATGTGGAAAGTGGACAGCATATCCTTCATCTCTGCCATCCTTGTCTTCTGAATGGTCACTTGAAGTTGGTCAACTTAGCTTGCCATTATTTCTATTGCTCTCTTTTGGACTTTTCCTGAAACTCTTACTCAATGGAAGTACCCCCATGAGTAAAGGCTGCAGGACTGTCATCCCCCCCACTTTTTTTTCTAAGTTAGCATCTGTTACCGTGCTATTAAGCAATCATGTACCATGAATCAGATCCTTGGAACTGAAGGATCAGGGTTATGGTGAGTATCTCTTGTTGGGGGGAAAAAAGCAAAATTTTCTCTCACCATTTTGGGGGTACCATAAACAGAAGTGAAACAAAGCAGCAAAATTAGCTGGTCTTTTGCTTTTTAAAATATGCTTAAAGCATTTGAAGATTTATTTTCTACTGCTTTTTGTGACAAAATAGATTTGAGTCCAAAATGAGGAGATGAAGCAGTTAGTAAGAGACTTGTGATAGTAGCAGGAGATCCTTCATATTAAAGTTAATTGCAGATGTCCAGGGTATGAAGATGTAGTGATATTAATATGAGCTTGCTCCTCACATGAGAACATATAAGTGGGTTCAACAGAATGTTCTTGCATTATGTTGCTCTCAGTAGTTCCAAAATGATCTCTTCAAAGCAGGCCATAAAATACGTAGTGCTGTTTTATGTACAATTAATTTAGAAGCTTTTATTTTAAATGAAAAGAACTTCATTTTTTCACTCAGAAGGCTGAATGACAGTCCATAATAAGACAATTTAAAGAACATGAGTTTGGCCGATGAAAGAGTACAAATTTCCACCACTCTCAGGATGCTGCATGTGGTCATTCTTTGTGCCCACCAGTGGGATGAAGTTGTGCCTTGAAAATTGAAAAGCAGAATATTTTTAATGGTCTCCAAGCTCATGTGGACTGAATTTCATTACAACAATTGGAATTCTAAATAGGGGAGGGAAAAAAGATGACACTGTCAAAAACATAATAGTAGCTGAAACCTGTCCTGGGACTATCAGAGGGGGCTTGATGCCAGACATAGTTATGGAATCTTGGTCTGATATAAGCTAATGGAAACCCTTTTATTGACTTGAAAGGAACCAGAATTTCATCCTGGATGCTGAATCTGAGCCTGAATCTGAAGTTAATTTAAGAGTTTCGTCTGATTTTGGTCTGCAGGTTGGAGTCTTAAAGAACCATAAACATTTAAAACAAGGCCTGTCCAGTATTGGGCCATACAAAAAAACATGTTCCTTAAGCCATCCATTGACAACATAGAACAGAATAAAGATTCTTAGCCTCTTTTTCCTTACTATTACTGACAACAAGGTTAAACATATTCTCTTTTAAAAAAAAAAACCCAAAGAGTCTGGGGGCACTTTTAAAATCTAACAAATTTATTTATCGCATGAGCTTTCATGGGAGAAAAATCTCACTTCATCATACACTTGAAGATGGAACTTACAGAATGGGAGCAAACTAAAGACTCCTTGTTTGTTTTTCTGGACTAGACTAACATGGCTACCCCTTTGGATATTCACATATAGGGCCTAATACTAAAATGGTTTTAAAGCTAGAAATCTCATTGGCTATGTCTACAATTGTTAAAATTAGTTCGAATTAGTTAGCTCAAACTAACTAATTCAAACTAATTTTAGTTAGTTCGAATTAACTTAATTTTGACCCTGCCAGCAGGTAGAGGATCTTGGGGAGCCGCTGCCACACACACTAGTGAGGTTCAAGTCAATAGGTGTTTTATTGGGGGTGAACAAGGGTAAATGGAATGGGACAGTGAGATATATAAAGGATACCGGGAGATGCGTCTCCCTATTAAACAGAATAGTGTCACAGTGGGATAATATAGTTGTAAATGTTATGATGAACCAATGTAAATCAATGTAAACCAATGTAAATCAATGTAAACCAATGTTTTTTTTTTTAAGTATAAACCAATACAATAAAGGTATACAAAGCAACTGTACCAATGAGAGATGGAGCCACTGTACCAATGAGAGGCAGAGCAACTGTACCAATGAGAGACAGTCAATAAAAGCAAGGTTAGAGGAAATGACCAGGGAGTATGGGCAGGCAGTAGCAGAGGGATAAGGAAAAACACAGCAGCAAAGGCTGCAGTAAGCCTTGAAGCCCTGCAGGGGGAGACTTTAAGTAGTCAGTCTGCAGGCCAGACACTGAAGATGGGCTGGAGCGTGCTTGGAGCGGAGGTGAGCAGGGGAACAGACCAGGGAAGCATACTCAGAAGGTGGGGGCAGGGTAACACGTGGAGGGAGTGCATGGGGAAACTGGGCAAGGGAATGGAGGTAAAGGGGAGGTCTAGGGTAGGCAGCAAAACACAAGGGGTCGGGGGGTTTGAAGGGAAGACCAGACAAGGGTTCCAGGCGGCAGAAAAGGAATGGAAAGAGGGTTTGGGAAGTTCGGGGCAAGCGGCAGAGGGAAAAGGCAGCGAGGGAATGGACCTGGGAAAGTCGGGGAAAGCGACGGAGGGCAGCAAAGGGAGTGGAGAGCGGGTTCGGGAAAGTCGGGGAAAAGCGGCGGAGGGAGCAACGGAGAGTGGGTTTGGGAAATTCGGGGAAAGGCAGCGGGGGGAGCAAAGGGAGAGGAGAGTGGGTTCAGGAAAGTCGGGGAAAAGCGGCGAAGGGAGAGCGGGTTCGGGAAAGTCGGGGAAAGCGGCGGAGGGAGCAACAGAGAGCAACGGAGAGGAGAGCGGGTTCGGGAAAGTCGGGGAAAAGCGGTGGGGGGAGCAACGGAGAGGAGAGCGGGTTCGGGAAAGCCGGGGGAAAGCACGTGGAGACGGGGAAGGCAACAGCCAGGCGGCAAAGGGCTCGGGAAAGGCACGGAAAGAATCTTAACAGATCTATAACGGGGCACAATAGTAAAAACTTAATCTAACAAAGATAAAACTAAGGAGAAAAAAACGACAGCAAATCAGTAGCAACAAACTTACAATGGTAAAACTTAACACAACTAATCAGCAGCAATTCAGCAGCAACAAACTTACAATAGTAAAACCTAGTAACAAACTTCCAATAATAAAACTTAACACTGTGTGAGGTTGGAACGGCTGGGAGCAGGGAGCTCCGGGCAGGGCCCACAGAGGCAGACAGCTCAGCAGCGGCATGGCTTATGCTACCACGGTGGAAAGGAACCGCGGAGCAGGAAGGGGTCTCCGGTAAAGACCCCGAGGTAAATTTAGAGCTTGCCCACTGGGGAAAGCGATCCCAACGACCTAAGGCAGAGAGAATCTGAGAGGGGGGAATCTTACCAATCCCCAGGTGTCTAATACAAGAAATTTATGTTTTGGTCTTTGGACAAGAAAAATACATTCCTAAGAAATATGCCTTATTACTAAATTGGACCAGAAAGTAGTTTCCTAATGTTTTTAATGTGAAATATATATTATATTTATTTATTTATTTATTTATTTATTTATTTATTAGCTTTTAGAACTTTTACCATCAGTTGGTTTTATTAATGGTGCTCCACAATAACTACTGCAATGGCCAATAGCAACAAAACTGTACATTAGTAAAGTAGCTCGTCACTCCTGCACACTGCCTAGGAACTTCTTACAGTGAGGCACCGAAGTCTGACCTTAATATTGAAACCGTGGTGCACTGTTTGTCAGACAAGCAAAAATCAGAAGAAAGTGGTTCTGTAACCTTGCAAGGCATGCACACTTCATCTTTACCTCACAGGCTATCTTTTCCATGCAAGACTTAAAAAGACAATAATGGGAAATACAAATTTTCATTCATTATCTCCTGTTGCTCTGTAATCACAGATATAAGAATGGGAGAATATTTAAAAGTGCACATGTAGACATAGCCAGAGAGAGGCCAGCAACAAAAATCCAGATCTGTTTCCTAACAAACTTTGGGAAAATACCTACAGATTTGAAATAATTCTGCAGCGTGGGCCCATGTCTAGGATTCATTGAAGATGCTTTTTAATGCTAAAAATAATTATAACAACTCTTTAAAAATAATTGGAACTGGCTGAATCTTTCTTTTAATTCCGATTTGTGAATATTTTTTACAAATAAATATCTCTGAGTTTGGCTCACAAGATTTGTGAGGTCACAGTTTTTATTATATCTGAGAATCTGAGGGTAGTTTGGATATTTGTGAATTCCCAAAATGTCATTGATTGTGTCATTTGTTGGCTACAATTTACTGCTAGTTATTTCTTGCTATCCTCTTAGAAATGTTTCAGTCATCCAATTAGTAAGAAGAATCATTTAAAAAAGTGACATGAGTTATCAGCCATGATACAGAATTGCAAACAATCTATAGTATAAAAAATATTTTTCCAAACTCCTGCTGTTTGGGAAATACTTGTGCATACTGGGTTCAGCATAAGACTGGGAAATTAGGAGAATATATTTGGAGGAAACTAGGGTCAGTTCACTAACTAAAAGTGAGAAAAGGTTATTAACATATGTCTAATGATTCAATCTTCATCAATAGTACTTTTTATTTTTATAACTTCTATCCAAAAATCTTAAATATTTGGAAAGCAGTCATGAATTTATCCTCACAACACCAATATATGTAATTTAGTCTTTGTTGCTTCCATGGTACAAGTGGAGAAATAGAGGCTTAGATTTAAAATGACTTTTCTAAAGGTCACACAGGAAGACTTTGGTAGAATCAGTAATTAAATTAGACCTCCTACTTTTGTGCTGAACCCACATAGTCATTTAAATATGTGGACATTCATTTACTGCATAATTTAGTATGCTCAGAAACCAAATGTTACTATCACCACTTTTAATCTCCAATTATATAAAAGAATAGGCTTGTGTATAATTTTACTCCTGAGTGTACTCCTGTTGATTTCACTGGGATTATTCACAGGTGCAAAGTCATGTATGTGCCTGAGTGTCTGCAGAATGATGGTTGTAATGTTTTTTAACCAACAAAAATCTGAAATCAGTATGTCAAAAAAAAAAAAAACCCTCTATCTGTGGAAGTGCCATTTTTGGGGTTAAACCAATATTGTAATTTGATGACAAGTTCCAGAGGGGTAGCTGTGCTAATCTAGTTCAGCAAAACAAACGAGGAGGCTTGTGACACTTTTAAAGACAAACAAAATGTATTTATCGCAGGAGGTTTCATGTGTATAATATTACTTCATCAGTGTAGCAAAGAACTGTGCCTTCCTCAGAGCCCAAGGAAGGGCCTGAATGCCCCTCCTGGAAAGACTCAGGCACTGCAGGACTCAGTAGCTGAGGGGTGGATCCTGGACAGGAAGGGGAGTTATAAAATGCCAGCTGGGGAGATCAGTAGGGCCCAAGTTGCCACAGGGGAAGGATGCTTCTCCCCTGAGTATGGAAGCCCGAGGAGATTTGGGCCCTACTGCAGAGCTGTCCCCTGTTCCTCTGGTAGGCGACCCAATGGCCTACCCAGCCTATTCGGCCCTAGTGACTGGGAAGGGGTACTGGGCACAGTAAACTGGGGGGGGGACATTCCCCAGCCCAGTGGGACCCGAACGGGGGGCCCTTCTGTAGTGGTGCAGTGGTGCCACTATGGCCCCTTAAGGGTTAAAAAGGGGCTTGACTGGAACAGCCAATCAGCGGCAAGTGCCTGGAGCAGCGGTCTGAGGGCAAGGAGCCGAGAGCAGATGGCGGCTGGATCCAGGCCGGTGAGAGTGGCATGGCTGGGGGCTGTAGGGAAGTAGCCCAGGGAAGTGCAGAGTGTGAACTACAGAGACTGGAGGGAGGTGGAAGGCCTCTCTGGAGGCACAGAGGATCCCTGGGTCGGGGCCTGGTGTAGAGGGTGGGCCCAAGTCATTCCCACTCCTCCAGCGTGCCAGGAGCGGCACAGGTGGCAGGATGGGTACAAGCTCGCTGGCCCTAGACTGTTTTATACTGTGGCTGGTGTAGAGCGAACTGGATTAGACTGCAGGGGGCGGTCAATGAACTAGGTCTGGCCACTGCCACAAAGTGGGCCAGGGGACCTAGCTGTACCCCAGAAGGGGTGGGGACACGAGTCTTGGCCGGAGGGATGAGTTCCTAGAAGAGGACTCAGGGACTGAGTCCAGCATGTGGGAGCAGACCACAGACTACCAGCAGGGGGACCACTTAAGCATTCTCCAATAACATCACCAGGAGGCGCCTTGCTGGTGAGTTCCGTGCATGAGACTGCTACACCTTCCCTGGGGTCTACTGGAGCCAGAGGAACCTGAGGACTCTGAGGAACCACCAGGCCCCTACAACGTGGAGGTGCTTCCATATTGAGGAACTCTGCATCCCAGAGGAACTGCTGGGACCCTGCAAGCTGGACAATGTACCCTCCACCGACAGACCTGGTTATTCATTGTAGATGTCATAGACAAAATAACATGTTCTCATTAGTCAAGTACATGTTCATTTTAAAATTATAAAATATATCCTTAGAATATGGAAATCTTTATCAATAGACATTATGAACATTTTTAAGGTACAAAATGTTCTGAAATACGTTCATGATTAGCTAAATAATATATTGATTTATGCTACAATTTAAAGAATTTACCTTTAATAAGCTCATTAGATTTCTGTTCTACATTAATCATTAACATCTTTTTTTTGATTGTAAAGATACTTTAAAGTCACAGCTACAGTAATTAATTAACACTTATGCAGTTCTTTGATGTATAAATGAATTTGAAAGGTGATGGTTTCCTACTAACTTGAAGTTTACTTTTAAGCATTATTTTGATTGTGTGATTGGTGTATTATTTTTGTCTTCTGTAGTTGGGAATTTCTACTGGAAATTCAAGATATACCAGCAAATAGAAATGCATTTCTGGTAGTAGGATACAAACTCAGATGAAATAGAAATTTTCCAGTAGGGAGACCAATATGAAAAATGATGAAAACCATTGTGTAAGGATTCCAATATTGTTATTTTCAAAGCTGACCACAGAGAACAATTTTTTGAGCAAGAGTAATTCCTGGGGAAGAATATAGAAGCTCTTTTCTAGCAGTTGCTAAAATTGCTTGTGTGAGGAAAAAAAATCACGTGCGGAATAGTGTAAGAGAATAATTCTTTTCTAAGGATGTTTGGACAAAATCAGAATGGAGCCGGTCGGAACTTCGACACCAAAAAATAAGATTTTGGACATTCAGCTGCCACTTGGCCCATTAGATCAATGGAAATATAGCTTTGTTTCTCTGTTAATCAAATATTGCTTTTTTAAGTCTTTTGATTTTTCTGTGGGGAGAAGCCGCTATATCTGAGGATTGTTATACAACTATGATATGATTTTTAAAGTATTAAACTCTTCCATAACTACTAGATAGCACTGGAATGCTTCTGTAATATGTACTGCTCTAGATATTTTGAAGGAATTGCTTTAAATTCTATCCTATCTAAAAGTAGTTCTAATAGGATTAATGTTTAAAGGGATTAGTGCACTTATTTTTGCTAATTTTCTTTACAGCGTATTTGTTGTTCAGTAATTGTAATGCAATGTGTTGCTCAGATGTGGAATCCACTCTCAAAGAGTGATGAGGGGACAGGAAAAGCAGAAAGTTACCCAATTCTGAAGCTACTTTAGCTCACTCTAGAGTTTAGTGCAGAAACTACCCATGCCTGCAGATAGTGGAGGGCAGAAGGAGGGCAGCCAACTTCAGCAATATTACTGAGCATGCTCAATCCATTTGATCATTCTCAGTACAAGCCAAATCACAAATCCGGGTATATGACCCTGCATGCCCCTCGTATCACTTCTGGTTTAATGTAAGCATTATTTTTGGGATGATTAAGTGGGGTTGGTTCCATTTTGAGCAGAGGGTTGGACTAGATGACCTCCTCAAGTCCCTTCCAACCTTAATCTTCTATGATTATAAAATAAAATGAGCCTGACCCTGTGTGATAAGTAATTATTGGACATGTATATTTTAAATGATTTCCAGGGGAGTTGTGCTAAACACCCATCTCTCAGGCCCAAAGGAAGTCATCAGAAGAAGAAAAGGAGAAACTGGGAAAGAGACTCTTTCTGCAAGTAATGTCCCACTTGTAACAGTAATAAATCTGAATGTACTCCTAAAAAATGTAGAAGCCAAAGTTGAGTTGTATGTACAAAACTATACTATCCTGATTTATTGCATATGTTTAATGTTATAACAGTTTACAGTCATGTGAATCATTAAAGAGTTTGTCATTTTCTGAGTGTAAAAATGTTGTCTATCTTTGTAAAAGGTACAAAACTTGGAATGATTAGAAGATAGAATTCCCAAAGGAGAGGGGAAAGGGTAGTAAAAAGATGCTATATTCCCTATTCCCAGCAAAAATGGTTAATGAAAACTGAATCACCTCAAACACATTTCTGATAAAAGTAGGAAGAAGCAAGCAAAGTGGTTTTCTTTCCTCTAATCGACTACCCCACTGCATGTATTTTTATGCAAAACAAAAATATGTTTCCAATTTCATTAATGTAAATCTTGGATCTCAGTTTTCTGTTCTGCATAGTATCAAAGAAAGCATACTACACAATCTCCATTTAAATGGACCAAAGCAGAATGAGAAGATTGTGTGTAGGGGAAAAATGTATGCAAGCCAAGATTTACAAAAGGAGATGCCTAGCCTTGGGCACCTAATCCCATATTTAAGAATTTAAATAGGATACCTGATTTTCAAGGGTTCTGAGCAATAATCAACAATCATTGTTTTCTGCTGAGTACTCAACAACACTTTTAAAAATATATAAAAAAAACAATATTCAGATATACAAGTAGGGATTTAAAAGTTTAATTTTATGCACCTAGTTTTGAAAATGTTGGCCCTAGTAGGAAAAGTGCATCCCATAACCCCCTCTATAGGATCTCTACCTTTCCCGACATGCTGTATGATAAAAAGGAGGCAGGAAAGGGAAAAAAAATCATTTAAATCAGCATGTTCACCTTCCTACATGATCCAATTTCCATAAGAAAACTAGAGATTGGCTAATGATTCTCTAAGTCTGGGTGTCAAACATGTGATCCGCGGACCGAATGCAGCCCACGAACCATTTCCAACCAGCCTGTGACTGCACTACAGGGGATCACACGGTCCCTAACAGAGAGAGAGAGACAGGTCTTGCGTACCAAGACCTCCACAATGCAACAAGCATGTCAGGCCTTGCAACATCATGCAGTGCTGGGTATGCAAGACTGTGCTCCGTTCTCTCCCTAACAGAGAGAGATAGAGAGTGGTATCATGGAGCACAGTTTCGCATATACAGCACTCTGTGATTCCACAAAAGTGCCGTGATTTTTCAATTTATGATATGTACAGGCCACTTGAAGTACATTTAAGTAAAATCTGGCCCACCGTAGCAAATGAGTTTGCTATCCCTGCTCTAAGAAGTACAGAATTCCCCTTTACATGCTACAATCTCCTAGGAGAGGACAAGAGAACACAACAGCTGTCCAGGAATCAACGCAGCATTGCTAGTGGTCCTGCCCCACTGCTGTTCTAGGAAGCCAGCTGAAGAGTCACAAGTTCTGGTACATTACAACTCATCTCGATGTTTGGTTATTTGCAGTGAAATACCAGTGTCATATGCATTGTCAAATGGTTCCATAGTGCAGAGAAAAGATGAGTCTATTATGTAGCACTCTCCTCTATCATATATTACTCTAATCAAATAAGATTTGATGTGGAAGGGCAAAATAGGGGTTTTCATTAGGCTTAAACTTAACTTACAACCAAACTCTACATCTGATCAAATTCAATCTTCCTCAAAAAGGAAGCTTCCCCTACATGACCAAGAGAGTTCTCACTGTGACAAAGCAGTGCACATATGGACCACTCAGGGGTCATCTGCCACCTCCTAATACCTGAACAGAAGATGAAATTGATGATCTGTTGCAAATCATTCTGGTAACAAATCTCAATAATTGCAAATCTCCATTTTTTTTTTCAGCTACTAAATTTAGACGTCAATTTTAAAACATGAATTTGACTTTTAAATATTTCACTCCAAAACAAGACTGAAATAGCTTTAACAATATTTAATGATTTTTTTTAATTTTCAAACCATATTCAAAATAGAATTACAAAAGTCTCTGGAAATTATTTTATTACATGTAAGGAAGTGATAGGCAAATCTGGAGTCTCAATCTGAATGAGCAATAAAAGATAAGATATTTATGTGTAGTTATTGAGTAACTGACCAGGAAATGTATCTTTTTATGAGATTTTTGGTGTCACCGAAGTGACAGCTAGGGACTCCAAGGAAAAGACTTGTTCTCACAGTGTTTTGGTATTTTCATGTCTAATTCTGGCTAAAACCCAGAGTATATTACTATGAACAAAGACATATATAACCTAACTTTAATACATTAATATATATATATATATATATATATATATATGATTTGGATTCAATTCATGACTACAGTAAAGTTTCAGGTTGGTTCTTATTTTATCTGATCCAATTTACCCATCCCAAACATACTTTTTTTTATTTAGCAAGTAGAACAGGGCAAACTACGCCATATGTATATTTATCGAAATGGAAAGGCTATGATTACACTCAAACAACATTGTGAAAAATTGTGTATTTTAGATTAGAATTTTAAGGAAAACAAAATAAACAACCATATTCAGAAACAGCACTGAAAAATGCCAAAGAGGTTTATCAGAATAAAGAGCTATTGGTTCTGCACCTCAAGGTAAAATACAATGGCTGGCTCTACATT
Source organism: Pelusios castaneus (assembly GCA_007922175.1). Taxonomy (NCBI): domain Eukaryota; kingdom Metazoa; phylum Chordata; order Testudines; family Pelomedusidae; genus Pelusios; species Pelusios castaneus. The sequence continues at coordinate 9,905,591 of ML685813.1, forward strand.
ACACTTTAGAAAATGACAGTTTACAATGGCCAGCAGCATATTTTTCTATTAAAAACATATTTGTAGAGCATTGTTATTATAAGTTCAATAAATACATTTCAAATAGCATGGTTCCAGAGAGGCTTATCTAACACAACATAATTTTGAGTGGTAAAGATGTATTTTTCATTTTTAGTCTATTTCCAGTTTTTGTGAACTTTGAATGGTGGTGAGGGGAAAACAGTGTCTGCTAGTGTACTGCTATGAATTCTTTTGTGCTATCACTAAGTAGTGACTTCAATTTCCATTTAATATATTTCAATAGAACCATTTCACTCCCAAGACTCAAAAGCAATAGTATGTAAAATTGTAAAAACAAACAACCCCCCAATCCTTAATTATTGCAAAAAATATTATTTCCAAACAATATTATGTGTAGACTAAAATAAAATAAAAAAAAAAAAAAAACAGAAAAAGACCTTGTATAAGTACAGTTGAAGGATTTTTTTTTACCTTTAAATTTAGCAGGTTCAAATGGGAAAAAATAAGTGACAATATTCACCTAAAATTTCCTTCACCATTACAATCTCTTCCATGTCCCAGAATAGTGGCTGGACATTTCAGTTAAATCCAATAAAAAGCTGTTAAAGCTAATATTTAAATTATCATCATGAAGCTTTAGAAATCACAGCAAATTTCATTACAGAATTACGTACTTACTCATAACCATGGCCTACAGACATACACATGAATAACTTTACATGGAGAAGAAGTAACTATTGTATTCATTTAAAGTACCCATGTGCATAAACATTTCCAACATTAGGCCATATATCTGCAATAAAAGTATTGCAGTGGAAATCCAGTAATATTAAGTATTAGTAGATGTAATATGTGATCTGAGCTGGGATATAAAAAATTATTCAATGTTTCATTGAGTTGATGCATTAGCTATTGTTTCAGGAATTTCTTTTCTTCATATCTCTTATGTCTGCAGAATATGGGGTTTGGGAATGGGAAGCTATGTTTTTAGAATTGATAGGTTGCTATAATAGGCCCAAGCCTGAACCAGTTTTCAAAGGCCTTAGCATACAACTCACATGAACCAATGCCAGAACTCAGACGCCATATAGTCTGCTTCAGCAACCTTGGAAACTTACAATGTTACAAGGAATACCCTGCACATAGCGTGTGAGAACCAAGGACTATGTTGCAAAGCCTTGTAATGGCTATGTTGCAAAGATTTGGCCCTGCTTAGAGCATATGGGAACTGATAGCTATGTTGCAGATGTGTAAAAGCATATGGGAGCCAAGGGGCATTGTTGCAAAGAGTGTAAAAGCGTATGGGAACCGAGGGGCCATGTTGCAAAGACGTGGGACCCTCTGAGAAAGCAGGAGGAAAATGGGAGGCACAAAACTCTATAAATATTAGTCCCAAAAATGGGGAGGGAGACAGTAGGCTGGACATGACTCAAGATGCCCCGTGGCTCCGGCTACGATAGCAAGTGGGGTCTGTCCATAGCCAAAGACAGAGAAAGGTCAGGTCCTGGTCTTGAAGCTGACTAGGCTGGCACGTAGGCCCGAGCTCATCAAAGAGAGGTCAGCACCTGATCCCCGATGGTGGCAAACTGACACGTTGGTACAGAGTTCGGGGAGTATCAAGAAATCACCAATAGGCCTCGGTGAACACTGGTTTGATAGTAGCTACAGGTATATAAGATATTAGTAACAGTAAAGGTAACAGAAGTATTTAGCACCCCAGGTCCTGGTGTTAGCACCCTCACCCCCGAGAGTTTGGGGAGGTAGATATAAGGTTAGGGAACAAGCAGTTTAGCACCCCAGCCTGGGAGTACAGGTAGATAGCCTGCCATCCCCTTTGAAGTTAGGGGCACCCCATTGAAGCTAGGGGCAAGTGCAGAGTAATAAGAATAGTTTTAGTAATTAAATAGTTAATAATGCACATTTACTTTGATTTGTAAGGCCTGCTGCAGCACAATAATATTATTAGCATAACAGTAAAGTTTTTAATCTTGCAAGCTAAAAAGAGTGTACACTTACAACAAGAAGAAGTGCATAAGTGTTGTTGTACTCATAATGATCTGCAATAAACATTTTATGCTTATAACTCTCCTGATTCCATTCCTATTTTCCCTGATGTTGTTAATCCCCAGTGCCCCTTTACCCCCCTTATTTTTCCCCTTATGGGAACAGTATTTAATTCCTATACTAATCACGTGGGTTATCGGCTGGCTCGGTTTAACCCTTTATAATCTGGTTCCCTTGACTACTGATGTACCTGTCAATGCCTCCTCTCCATCAGATCAAGGCCGGGCTATTATCCCGGTGGAAAAAGAACCTGTTGTCCAAGCGCACCCCTCGATGAATACCACCCCGAGGGTAGACAGTGCTATGCAATGTCCATTTCATAACTGATGTAAAGTTGACCTTAAGTGGACCTTATTAAGTCGACTTAACAAAAGTTGACTTAACTTTTCAAGTGTAGATGTGGCCCCTTTTTGGCCTTATTAAGTCGACTTAACTTTTTAAGTCAACTTAAAAAGGTGAAACTAGGCACTACTCCGCATCCCCACTGGCTTAAGTCGACTTCATAAAGTTGATTTAAGTGCTAGTTTGAATTAAAACGAGGTGTTATTAATTCAAACTAACTTTTCCTTAATTCGACTTAAGGAGCAGCTTAAGTCGAATTAAGGAAAGCCCAGTGTGTTGACGGAGTAAATTAAGTTGACTTAAGCCTCCTTAAGTCGACCTAATTTCTAAGTGTAGACGCACCCTCCTAGTCTAATATTTCTGGGGGAAAGTATATACCCTGTACTGCCAAGCTCTCTCATGGACAATGGAAGTGTATATGAAATCTATTATTTCTTCACAAGAAATAATATACATATGACTTGAGGTCCCAAGTGGAATTTCCACAACACTTCAATTTACACACACTTGATTATATAAAACAATAAAATAAATTTCTTGACTCTGAAGAGATAGATTTAAAGTAATGAGGCATAAAGAACAAAAATGACCACAAGACAAAAAGATAAAATACAATTTTTGCCTACTTACCAAGCTATATTAAATTCAAAGCAAAATGTTCTCACCACATGCTTTCAGCAGTTTTATTGGCCAGACTTATAAGTCAGGACACCTTCTCTCAGAATCCAACAAATGCTTCATTTGTCACTTCAGGTGCTATAAATGTGATGGGTGGAGGGGGAGGAAGTGTCTTGGGGTGTTTGCCCCTTCTTTTTATGTTTTCTGTCCCTTTTCCAGCTGGACACCAGGAGACAAAAAGTCTATATGTAAGGATATTCTCCACTGCTTTTTTATCACCTGTCAGAGCTTCTTTTTACTCCCTTTCCTGCTTGATGACTCTGTTTACTGTTTATATGCAAATTAAGCAGAGTACACATTCCTTTGTTTAAGACAAACCTGTTCTCTATTTTCTGCTGGGTAGGGTTGTGTTTTGGAATATGTGTTAATAACATCATAAGGGGAAATATCACATATAATGTTGCCACACATTTTACCAGGTTTATAATGACCAGTAAATTACAAGTTTCAAATGATGCCACAAAGGGCATACATTATACAAAGATTATTAGAATAGCGTGTAGGGTGTAGATACAGGCGCACATTTTGTCATACTGGCCTGCATATCCCCACATACAATTGCTTTTGTCCTGGTGGGATAATACTTTAAGACCTGGACTTCAGAGTACCAGTACCACTCCTTAGCTATTCACACCCACATTGCCACTACTGCTCATTGCTCTTCTTCTCCTTCTTTGAGCACATCCAAGAGGATTGTGGTTGAATTCTTCATGGGTAAAGTAGAATGGACTCACCGCATCCTTCATAATACAGCCCTGCTAACAGTAATTTACCTCTCATAGAGTAGGAATAAAGGTAGAAAGAAAACAACAAACAAGCAAGAGAAATGATCATTCAAATCCTTGTGGGTTTTTTTTTTTTGGGGGGGGGGGCGCATTTTGGGGGTAAGGAGGAGATGCACAGAAGCTGTTGTTCCTAGAGTTATACTGGCTAACTCAGCCAGGACACTTTCATAAGATCTTGGGGATTGATAAAGAGCTCCACAGCCTTCAACAGATCATAGGATGGACTTCTCCCTCAACCTAGATGAAGTCCACTTATAATAAAGAGGTTGGGAGTATAGTCAAGACGTCACCCTCAACATCTAGTTGTTAACTTAGTATGATGCCGGTATCCAATCTCATTATATTGGACAGCACACAGAGGCATAAATGCATTTTATTCAGTCAAATGCAAGGTTATATTAGGTCCAAAGAATGTAGGCTGCACTTATAGGATGGGAATCTGTGTTTTAGAACGAAGTAACTTAGAAAAGCACTCAGGAATTATAGTGGACAGCGCATTGAATACTAACTCCCTGCATCATGCTTTAACTAAGAAGGAAAGCACCATCCTCAGTTGTATAAGAAGAGGAAAATCAACTAGAAATAGAGAGATGTCATTGCTACTCTATACTTTAATGAGACCGTATCAGTAATAATGTGTGCAGTTGTCATGTACACACACACACACACACACACACACACACACACACACACACACACACACACACGAGCAGTCTGAGGTCTATGAAATCTGCTTTCCAGTGACAGACTAAAAATGCTTAATTTATTTAGTTTATAAAAGAGGTGCTCTGCTTGGGCCTACATGGTGGAGACGACTTCTGATAGTAATTGATTCTTTGATTTAGAAGAGAAATGTATATCAAGATCTCTGTTGCTGGCTGCCATGGCTAGGCAAATTCAAAGTAGAAATAAGGCACACATTTTTAACCATGAAGGTAATTAACTACTGGAACAATTTACCTAAGGATGGTTTAGATTCACCATCGTCTGAAGATTTTAAATTAAGATTGGATACCTTTCTCCAATATATGCACTAGCACAGCCAGCAGTTACAAGCTTTTCATAGGATTCCCTTGGTGAAATTCTGTCATCTGTATTATGTAGGTCAGACTAGATGCTCATAATGGTTCCTTCTGACAGCAACAGGTAAAGAATTGGAGGAGGATTTCTGGAATCTCAAATGGATAATAAAAGAACAAGCTTTATTGGTGTATTTCCCAATTACAAGACAGAGCAGACACCCAAGTTACTAGCTGAGCTTAGTCTGGAAATTGGTTTCAGACAGGACATAGGAAACCACAAGTGATGGTTTCTGCGATAGAAAGCTGGCAGCCTGAACTCACATTAAGCTACACAGAACCTAACATTTAAAATAATCCATCTTCTTGAATCCTCTTAATGGCTCACAAACAAAATATAAACAGACAAAATCCAATACACAATACAATAATAGTAACAGCAATACCTAAGGCTATTTCAATGGTTATTCCCTGAGTTAAAACAGAGATAAGGCTAGACTCATTATACATTACAACTTATCTCTAAAGGGAAGTTAACTGATAGAGGGAAACACGAGTTCACATACATACCAGAACCATCAAGCAGGTGACCAGCAACAGCATAATGAGTTTTGGGATGAAGGGGGGTTAACTCGACAGGGGCCGGCACTTTCGGGAGGGCCTCGTACTGGCAGGTTGATCAGGCCTGGCAGTTGACACGCGGGGCTCTCATTCGTTCCGTGTGGCAAAGGTGGTTTTATTGCCTAGGCCGTTTCCTGCAGGGGTTGTGTAGGTCTGCGATTGGCCCAATTTTGCCACAATAGGAAGGGGGGTAACGTGATGCCCGGTCCCCTTGTCCTTTTTTGGGCATGGGGCAACTTCTACTGGCTCTCCAGGTTCCGGGATAGAGCCCTCTATGCACCCTTGTGGGGGGGACAAGTATGGGCAGCCATGTGGCACGTACACATACATGCCCTGCTGGTCCACCTACACAGTGGGCAAGAGGGTTAACCCACCCCTAGGAAACCCAGATAGGGAATAAATTGGGGTTCCAAATTAAGCAGTGGGTGGTCACCAGCCAGTGGGCAATGGACATATGGCTGAACTGAGGAGGAAATCTCTATTAAACATACATATCAGGGTCTCTACTATGTGGGAGGTGGCGGCCATTTTATGGGGCACAGATTGGGGCAACTAACACCTTCTAGCCCTAGAATCTCTTAATCTCTGATCCTAATCCTTGGACATCCATGCAGTGCCAGCCAACACATTTGGTCTGTATAATTTTAGCATTTTTATAGTCATTTGAAATGCTCTTTAAGTCCTCATATTTAACCATTAAAAGCACACCACAACATTCTGAGTCTTCTAATTCTTTGCTGTTGTTAACCAATAAAATAGGATGCTTTATACTCAGATAAAGTGATTCACTGGCATTTTGGAGATGTGTGCATTGAGTCAGAAGAAATGAGCAATATTAAGGTTCCCAAGCTATGGTTTTATTAAATGAAAATCAATAACAAAATGTCAAGTGTCATCATATGATTGACTATGATGAGCACAATTGTCCATATGTGGTTTTGTTCCAACTTTATGGGGTTTTGTTCCAACTTTATGGGTAATACTGATGGAGGTTTTTTTTTTGTTTTGTTTTGTTTTTTAAGAATCCAAAGAAAAAAGGATTATCCTGGCACTTTAGCAGAGCAGGAATGCTCAGTGGATGCCCCAGGCAGCTAAAGTCCTATCATCTACAAAACTATGTTCTGACAGCAATCGTCTTTCTGTGTTGTGTTCTGCAGTAATGTTAGTTTTATAAATATTATAGTCACCACTTTACCTCGAAGCTATGGAACTCTCAACAGCAAAAGCAAATGAAAATGCTATTATAATTTTCAAACATTTTTCACAAACCCTATTGTACTGATACACAGAGTTTGAGATACAATAGAAGTTAACAAAGTTTGTTAAATTCCACCTATGTATCAGCTAGTTTTTTATTGATATTTTAGACACAAAAATAAAACCACTCGCAAATATTCTTATTTGGGGATAAATGGTAGAAATACATTATATTTTTTGAAGAATGTCAGGAAGCAAACTTTTTATGTTAAAATCAAAAGCTCTTTGAAATCAGCAGTACTGCAAATTTCTAAGAGGTTATTTAAATAAAAATCCCAGCTTCTTTTAAACAATGGAAATTACATCCTTACACAGGTTGGCACCAGATTGGCGCCTTCTGGTGGTCTTTTGGGGGAATAGCTCAAGTGGCATCTCTGTCCACAGCCTGTTCTCTGTCAGTCATTGTCCAGCTTACTCAGCCCACCTGTCCATATACCCCTTTTTGGTTGGAGGTTTCACTGTCTCATTTCTGCCACTCTGTGACCAACACAATTCTTCTGCCACTCTGCTTGCAGTCTGGGGGAGGCAGAGAGAGACTCAGGCCCTCCCACTTTCTCCAGGCCCTGGCCCAGGGACCCTGTGTGCAATGACCTATGCACCGCCTCTTCCCACCTACTTCTCAATGGCAGAGACAGACCATAAAGGCGAACTAGACAGTTGCCTAGGGTCCAGGCTTTAAGGGGTGCCAAATTAGATGGAAGTGAATTTTTTTCTCTATTTAAAACAAAACAAAATAAAACCTAACCATGCTATCATTTTTCTCTATATTGAATATGGGGGAGGGCTCCAAAGTCAGAGTTAGCTTAGGAGGCCAAAAACCTTTGGGCTGGCTCAGCTCAATGGATTTTCTGGGCCACTTCCCCACAGCCCCAGCACCTTCTCCACCCTTGCATCAGGGCTCTGGCTCCCACAGAGACCCAGAAACAGCCAGTAGACTGTCCTGCATGTTGACTTCTTCACTCAGCCAGTCTTTCCTGCTTGAGCTTCCAGGATGAACTGACTGGTCTGGCTTTCCTGCTCCCTTTTATAAAGAACTTCCAGTGTTGGCTCCCCTACCATTCGTGCACATTGGCTGTTCTTCCCCAGGCCCTCTGAGCCCTTTACTAACTGGTGCAGGGCAGTCGCCCTGTCACACATCCAAAGAAAGTCACATTTGTGACAGAATCATAGGCTATGTCTACACTTGGCCAAATAAGTCTACTTAGCATGTCCACACTCAAAAATTAAGTTGACTTCAAGGGGACCTTGCCAAATCAACTTAGAGCATCCACAGTGGATGCCTAAGTCGACTTCTAGGGGCTAGGTGGACCTGGGACTTAAGTTGACTTAATTTGTAAGTGTAGATGCACCCATAGAAACTGGAAAGGACTATGAGAGGTCATCAAGTCCAGTCCCCTGCACTCATGGCAGGACCAAGCACCCTCTTAAATCATCCCTGACAGGTGCTTTTCTAATCTGCTTTTAAAAACTTCCAATGATGAAGATTCCACAACGTGCCTAGGAAACTTATTCCAGTGGTTAATCACCCTGACAGTTAGGATTTTTTTCCTAATGTCCAAATTAAACCTCCCTTGCCATAATTTAAGCCCATTGCTCCTTGTACTAACATAGACGGTTAAGGAGAACAATTTTTCTCCCTCCTCTTCATTACAACATTTTAGGTACTTGAAAACTGTTATCATAACCACTGTCAGTCACCTCTTTTCCAGATTAAACAAACCCAGCTCTTTCAATCTCCCCTCATAAATCAAGCGTTTCAGACCTTTAATCATTCATGTTGCTCTTCTCTGGACTTTCTCCAATTTGTCCACATCTTTCCTGAAATGAGGCACCCAGAACTGGACACAATACTCCAGTTGAGGTCTACTCAGGGCAGAGTAGAGCAGAAGAATTACTTCTCGTGTCTTATTTACAATACCCCTGTTAGTACATACCAGAATGGTGTTTGCTTTTTTTGCAACAGTGTTACTGTTGACTCATATTTAGCTTGTGGTCTACTATGACACCCAGATTCCTTTCTGCAGTACTCCATCCTAGGCAGTCATTGCCCATTTTGTAGGTGTGCAATGGATTGTTCTTTCCTAAGTGGAGTACTTTGCACTTGTCTTTATTGAATGTCATTGTATTTACCTCAGACCATTTCATCAGTTTGTTCAAATTATTTTGAATTGTGGTCCTATCTTCCAAAGCATTTGCAACCCCTCCCAGCTTGGTATCATCGGCAAACTTTATAAGTGTATTCTGTATGCCATCATCTAAATCATTAATGAAAATATTGAACAAAACTGATCCCTGCCATACCCTGCTCATTATGCCCTTCCAACATGACTGTGAACTGTTGATGATTACTTTCTGGGAGTTGATAACTACTCTCCAGTTTTGCACCCATCTTATAGTAGCTCCATCGAGGTTGTACTTCCCTAGTTTCTTAATGAGAAGGGGATGTGAGACCATACCAAAAGCCTTACTAAAATCTAGATACACCACATCTACCACTTCCTCTCTATCCACAAGGCTTGTTACCCCACCATAGAAAGCTATCAAGTTGGTTTGACATGATTCGTTCTTGACAAATCCATGCTGACTATCACTTAACACCTTATTCTCTTCTAGATGTTTGCTAATTTATTTTTTAATTATTTGTTCCATTGTTTTTCTTGGTACAGAGGTTAAACTCACTGGTCTATAATTCCCTGGGTTGTCCTTATTTTCCTTTTTGTAGGTGGGCATTATATTTGTTCTTCTCCAGTCCTCTGGGACCTCTCCAGTCTTCCATGATGTTTCAAAAATAATAGTCAATGGCACAAATATCTCCTGAGTCAGCTCCTTGAGTATTATAGGGTGCATATCATCAAGCTCTGGTGACTTAAAGATATCTAACTTGTCTAAGTAATTTTTAACTTGTTCTTTCCCTATTTTAGTTTCTCATCCTAGCCCATTTTACTGCCCTCCCCGACATCTGGCATCCAATCACTACCAACCTTCTTGGTGAAGACCAAAACAAATAAATAATTTAGTTCCTCTCCACATTTTCTGTTATTGTTTTTCTTTCTTTGTTGAGTAATGGTCCTATGCTCTTCTTGGTCTCCTCTTATTTCTAATGTACTTAAAAAAAATTGTTACCCTTTATGCCTTCCGCTGGTTTGTTCTCAGTTTGTGCCTTGGCCTTTCTGATTTTTCCCCTACACAATTATGTTATTTGTTTATAGTCATCCTTTGTGATATGACCTAGTTTCCACTTTTTGTAGGACTTTTTCTTTATTTTTAGATTATTGAAAATCTTCTGGTTAAGTCAGGTGGTCTCTTGCTATATTTTTTATCCTTCCTACCACTTGGAATAGTTTGCTCTTGTGCCCTTAATAACACCTCTTTGAAAAACTGCCAACTGTCTTCTGTTTTTTTTTTCTCTCTTAGACATGCTTCCCATGGGATCCCTCCTGCCAACTCCCTGCTAAAGTTTGCCTTCTTGAAATCCATCTTCTTTATTTTGGTGTTTTCTCTCCTGCCATTCCTTAGAATAATGAACTCTACAATTTAATGATCACTTTCACCTAAGTGACCTTCCACTTTCAAATTCTCAACCAGTTCCTCTCTCTCTGTCAAAAGCAAGTCAAGAATGGCCTCTCCCCTAGGGACTTTATGAAATAAAAAAAATGTCTCCAATACATTCCAAGAACTTGTTGGATAATCTGTCCCTTGCAGTGTTATTTTCCCAACAGATGTCTGGGTAGTTGAAGTCTCCCATCACTAACAAGTCCTGCACTTTGGATGATTTTGTTACTTGTTGAAAAAAACTATTCCACCTCTTCTTCCTGGTTAGGAAGCCTGTAGTAAACCCCCTACAATAACATCACCCTTGTTTTTTTACTCCTTTTCTTTTTACCCAGAGACATTCAATGTGTCTGTCTCCTATTTTCATCTCTACCTCAGTCTAAGTATATACTTTTTAAATATATAAAGTAATACCACCTCTCCTTTTTCCTTGCCTATCTTTTCTAAGAAAGCTATACTCTACTTTATTAATATTCTGGTCATGTGTATTATACCTCCAAGTCTCTGTGATGCCATCTACATCATAGTTGTATTTAGCTACTAGAATTTCAAGTTTTTCCTGCTTATTCCCCATAGTTCTCTCATTAGTATACAGACACTTAAGATACTGATTTGATTTCCCCCCACCCCTCTTCTGACTAGTCTTTCTATTATCCCTACTGTTACAGCCCAAGCTCCCCAAGTTCCAATCCTTCCCCTAGGTCTCCCTGATTTTGACTTACCTTTGGGCTTTGGTCAGCCTCCCCCTTCAAACCTAGTTTAAAGCCCTCCTCGCTAGGTTAGCCAGTTTATATCCAAATATGCTCTTCCTCTTCCTTGATAGGAGGACTCCATCTCTGTCTACCTGTCCTTCTTCCTGAAACAACAACCCATGGTCGAGGAAGCCAAAGCCTTCCTGACAATAACATATTCACAGTCAGGCATTCATATCCAGGATGCATCTGTCTCTGCCCAGGCCTCTAACCTTGACTGGAAGGATAAAAGAAAACACCACCTGTACACCAAACTCCTTCACCCAAACTCCCAGAGTCCTGTAGGCACTTTTGATCTGCTGAGGGTCACATCTCACAGTATAACTAGTGCCTACATGAATGAGTAGCATGGGTTAGTAGTCAGAGGGCCAGATGACTCTCGATAATCCCTCTGTAACATCGTGGATGCAGCCCCTGACAGGCAGCATACCTCCAGGATGCCAAGTCAGGGTGACAGATGGGTGCCTCTGTTCCCCTCAGAAGAGAGTCCCCAATCACCATTACCCTACATTGCCTCCTGGGTGGGATGGTTGTGATCCTCTCTGCCTTGGGGGTGCATGGCTTCTCCTTTTCCATTTCATCTCTTGTTGCTAGGACTGCATAACAGTTCTTCATCACTATGGTGAGCGGGACAGGAGCGGGATAGAGCACTACCTGCTGCCAGTTGCAACCAGCTGCCAGTGTCCTCCCTGTGACCAAGCCATCTCCTCCTCCCCTGTTAGTTCAACAGCAGCAGTCCTCTGTAGCTGGCTAGCTTCTTTGGCCTTCAACATTTCTTCATGAATGCTATCAAGGAATTCCTGATCAGCATGGATGCTTCTGAGCCTAGCCACCTCCTCCTGTAGCACTTCCACCTGCATCCTTAGAGATTCCACCAGAAGGCATCTTTCACACTGGATGATCCCCCAAGCCTGGCTTTTTATTAGTGGGAAATGCAGGCCACAATCTCTGCAAATCCACACCAGGATCTGGGTAGAGATATCCATGGTCAAAATGTCTACCTGGATACAGGTGCTGGTGGAGAAGACAGAAGCAGTGCTGGCACAAGCAATGCAGCTCTTCTTAGCCATAGTGGTCTCACAACTCCCCCTCCCCCCAAACTTCTTCCTGAGCTCCCCCCGGTTGCTTAGCCTCTGGCTTTTAAGGTCTTCTCCTGCTAGGTCAGCCCTTGCCCTCTCATTAAACACATAGGGGAAGGGTGATCACAAGGCTGATTGAGGCTGATCAAGGGTGAGCAGGGAACAATGGCACAAACAGCCCCCAGACACATAATCCCAATTTACACAGTAACTGAAATCACTGAAATCACCTGAAAGACACAAACACATAGTCAAGCAATTCACTCACTCCAAGGTTTGCTCTCCACCTTGCTCCTTCCTTCAGCAAGGAGATCTCCTTTACCTCCTTCTAAGACTTCTCCTCTCCTTTTCCTTTACCTCCTTTCAAACCAACAAAACATGACAATGTAATGTAAAAATATCAGTGAGATATCAAAATATAAGTACTAGACTAAAATCCATCCCTCTGTAATATCACAGACAGTTGTTAAAGCAGATAAAGGTAACCATTGCATCTGTGTCCTGAACAATAACATACAGCAATTTACAATATCAAACAAAGAACAAAATATTCCTTTGTTTTGGATCTAACACAAATTCAGCCCAGGTTTCTTTAAAGCCATATCAAGATTCATGAAACTTTCAGTGATCTTTGGCTAAGTTTTGGGGTAAATTTCCTTCCTTCTGTTTGGCATTGGAGTGGAATGATTTCAGGCTGAAACCATACAAAACTCATTGTTTCATCCAATATCTGGCAAAATCCTATGGCCAATATTTTCCAAAGAGTAAACAAATACAAAGAGTCATGTGGGCATACATCTAGAGGTTCAAGTTGGAATTGGCACACAATATATTTTTAAGAATTAGTTTTTGATCAGAGACAAGTAATTTCCAAAGACTCAAAAACTACTAGTGTTGCAGGTATGACTAACTTAGGAAGCACAAGTTAAGGAGTTCAAGCAGCAGTTGTACATTCTTCAGCTATTCTTCAGATTGTGCATCCAGAGAAGAGACAGCATACTGAGTAAAGAGGTAGAGGTAGTGATGGAGAAAGACAGACATATATCCATACACACAGGATTTGCATGATGCTTGTAGAGCTAGCATATGGAAGAAGGAACAGTCAAGATAAGCTAGAAGCTGTGGGCTTGATCTTGCACCATTGAGATCATTAGATGATTCACCTCGGATTTCAAAAGCAGCTGTAGAGTGTCCTGTGAGGGTGATGTCAAGGATATGGAAAGATCTGGGGCTCAAATTTTTGGGGAAGGGCACCATTGAGGGAGATGGTGATGGGGTGACAGAACCTAAGCAGACAGCATCATCAGAGAACACAGGAAAAAGAGGCCCTATTTGCAAATACAAATTAATAATTTGTAAAGCTAATGAAACATTTTTTCATTCAAAACATGGCTTTTTTTCTAAAACAAACACACACACACACACACACACACACACACACACACACACACACACAATAATACTGTAAAGAATGCAGAATCTTGCTTTATTTTTCTGGGCTTTGGGTTTGTTTGTTTGTTTTTTTTTCATTAAAACCTAATGTTTTAGAAAATCAAACCTTTGAATTTTTAAAATTTTGAATTTTTTAAAATTTTTACCACTGAATGCAATAAATAAATTATGTCCAGGGTTCCCACTGCCACACACTTTTCCTCCCCCTTCTTTTGCCACTTTGACTTTTCATAAGTTCCTCAACTTTTGAAAGTTAGAGCAACACAAGGGAAAAAAATAGAGGAAAGTGGAAAAATAATATAATTCATTTTTTAGAAAGAAAGAAAGAAAGAAAGAAAGAAAGAAAGAAAGAAAGAAAGAA
>ML685813.1:9920870-9943804 GCA_007922175.1 Pelusios castaneus
CTTTCTTTCTTTCTTTCTTTCTTTCTTTCTTTCTTTCTTTCTTTCTTTCTTTCTTTCAAAAAGGCTAAATGATTGAACCTCATTAGAAGAGTCTAAAACAAATCTCATTCCCCCACCGCAAATGAGCACTCAATCTCAAAAGCCCACAAGTTTGCAAAAGAATTTCTTCTGGCTGGGTTTCATACACAAAGCTGCAGTACAGTAAGAATCTGCATCTGAATGACAGAATCACAGAACTTATGAGATGGTAAAAGATTTATTAGATTATGTAACTTAATCAATCTTTAGGTATTTATACCATGTTCAATACCATACTATGAGGTCACCTTCCAAGTTTCAAAAGGAACACACAGCTTCTTTAGTTATTCTCTTGCGCTCTGATAAATGGAAACATCCTTTCCATGATATGATTAATTTCCCCTTCAAAATATTCTGTTGTATATTATTGGTATTTATTTAATTGCTTATACTAAACAATTAACTTGTGGCTCTCAAAAGCCTAGTCTACACAAAAAATGGTTTAACTAACTAATGCACCTATTAATACTGTCTGTGAATGATGTCAACGTCACCCAGCACAGGTTGTGAAGTAATGAAGATGAATCAAGTTTCCAAATCAGGCTTTTATTCTGTAACAATGAAAATAGAAAAACATTTATAACTTAATAAAATTTAATAAATTAAGGAAAAGAACTTCTGAAGGTGAAAGAACAGTCATTTCCATGTCACAAACATATTCACCAACTTTGGCAGAGGATTGCAGACTACTTATAGGAAAGTTTCATCTAGGTATCTATTGGGAGTCATGAGACATCTTGGTGCACATAACAGAGTGTTCTGTGGGACCCCCTCTGTGTAACTCTTGAGGGAGATGAGAAGCAGATAGCAGCTATACCTCTATTGCTTGTTTCATTACCACTTCCAGCATTTTTTTCAAAGTATCAACCGATAAGATCGGCTGCTTTAGGGGTTTTGTCTCTATAATTTCAAAGCAAATAGCATACTTACCAAAGTTTCCTTTCCCTGCATCAGGCTTCCCCATGCTGGACTGTAGGGACTGATGGGACTATGTAAGATTCAGAAACAAGTCCTGGTTTGTTGTACAGCTGGATTTTCTGGTTGCTTGTCTCCTATACGCCTCTTTTTCCTTGTCCAACATATCCTTCTCGTAGTTCATAATGGGGGCCTCTGACTTGAAAACCTTCAAAGTACCCACTGGCCTCTTTGGGGTGATGGTAGGAGTCTCGTCCAAGGATGGCATGCAGCTCTCTGTAAAAGAGACAAGTCTGCATCTCTGCACCAGAGGATTATTAGCCTCCCTTTCCTTCTGCTATGCCTGCCACAGCTTCTTGACTTTCATGTGGCACGGCTCTTAATACCTATTATAGCTCTTTTCCTACATGCCCCAAGCAATCTGCTTGTAGATGTTCATATTTCTATGAGTGCATTGGAGTTGTGCCTATACAGATTTCTTTTTTACACAGACTCAGGAGATCCATCACCTCTGTGTATTCCAAATATATCTGCGTCTGCAGCATTTAGCTGGCATTGTCAGTTGGGCAGTTGCTAGGCAGGGTCTAGGTCTAAAGCCTTCTCTCCACCCATGGGAATATTTGCCATATCATAGTAACTAAAGAAACCATGTTGACCCTGGAATCTGGAAGAGTGACTTTTCTTGCAGACAAGCCTCCAGGATTGGATATGAGGCAGTGGAGCTGTGAGCGTGGACAACTTCCGTGGATCAGTATGGCATTTAGTAAATAACATGTCAGATCATTCATTATGTCATGGTCCTTTTCAACTCTAATTGCTCTAAATGAAGAGACATTTCACACCATTTAGATGTTAAAACGCACACACACACAAGGAAAAAAAGAGAGGCCAGTGCAAATGATAAAGGAAAGAAAGATGTGACTCTCTTTGTGATTTCAAAGAGCTGGAAGAAATGGAAATGTAATTAGAGGTGCAATGAGACACTAGAAGGAACGAGAGGGACTGGTGAATGCCTTAAGGTATTAATTACTTTACGTGAAACTCCTGATGAAAACATCCTCAAAAAATGGTAACAGGGTGGGAGATTTAGTATGCCCCAGCCAAGCTTCGACGTCTGTGTGTCAGTATCAGCCACCATGCACCCGGGAGCTTTGCTGTGGCTGGAGCATTTTAAATTGCTCCTTCCCCCCTCTATATTCTGCCCCTCCAAAGGGGTGAGGTCAGGTAGATCACAGAACACCTGCACTATGTCTGCAGAGCACTGGTTGAGAAACATTGCTCTAGAGGTGCTAGGCATGCCCTCCAAGCAAAGCAACCAGGAAATGGAATTTTAAAAATTCATGGGATTTTAAAGGAAAGAGGCAGTTCTCTGGCCAGCTGGGTACTGGGCAGTGGAGTTCACAATTGTAACTAGAACAGTCAGGGTGGGACATTATGGGATTCCTCCTGGAGGCCACTAACAGTCAATATAAATAGTGCAATGTCTACACTGACACTGGGTCGACATAACCACAGGAACATTGAGTCTCCACCCCTTGAGAAGGTGGTGTTATTTTGTTGCTATAATGGGGCAGTAACATTGGGTGGAACAAAATGTAAGTGTTAACACATGCACAGCTACCTCAACATAAGTTGACTTTTGTTGACTAACCTGTGGGGTGTAGATCAGGTCACAGATTCCTCAAGTGAAATCAACTATAGAGACAAAAGCACTCCTTTGGTGTTGTAAAACTATCTAGTCTCATATTTTTGGTGTCATAGGAAATGGGAGAAAAGAAATCTCACTCTCTAACCAACATTGCTATACTAGAAAAAGATTCTACTGAAAATCTGGCCATAGTTTATTTATCTAGCTTCTTCTAGTCTATTTTAAAAATTATTCAAGCAGTGTGGATATCAGCTTTCCCTGGGAATATACCATAATTAAATATATTTCATTAGTAGAATAAGTTTCTTAATATTCAGCCTAACTTTACCTTTAGTTAACTTTAATGTATTATATCTTGACATTTATACCCTTCAAATATATAAAACCACTCTCTCTGCCTCCCTTTAATAGTTATGATTTGGCCAAGTTACACATATTGAGTTCTTTAAATGTTTCTTCGTGAGTCAAACTCACCAAACTATTAATCATTGTTTTTGTTTTTGTTTTTTTTTCCCCAAATTCATTCCAGTTTATCAAAATCTTTCTGGTATTAAGAGAACCTGAAACTAAAGGGTTATGACTGGCAACAATATTTGAATCTTAACTATAGTGCTCTACCAAAATATGTGTGACACAGTAATTTTAAAAAAAAATCTATTTTTGACTACTGTTAATTTTACCTTTCAAAAGCATTAGAAAAGAAGGAAAATTAGGTACAATAAAGTATCTGCCATATCTTAGGCATTTCAACAGGACATAGAACACACTTGATCAACAAGCAGGTGATGTCCTCCTGCCTACAGACAAGGGAAGTACAGCCATGCTCACATGCATACTCCCTGCAGCAACAACTGGTCAACAAATATTTTTGTTCCACTTCTAAGAATCTAAAGCAATGAACAGAAGTGGCTTGAAATGACTCACTTCGTTTCTTTTGTGTTGAATCCTGAATATCATTATTGAGAACTGCTCCTCCAGTTCAAAAGAATTCAACTGTGAAGCCACACAATGCAGAGTTTTCTCCCTTATTATATTCAATATCCATATTAAGCCATTGAGGGTGGAAGCAGCACAACACCAGTATCATGCAGACAACACCCAGCTCTTTTAGTGTCTAGATAAAATTAGCATCTGGATGATGAGCAATTGAATAAAGTTAAATTCAGGCAAGAATAATGTGATTTTGTCAGAAAGGAATCACTCCCATTTTATTTTGATTGAATGATGTATTGATTTATTCTAATTTAAAGTCAGTCAGTCCACATCTTTGGTGATCTTTAGAACACTTCAATGCTATTTGGATGCTGAAAGAACAACAATAGCAAAAAACACTCCCTCTTGTCTCCAGATTGCTAGAAGAGTATGCCCCATTCCATTAGACCAGGGGTCTGCAACCTGCAGCTCCAGAGCCACATGCAACTCTTTGGCTGGCCCCTTGCAGCTCTGGACTCCACCCCCAGCTCAGCCACCAGGGGACTCTCCAGGTGGCCTATTCCTGGCTCTGCCCCCCCCCCCCACCACCACCACCATCAGGGGAACCTGGTCCAGCTCCCAGCCTCCCCCCACTCCCCGCCACATATACACCAGGTGGTTATACCTATTGCAGCTCTCAAAACAGTTGGCTATTCAAGGATTTTTTTTTAAATGGCTCTTCATATCTTTTGGGTTGCTGACCCAGGCATTAGACATAGTCATCTTGGTGATCATGACCTCTACGCTTGATTATCACTACTCTATCTAGAAATGAAAATAAACACTCTAAAGCGCTCCAGTTGACGGAAAACACAGAAGACCATCTACTTAGCAATACAGGTAGTTGTGAATGCATCACTCCACTGACTCTGCTCTCTGAATGATGCAGAGTCCAGGCTGAGGTTCATCTTCATATCTGTAACCTGTGACCCTAAAAGTTAAAAAAAACCTGCCTCTCCCTCTGCAATTCTGTCCTCCCACAGTGGTTATGTTCCATTGTAACAATTAAACTAGGAAAGGTTCATGAGTGTTGTAGACAAGACTTTCAAAGGAGAATGTCCATATGATCTTCAAAGTGTCTGACGAAGTGGGATTTTCTCCCACAAAAGCTCATGCGATAAATAAATCTGTTAGTCTTTAAAAGTGTCACAGGACTCTGTCGTTTGTCTGTATGATGGAACTCACATCTAAGAGATAAGAACAAAAGCATACCTCATCACTTTTATGACTGAATGCAAAACTAATTTCTTTGATTTAGCTCACATCCAAAATATTCTTCATGCCCTCACACATACATCCATCCTACAAATTAGTCAGTCTACTTCCTCTAGAGGCAATATTGTTATTTATATTTTTAGATACTTGGGAGCTACTCGGATAGTATACCGATGTGGAGGAGGTATTTAAGTAACTAGCAAAGCAGACTGAAGTATATTACTTGTTATTAGCTAACAAACATTTATCATTTTCATGCTAAAAAAACTTTCAGTTATCCATACAAGGAGGAGAAACAATACTGTGTGATGAATCACACATCTTAAAGTGCAAACAACAAAGAGTGAATAGATGTAGCAAACAGTTCACACTGCATAAATGACAGAGTCTGAAAATAATTTGTCCAGACTATTTAGTGAACATATTCACAGAAATCGGGACTGGGTTGCAGATATATCTGAACCAAAAGAAGAAATCTTATATTTGTTACATTTTCAATTAGGCAAATATTTTATGAATACAACTAATTTAATCAATCACCTGTAACAACATAGTAGTGGTCTATGACACCAGAAATCTTTTACAAGTTCTTGAGATCATTTCTTCTAGGGGTTTTCATAACTCTTAAGTTTTCCCCACGCTCTCATCTCCCCTTCTCCTATCAGTCTTACCTTTTTTCTTTCCAATATCTTCTCATGGATGTCTGCTCTTTCTTTAAACTGCTCAAGAATCAGACATGGAAGTTCAACCTACAGAGGGCTTGCAGAATCTGGGCCATGTCACAAGGTGCATCAATAAAAGTGACAATTTTTAGTTCTTCATCTCCCTGTGCAGTAACATAATTAATCTCAAAATAATGGCACAAATTTGCCAGGAAAAAGAACTTCCTATGATAAAAGAATATTAACAAAATTAAAATAGAGATGACACCTGGATAAATGACACCTTGACACCTTGAAAAAAATAATTATTTTAGGGTTCTCTGTGACTGCATTGACTTAGTGAACTGAAGAACTGCCAAAGCTTTATAGCATAATATGGGGACTTGAGTACAGAAATGTACAGTGTAAACTATTGGACCAATGTAAACTCTAGACAATTAGGAGATGAATGTTTTGCCAGCAAGTCACTGGAAAGATGAGTTACCCGCAGGTCTCAGAGTTAGTTTATAACTTTGTTGCCAGAATTAGTTTGCTTTTGTTAATGTATCTACTCTTCAGAGACTCCAACACTTTTAATACATTAGAAACATTTTTAGTTATAAAAAAAATTCACAAAACATTTATAATATAAACTATAATAGCTAAATTTTGCCATTGACTGTGTAGTGTTTCTATTGACTTTAATTTAAGCTACCATTTGTGTTAATATTTTACTAATATTTACATGGATTTTGTTGTGTATTTGCTGTACATCACTTAAAACTCAGCTCACCTGTTGCCAACCAGCTCACTTGTTGCCATAGTAATAGTGTTAGAATATTAGAATGTTAGCTCAATCAGTTTGAGCTGGTTCTTAGAGTTTCCTATAAGGTCATTCAAAGAGCATGAATTCCTCCCTGTGTCTTTCTGACATCTTATTGGATATAAACTATTCCAAAGATTCAGCATAACAGACTGTAAGTGGTTCAGGGCAGGGGCCATCTTTTTGCTATGTGTTTGTACAATGTCTGGTATTATGGACCCCCAATCCATGACTGAAGTCCTTCCATGGTATCAAAATATAAGCAGATAATACCACCATGAATTCAATGACAGATTTTGCTTCTTGATATTTAAGTATATTTATACATCTATCTGGTTAAGCAAAAATAGGGTTACTTTGTGCCGTTAAGTTTTAAGCAGATTTCGTCTGTTTAAATATCTGAGGATTTCTGCTTAATGGTTTATGCCTAAATATATTGCACTATTGTAGTCCAGCAAAGAGGTGACTAAAGCATGAATAACTGAGACCAAGTCATCATTCAGTAGATGGAACAGATTGAAAGCCAATTGAAAGAGGGAGAAAAGTCTTACAGATACAGTTATGTGAGAGTTTAGCATCAACAAGGGAATTGTAGCATAATGTATACACACAAGTGGTCTAATTATGGTTGCACAGACAACTCTAATTCTATATGTAGGATTTTTAATGCAATATATAAGTGGCCACATAAATTTGAAACGGGCAGTATGTAATGGCTAATTAGATATATTACAAACAAAGAGGGGAAAACAGCTATATTTAGAACACTTTCAATGGTAGAATATTATTAACAATCAATACTCAATGAAACTCTGAAAGGAAAAAATAAAAAAAGACCATTTCAATAAATCAGTGAAATAAATGCATAGTCATGAACTCCTGACTATTCTAAATCACTTATTCAGAGACAAACAGCTGGTTTGGAAGTCCATCAATCAATCTTCTTAATCATTGTTATTAGAATTGTTTTCTTCCTACTATTTTGTAAGGGAAAGTAAACTTTTAAAATGATCTTTGTTTGACTCATGTGACATTATTTGTCTTGGTAAATAAAGCACTTAAAGAAAATGACTTGTTTTTCATTAATTCGTGATCCGAAGGGGGAAAAAAGAGAGAATAAGTTGAATGTATGTTTTCTTTACTTGTTTTTTTTTGGGGGGGGGGGGGGGGGGGGCCGGGACACAGTATTTGAAAGGGACTCTTCATTTTAACTGGCACTCTAGCACATAAAGCATCACACCATATGAGCATCCTTTCTTTAATGGTAGAAAGATGAATGTACATTTAGATTAAAACCGAAAGATGCTATTGCTTGTTGACAGCACTTTAAAGCACAATCAGTATCAATCCTTTATAACCAAACATTCTCCATCTCAATGACTACTTTATCTCTCCCATTCCAAGATAACACAGTAGCAGCCTGTTTATACGGTGTCAGAAAAAAAAAGTTTCTGTGTAAAATTTTAAGATAGATAGGCATTGAATTGAACTGAGAACTATTATTTTCTCATGTATGTGATTACCAGTACCAAAGTCATTACATAGACAAATAGAAGTGTTTTCTCCCATGTATAATTGTGTTTGATATTTTGTACCCTCTTATCAAGTACTATATGTCATTGCTTAGACTGGGACTTTTCTACTGCATTACAAGTGTTATTTATAGGCATTATAAACAAAGACGTTACTAACAGCTTTAACAGCTTAAAAGCAATTTGGGTGGCAGTTAACTTAGGGTGTTCACCAGAAATACTTTTTCTTTTATTCTATTACTATAGCCTGATAGCAGTGAAACTAGAAGCACTATAGCTAATACGAAGAATGCTGATGTACCTTTTCCTTATAGCCAACACATCGCATCTTCTGACTTAAATGTGACATTGTGAATGGGAGCACTCTGATACTGAGCTTCATAAACATCCATTTGCTCATGGAAGTCACACTTGAGCAGAGGAAAAAGAAATATTTTCTTTATCTGAATATCTGGGGCTTTAAAATTATTATTATTATGTCTTGAAGAAATCACACTAGTGAACCCTTTTTCCAGTAATTTGCACAAAAGCAAAATATTAACCATTTTTTTCCACTGTTGTCATAAATACTACTAAAAAGAAGTTACATACAAGTTCCAAATACACCCTTACAAAAGCAATTATAAGTCCATGTATAAGTATGATGTGGAAATAGCACCTACTTATTTATAACTAAAAGTAAAAGTGCCAATATTTTCAACTCTGGTATTCACTGATATTGTCTGGTCAAGATATGGACAGCTACCTAACTGACATTAGGACAGAGTAGATGAGGGAAAAAAAAACCCCTGAAATATTATTCAAATACATAAAAATGGATGGAATAATTATGTAAAATCTCTTATAAATGTAAATAAATATATAAAATTCCATTTTACTTACAAAGACACATATTATGTATAGACAACATAACATTTTGGGCAGGGGAGTGAGTTTATTTTTAGCAAGAATACTGGAGGATTTGTGAACATACATCAGCATCTTGGTTTGATCCACTGTTCATTCTTATTACATGTGCCCCTCTGTTCCTAGTCTACTGAAGATATGAATCTGTCCTTTGGCTGATTCTGTAGAATCTCATGTTTTCAGTCCAGAAGTCCTGAGCACAGTCTCCAATGACCAACCAATCACACCCATTACACTTCTACTCTTTCTAACAATAGAGATTTTATGGTGAGAGAGAGGACTCAGAAGCAATGTGGATTCTCAAACCCACAGATTTATTTAATTATGAAGGTTTGCATAAATTCCTTTGCAAGTTAAAACATTTTTTTAACGATTTACTTATGCTGCTCCAATGGCAAAACGGAGGCTCAAATTTGGCAAAATTAGTCATCCAATGTCTAGTTATAATTAGAAAACAGGAAGAATTGATTGGCAAATGTAATTGCTAAATAACCCAGGGGAAAAAAAGACAGATTATAGGACAATTACCACATAAAGCGATTTGTAAGGCACTCTGAGTTTTACTGATGAAAAGTACTACAGAAGAGCTACATATTTTTATTATGATTATTATAAATTGGAACTACTTAGACTTGATATAAGAGTTAAGCATTTTTATTATGATTATAATAAATTGGATCTACTTGGACTTGATATTTTTGGATGAATCAAATTTGCATTATGTTTCCTAAATGGAAAAATACAGATGGGAAAGGTGATTTTTTAAGATTATCAGCTTCTAAACTGTTGTCAATGACTGGCCTTCATCCTCATGCCTCAGTAAACATCTGATTTTCTAGATCATATGAATTAAGATATACAACATTCTGTTAAAATCTTTGGATACCTGTGCACCAAATTTCTCCTTAGGACACATGCACACAGGTACTACTACATTCAGCATAATCAGCTCCTTTAAAATATATATTTATAATACTAATAGCTTGTTCTTCTATTGTGCCTTTCATCTAAGGATATATGTGGTTCATTATCTTTAACATAAGGTTTGTTAAAATGTGTAGTATCTATCTGTCTTTCACATTTGAGTATACATGCTCACCATGGGTGCGTCTACACTGGCAACTTAGGTCGACTTAAGGAGGCTTAAGTTGACTTAAACAAAGCCGCGTCCACACTGGGCTTTTGTTAAGTTGACTTAAGCATTTCCTTAAATCGACTTACGGAAATCTTAAATTGACTTAACACCTCATTCTAGGTTGACTTAAGCATTAAATCAACTCCTTAAGTCAACTTAAGGCTAGTGTGGATGGGGATTAGTGCCTGAATTGACCTTATTAAGTTGACTTAAAGTGTTAAGTTGACTTAATAAGGTCGACAAGGGGCTATGTCTACATTAGAAAAGTTAAGTCGACTTTGTTAAGTCGACTTAATAAGGTCAACTTTAAATTGACTTAAAGCCGACCTTATTAAGTCGACTTAACAAAGTGGACTAAGTTGACTTAAAGTTAAGTCAACTTAGTTCACTTTGTTAAGTTGACCTAACCACCCGTAAGTCGACTTAATAAAGTTGAATTAAGGGTTACTCCACATCTACACCATCCTTAAGTTGATTTCAGGAGTCAACTTAAGGCTTAAGTTGACCTAATGGGTGGTTCTTATTAAGTCGACTTAAGCTTTCATTAAGTTGATTTAAGGAATTTCTTAAGTCGACTTAATGAAAGTCTGGTGTAGACAAGGAGTAATTTAGGTCAACTTAAGGGTCCTTAAGTCGACCTAAATTGCTAGTGTAGACATACCCATAGAGTGGGCTCCTATCCCATCTGATGGAGAAATATTGAGTCATTGGATAACATAGAATGATGCAGTTGAAGATTTCCATAGTGAATCTTTGAGTGCATAATGATTTTCCCTTTGATTACTCTGCTAAAGTGACAAATAGTTTAGGTGTTTTCCTAACTGGTTTAATTCTCTATAGATATAATGTTAAAGCCCATCTGATATTAAGAGATTGAAGTTTTCTCTTCTCTATGAAGATAAGATTACTGAAAGAAAACATGTTAGTGAATGGGTAATTAATGTGAAACTCAGAAATTACCTTATATGAATTTCAGGTGGAAGCAAAGGGTTACCATCTCTTTACAGAATGTGATATATGGCAAATTAGTAATAAGCACTCCCAATTCACTCACCCTTCTGACTGAAATGATGGAGAATAGAAAGGTTAGCTTCATGACGCAGGGGTCTAATGGGAGGACTCAGAGGGAAATCTGGTAAGTATTGAAATATAAGATTAAGATCCAATTGTAATGTTAATTTTAACCAGTGGGAAATTTCTAATGATGTCTCTCAGGAAACTGATTACTGTCGGATGAATAAAAACAGTGCAGTCTTTAATTGGAGGCACTTATTGTTGCTAGGTGGACCCACAGAAAGCTAATGGAAAGGCCTAGTATCCTGAAATTAAGTAAGTAAGTAATCTAAAATTACAGGAATACCCATGGATTCTTGGGAAAATGGGTTCTGGTGAGGCCAGATAGAGAAACATCTGTATTTGGCCAGATGTCATTTTTCTGATGGAGTCCTTTCAGTTTTGAAGAATAGATGGGGTGGCTTCCAAACATGAATGTTCTAGGTCTATTGCCTATCCAAATACCAGGAGATAAAAAAAGTGTCTGGTTTGGAATCTTTCTATCTAACTCTCCTGAGTTAGCAGATCCAGAAAGGGTTGGGTAGTGATCAGAGAACTTAGGAGGTCTGTAAACTAAAACTGTTTGAGTCAGGTGGATGTGATGAGGCTGACCCAGCCATGACAAATTTTCCACAGGTCCTGAGGTAGTAGGGAAATGGGAGGAAAGACATAGCTCAGATATTTTGCTCAAAATAAAGGGCCATCACCCCTGTGGTCTTAGCCTAGTGCAGTGGTGGGCAAACTTATTAGTCAACTGAGCCAAATATCAACAAAACAGCGATTGAAATTTCTTTTGAGAGCCAAATTTTTTAAACTTAAAATATATAGGAAGGTACATTGTTATTAACTTAATAAGGGTATTCCTAACCATCTCAACATACCTTTCTCAATTCTCGACACTACATCTTCTTTCACTCCACAATGTTTCCTGTATTTGTGTAAAAGACGAAGAGAAAAAGAAAAAAAAAAGGCAGGGAAGAGGCAGGGAAGAGAAGAGAAGAAGGCAGGCAGGCAGACAAGAGAAGAGAAGAGAAAAAGGCAGGCAGAGAAGAGAAAAAGGAGAAGAAAAAAAAAGAGAAAAAAGACAAGAGAAGAGAAAAAGGCAGGCAGGCAGGCAGGCAGACAAGAGAAGAGAGAAGAGAGGGGAAAGGCAAAGAAGGAGAGAAGAGAAGGGAAAGGCAGAGAATGAGAGAAGAGAAGAGAAGGGAAAGGCAAAGAAGGAAAAAAGAGAAGGGAAGAGAAAGAGGAAGAAAGAAAAAAGAAGGAAAGCAAAGGAAAGAAAGAAGGAAAGAAAAAGGGAGAAAGAAAAAAGAGAGAAGGAAGGGAGAGAAAGAAAGAAAGAAAGAGAGAAGGAAGAGAAAGGAAAGAAGGAAGCAAAGAAAGAGAAAGGAAAGAAAGAAAGAAAAAAAAGAAGGAAGAGAAAGGAAAGAAGGAAGCAAAGAAAGAGAGAAAGAAGGAAGCCGCCGGTGGGGGGGGGGGGGGGAAGCAGACCCCAGCCCTGGAGGCTGATCCCGGCCCCATGCTGGGAGGCCGGGGCCGTGGATTAGCCCGGCCCCGGCCCTGGCCCCGGCCCCAGCCCCGGCCCCGGGCCCGGGAAGCGGACGGCGGGTGGGAGCCCGGGATCCCGCCGCTGCCGCAGCCACCCCGCTGCCCCGGCTGTGTGGGGCAGGCAGACAGGCCCGCGCTCCTGAGCCTGCCTGTCCCACCCTGGGGGTGGGGAAGGCCAGCCCAGAGGCAGGGCGCAGGGCGGGTGTGCCGCGGCAAAGCCGCAGCCCCGGGTGTTGGAGGGAGCAGCGGGGACTGCCGGGCTGTGTGGGGGTCCCTCGCGGCCGCGCTGTTTAGAAGGAACACTGCCCCCCACCCCTCTCCAGGCCTCCCTCCAGCCTCTTCCCAGGCCCCTTACCTGGCTGGAGGCTCGCAGCTGCAGGGACGGCCGGCAGAGCTGCTTCTCGGCCAGGCCGCTCCTACCCTGAGCACGCTCTATCTGAGCATGCTCAGGGCGGGAGATTTGAATCTCCCCAGCCCGGCCACAGCAGCAGTCTGCAATTAAAGGGAACAAGGCCCGCAGCTGGAAGAGCCAAATTCAAGGGGCTAAAGAGCTGCTTGTGGCTCGTGAGCCGCGGTTTGCCGACCACTGGCCTAGTGCTACTCTAGAGCAGTATCAATTGAATTTCTTGTTTATTTGGGAGTCAAAGAGATCCCAAGATGGCATTCCTTATTGTTTAAAGATTTCATTCCGACATAATTATGTATTTCCCACTAATGGTTTGTGGAGAAGTACCTGTTGAGACTTTCTGCAGACCTTGTAGGTATGTTGCTGAGAATGTGAAATTTCTCCAGATATACCAGTTCCATAAATTCACTCCCTCTATATACAGAGGAAGAATATTCACTGTACAAGAGTGGCTCTGACTTTTTAAGGGATTCTAACTTTGGTACTCACGTTATTCTTTACTGGTGAGTAAACAGACTGGAGACAGACCTGCAGGCAATGGAGGTGAAGCTTGGTAAACAATGTTACTTACGTATATGCAGCAATGTAGTTTAGTAGTGGAAACCAGACCCCAACTGTGGTGCAAGGACAGAGGGTGATTGAGTAATTAGTCTGTTCACATTTTGGAATCTGTAGGATGGCAGAGCTTTGCTGAGGATGAGACGAGGGCCACTCCTATGAAATCTATAGTTTTCATTAGAGTTAAAGTGAACTTATCTTTTTTACATAGATCCACAATGATGTTAGAAGGTGAGGTAAGTTTAGAATCACTGGCTAGACCTCTTGGCTCCATCTGCCCCTTAGAATTGGTTTGAAACCTCCATTTAATTGGGATTTTTAAAAAATGGGGAGTAGAATACCTTCACTTAATGATGAGATGGCACTTATTCTATGTCCCCTTGCTAAATGTTAAGACCACCCCCTGTTGAAGAATTTCCTCATGAGTATGGGCCCTGAGAAGAGAATAGGAAGGTGGTTTGTGGTGGGAAGATGAGATAAACTTGATTATGTAGCCAGAGTGGATGATCTCTTGTATTTATTTGTTTGTTATTGTCTTCCAGTTGTGTGAAAAGTGACCACCAAAGATTTGGGGGCAGTAGGAGCATAGTGATTCATCCATCTTCACACTGAAAAGATTAGACTCAGTCCTTGACAGTAATCTGAACCTCCCTGGAGAGTCCTTAGGAATGAAGTCACAATTTTCATCTCATTGACTATGGCTGTAGCAATGACCGTAGACACAGTATCTGTCATATGCACTGCTATCTGGAATGAAGTTTTAGCCACTAACCTACTCATACCAGCATGGGCTTGGAACTGAGCCCTGTCTTCCTGGAAACATTTGTCTCTGAATTCCACAAATTTGGAATAGTTTGTGAAATCAGACTTCGCTAACAGTGCTTGGTAATTAGCAATTCTGAATTGGAAGCTAGTGAATGAAAATACTTTCCTCTGAAGCAGTCTTGAGGTGCTGTATTCTGGACCTTATGGTGACCACCTGAGCCACTAAAGGATCTGGGCATTGCATGAGTAAATAGGAATTCTGCCTAGGCACAAATATAACATATTAAGCCATTTTTTGAGTATGGGCAAAAAAGGCAGAGTCGTGGGGGGGAAGGGAAGGGGGTTGTTCAAAATGGATTTGTTGACTGGGGAGACTACTCTGCTAAGGGCAAAGGGTTATAGGATTTCTACAAGACTATGATGTGTGTGCCTTGGGGTTAAACAGGGACTATGGATTTTTCTCTCATTACAACAGGGGATTTGACCTCACCTTCCTCTATGTGCTGTTCCCCAGTGTTGAAATCCTAACACCTATTTTGATTTGCTGTTACAGCCTGACCTGATCCTATGTCATACACTCCCCTGCATTTAATTTCCTCCCATTCTGTAAGTTTCCCATCTTCAAAGCATCTGACAAAGTGGGATTTTCTCCCACGAAAGCTCATGCAATAAATAAATCTGTTAGTCTTTAAAAGTGCCACAGGACTCTGTTGTTTTTCTAAAATAGACTAACATGGCTACTCCTTTGGAACTTTAAGAGGGATCTGGACCTTGGTTACCACCCTCTGAAAAAACTCTTGGTAATGCCTGCAGTCATCATGTGGTACAAAGATGAGGAAACAATTGCTTCAACGGGTAAGGATGATGCCACATCTTTCAGAATCAATGGGATTGGCATTGGTGGCTCAACCCCCTCCTCCTTTGTAAACTACAATGGACCCAGCTGGTATCAGCTGGAAGAAGAGGGCATGGTGATTTCTGTACAGATTCGGGGCATCTAGTATGCTGTTCCCATGAAGCCTTGTAGGGGCAGTATGAAGGATAAACTGGCCATGGGATCCCCAAAGCATTGGCTACCAGTGGTCCACTGGGTTGTCATTACTGGGAGAACAGTTTGTAGTGCTAAAGATGAATTCATATCATAGAATTGCTTCCAACAAGAATTTCTATCTGAAATCATTCCTATTATTCATTGATAAAAATGCCATGCTCATTCATTTACTTGTTCCTTAACATCATAACCAAAGTCTGATGTAACTTCATATTGTAACTAAACCTCCATTTTCAATTGTTTACTTCATTTTGCATTACCCAAACTACATTTTGCTGAAAATTCATTTAGATGTGTGAACTCAGTTTGGATGTCTGAAATAAGGGTGTTGTATGTGATGGGATCAGTGCCAACACCAGTATG
Organism: Pelusios castaneus; assembly: GCA_007922175.1. Lineage (NCBI taxonomy): Eukaryota > Metazoa > Chordata > Testudines > Pelomedusidae > Pelusios > Pelusios castaneus. Next base: position 9,936,480 of record ML685813.1, read on the forward strand.
TTCTGATGACAAACTGCCGGCACCACCTTAATGGCTGAAGAACAATGCAGACAAACCCTGCAAAAGCAAGAAGAATCCAACCGAGAAAGAAAGGGACAAAAAGTCCCATCAAGAACAAGATCAAAGTCAAATCTGCCATTAACTGATGACGCATGGTCATCCCAGGACTCCTTGTTTGTTTTGCTGAACTAGACTAACATGACTAACCCTTTGGAGTGTGGTCGTACAGTACCCTGAGGCAGTGTGATACAACAAGACCCACGCTCTAAAAGTTATAAAAAAGATGGGTGAGACTGCATAGCTTTGGGTAATGTTCTGCATAGCATCCAAGAATGTCAGAGCACATCTGTGTGCCTGATAGAGACCCTTCTCTTCCTCATGCCTGGGTTTTCTGGCCAGGTAGCCACCATGAGCTGTGAACACCAGCTACGAACTCAAGCTATCAAGCTATGATCACAAGCCACAATCGGAACTGGTAACTATACATGACCAACAGCAGAACATCTGGGGTGTGTGCATGTGTGTGTAGGAACTTGATATTAGCTATTAACATAATTGTATTTTTCTCACAATAAACGTGGCATAGCCTACTGTCCCCCTGAATAAGATCCTGCTAGTTTTTCATTTTCTAAGTACAACAAGTTCCCAGGCCTCCTATGAGTTCTGACCAGGGTGGCTTTCCTGAGTCTTCCAGAGTCTTGTCTGGAATTTTGAATTAGTCCCTTGAGGAGGTAGGTTCCTGTTCTACCAGCTATGCTGTTGGAAGAACGCTCTGTCTTGTGAACCTGAGAGGGGAAAAACTTCTCCTCCTTGAGCTGGCTTCTTCTGGTGCTTAAATGTCTCTAAGGAGGACTGGGCCCTACAGGAGAGGAAATTGTAGATAGGGTAAGGCAAAGATATCCTCCAATGAGGTAAATCTTTCTGTCCTACATAACATTCAAGAAGTCACCCTGGTCAGGATCAGCTGATCTGGTGCATTCAATGAGCTGGTACTAAGAGTACTCCATTTGAACATGCCACAAACATTGAATGGGGTACAATGCTGAACTCCCCATCACAGCCAGAGAGTGCTGAATTTTTGGTCTTTGAAATTAAATCAGAATAATCTGATACTTCTTTCTTTGCACCATAAATTTTCTGTCCAAGAAATGAAGACCTAATTCTTTAGGGTCCATGAGCAAGGGCTCACATGACTTGGAGTGAGAGTGAGAAGGATCTTTTTTTCTTAGAGGCATATCTGAATTGAGATCTGTCTATGCGTATGACCATATTCCCTATTCTCATGAGAGGGTTTCTTAGGTTTACTGGTTTTGGCCTGTACTTCAGCACTTATGTAGGGATGGATGCTGCTCACAGTCTGAAGTCATTCCACAGGGAGTTCTCCTTGGCCTGGGTCAAACTGGGGTCTCATGGCCTTCTCCATGAGTTGTTTCCACAGATAAATCTCTAGCCTTCATGGGTTCAGGTAGAAAAGTTGCTTCAGATGCTGTACTGATAATAGGAGTCTCTCCCAGGCAATAGGACTCTGGGGTCATTCTTCTCGACTGGGAAAATCTTCTCAAGATGTGAGAAACTAGACAAATTATATTAAAGAACTAAGAAGACTAAGGATAAGATTACTAAAACTAGTTACAATATATATTCATGGAGCCTGAAGTAGAGGATGGTTATTTTGGATACAGAATTCTGACACAGGCCATGCAGTGGTAAGAAGGAACTGGAGACATTTCAATCTGCATCACCTTTTATACCTCCAGTTTGGAGCACAAGGAGAGCAACTATGCAGGTGCGGATCAGCAGACACTACTTGATAGAAATCTCCAACCTCAAGCACACATGGTATACATGTGTACTTACACGTGGAATACAAATGGGTACCAGCACTCAAAGAAACACCAGTGGTTTAAAAATATAAATGAGTTCAAATACCTGTGAAACAAGTAAGAGATCTATAGGAATCACCTCAACCACCTCTGAAGTGCAGCGGCTGTTCAACTGTGTAAAGCCACGTTATATTAATGAAAGCCTCAGAGACACAAACCCCTATCCAGGTTAGTAGTCTCACTGAGCTCAGTGGAATTATTCACCTGTACTACTGTTTGCATGACCACGGTCCTAGTTAGCACAGGAAGTGAAGAACAAATAAAACTACAAGGAAGATTTTAGTAGGCAGAAGGTAATTACCTGAATTAGAATTTGAACAATACACTGGGCTATCAACACTGTTATTCTCATGAATAGTGCAATGGGATTTTTAGTGACCACAAATAATCAAAATCTTGTTTATATGTGACCATAGTAAGAAATAAAAGGGATTTTTTGGTGGAGGGGGAGGGTTGCTTACAATTTCTTTGGGCGTTTTACATAAAAAAGGAAGGGAAGGAAGAGTTGAGATAAAAGACAAAGGAAAGACTACAAATACCTATTGTATTTCATAGGTTCACAGATTTTAAGACAAGAAGGGGCAATTATACCTCCTGTATAACACATGCCCCAGTCATTCCAACATCAAAGCACATCATTTCTTTTCAGCTAAAACAAGATATTCAGGTTCAATAAAATGCTTTCAAGTAATGGAGAACACACCATGTCCTTAGGTAAATTGTTCCAACAGTTAATTACCTTCACTCTGAAGAATGTATGCCTTATATGTAGTTTGAATTTCTCTCACTTCAGCTTCCAGTCACTGGCTCTTATTAATGCCTTTTCTACAAGCCTAAAGAGCTATCATCCATCTTTTATCAGAACTAAGTACATAGAGGTACTTGCAGAGTGTAATCAAGTCACCTCTTAACATTCTTTCACTAAGACATGTTTCCCCATCTCTTATCATTCTTGTAGCTGTTTCCTGAACCCTTTCCAGTTTTTCAGCATCCTTAAGTGTGAACATTTAAAAGACACAGAGTATGGTAATGGTTTCACTAATGATGTAGATATCTCCCTGTTCCTACTAAATAGTTTTCTGCTTATACATCCAAGGATTGTGCTAACTCACTTAGCTACAGGATCTCAGAGAGAGATAATCAACTGATTATCCACCTGACCCCTTAAGTTTCTTTCCCCAGAGGCATTGCATTCTAGGACAGTCCATCTTTCTTTAAGTGTGACCTGTAGTCTTTGTTACTGGATGCATGACCTTCCATTAGGCTGAATTATGCACATGCACATGTTTCAAATAATTATAGCATACCAAAAAATCTACATCTATATAACTGACCTGCCCCCATCACTATTTACCACTCCACCAAATTTTTGTGTAGAGTATATGAGGTATATTAGGAAGGTAGAACCTCTGTCAGAGGAACATGCTGTGCTTCTTAGGGAGTACTTCATCTGATTTGGTGCTCCCCTCTGGCTCCAGGTAGTTGTTTGTATGTGACAGGGATCACAACCCCTTAAACCACTTCAGCGAGTGAGTTAAACCAAATTATGGTAGCTAATGGATCTTTTATCCTTGCGGACTTGGGGAAATTACCATTGGCAGCACATAACTGGCAAATACGCATGAGCGGCAGATGGGGAGGGTGAAGAGGCCTCAGAAGAGAATTCCAACAGGGAACAGAGGCCAGGGTGGTGTGGGAGTGGAGTGGGATCTTCTAGCAGTGGCTGTTTGGGGTGGCTTAACCTCCCAAAGCCTATTATATCCACTGCTTATGGAAATTGTCTTTCTCTAGCATGCAAAGACTATTCTGGCTGATTGCATGGAGGAAATCAATTTATGATTCAATAACCATGAAAGGGGTTCAGCAGCATGCTGAAGCATGTGGAAAGCATGACAAAGCAATGGAGATGGCCTGGTAATCCAGTGCAGCAAAGAAAATTCTACTGCCCTTCTCACTCAAAAATTTCTCTCACAGATTTTTTTTCACCAAATCTTATCCCATTAATGTTATCTTATCAAATCTTATCATTATTAACATTATATCATTAATCCAAGTCCTGCAGTGATGAGGGTGTGGCAACGTGACTTGTGGATATGACCACTGGCAGTTGTAGCCACAATCCTGCACATCGGTGGCCTTTGGACTAATGCTTATTCAGCTCCGTCCCTCAGGCAGCAAGGAAGTTTGGCAGCAAACTAGGTGACTGAGCAGCCCTTTTAAAAATAGCCCTGCTCACCCTTTTTAAGGGAAGGGGCTAGAAAATGTGCCCCAATCATTGTCTGCCCCATAACATCTGGCCAAACCACTACGGCTGCCCAATCATCCTTCAGCGGGCAATGAAGACAAGATTTATGGAGTTGGATTTGCAATTAGGACATCTTTCCTGAAACAGTTTCCTGGGCTCCCTGTTAACCTGAATTGAACAGATCATGAAAATTGAATTCCCACAAATCCTTTATTGAATGTCATGATCATCAGTGCCTATGCATCTATACTGACCATCACAAAGGAAAGCAACGACTAGTTCCACTCAGGGATGGATTCCATCCTCTGATCAGCCCCTGCATATGACAAAGTCATCTTGCTGGGAGATTTCAAATGCTAAATTTGGTTGAGTCAACCATGTCTGGAGAGGAGTGGGAAAGATGAACAGCAACAGACTCCTCCTCTTGGGTAAATGTACAGAATGTAGTCTGCTCCACACTAACACTATTTGTAGGGAAAATGGTAAATATAAAACAATAGGGTTGAACTCACTGTACAAAAAAATGGCACCTGATCAACTATGTTATCACCTGCCAAAAAGACATCTATGATGTCAGAATTACCAGAGTCATGTGTTATTCAGAATGTTGACCATAGTGCTCAATCTGCATATTGTCACCTCACAGAGCAAGCATCTCAAACACAAAAGAATAGCCTTCACCTTAGCAAAACTGAAGCACATCAACTATCAGGTGCAATTTCAGTAGTCACTTGATGACAGGCTTCTTTCATGCCCACTGATTGCAGGTAATCCAAACGGAAAAAAAAAGGGAACCATTTCAAAGATGTAATCATTGACACATCAACATCAGTTCTGGGAGAAAGAAAAGGATCTATCAGGGCTGATTAAATGAGAACAACGGGGACATTTCTAGACTACTAGTGACAAGCAGAAAGCATTTGTTGAATGGCAGAATGATCTCACTTCCATCCCAGAGAAAGATAGGTTTATGTGCCTAACAGCAAGGCCTAGTCTGAAGTGAAGAGAATGTAGGATGAGTGGCAGGAGAGGAAAACTGTAAAAGATCAGCATTACATGGGTATGAACAACACTAAGATGTTTTCTAACTCTCTCAAAGCAGCCTATGGACCATCTTAATCTGGCACAGCTCCCCTGAAGTCCACAGATGGCATAATCATCTTCAAAGATAAGAAAGGAATAATACAGAGATGGGCTGAACAGTTTAATAGTCTACTCAATAGATCATCCACAGCAGATCAATGCATGCTTGATGAATTACCCAAGAAACCCAAGAAGATCTTGATCTCCCTCCATCAGTTGAAGAGGTCATGAAAACCATCAGACAGTTGAACTCTGGCAAATTGTCTGGAATGGATGGTGTTCTAGCAGAATACCCAAAGGTAATCAAAGGGGTTCACAATATCCTTAGTAGAATTTGGGAGGAAGAACAAATACCTCTAGACTTCAGAGAAGCTACTAAAAAATAAAAGAAGCAAAGAAGAAATTAGAGTCATTTCTCTCCTTTGTACGGCAAGGAAAATATTAGTTTGCATTCTCCCGAAGAGACTCATTGTAAACATACCTGAGGAGAATCTGTGAGAAGCATAGTATAGTTTGAGACCAGGTCATAATTCTATGGACATGATTTTTGTATTAAGGCAGGCCCAAGAAAAATGTTCAAACAGATATCCAATACCAACTCAATGGCTCCTTTTTTTTTTTTTTTTTTTTTTTGTCTTCAAAGCCTCAGTGCTAAGATCTAGGTGCTGGAGAGGCTTCTTGTTGAGGTTCATTTTGCAGATGACTGCTCCTTAATCTCCCATAGACATGACAAGCTTCAGGTCATCATTGATAGGTTTCCTGAGGCTTCCCAGCTCTTTGGCCTCACCATCACTTTTAGTAAGACAGAGGTCTTGCTCCAGACAGCACCTCATTTTAATGCCCCAGCACCATCATCAATCATCATCATCATCATCAATTTCTTCCACTAAAGGAAAGAACTCAATTTGACCCTGAATACTGGCTAAACCACTCATGCCAAAGCTACGATACAAATACATAATCCTACTTCTTTACCGATACAGGATAAATATATATATATATATATATATTGATTACTTATTTTCTGTATCAGGACTGACAATTTAAACACACCTATCTAGATTTAGAACAATATTATTATCTTTTTTTCTTCTAATGTGTGAAACAAATTCCTTCTTATTGTCCTGTTGATATTCTACTGAGCTCAACTCATGTGCTACTGTTGGTCCATCTCAGGGTATGTCTGTACTGAGAAAATGTGTTATGTTAGAAAATTAAATCAGAGTTTTAGGGTTAACCATGACCCTAAGTGATGTTCTCCCTAGGCTTAACTATGAGCAGCTAACACATTTTTAAGCACGACTTCCCTTGTCCACATGAAGGACAAAGTAATGTTTTACATAATGGTTTTTTAGCATTGCACATTTTGCTAATATAGACATGGTCTTAGATAAACGTAAATTAGAAAACTAGGGCTGGTTATCCTCGTATTTCTATTGACTTTGGCATGTACTGTAAGTGTATTCTCTCAGTCTGGACAATTTACTAGCACTCACATTCACTACATAACTGAATTTAATAGAATTGGTACCTTCAGAACAGATTGCTTTTAGGGACAAGGAAAGATTATCTGATTCTTATGAAAAATGAGACAATATTTTAGACTTCTGAGATATAAATGTCTTATATTGATGTAACAATTGTTTACTGCTAATGGGATTTCTCCCCTTGCTTATTCTGCTATCTAGGTAGCTACCAATGTTACCATGTAACTTTACTTTCTTTTTCTATGCTGTGCTTAATACTTTGTTGCTTGGTTAAACAAAAAGTTACAATTATTGATGAATTTTGTTCAAACTCTCTACTAAATAATACAAATCTGGTTGTGACATAACATCAAAATTATTGCCAATGGGGGAAAAAAACTAAATTTATAAGCATTTAGACACAGATTTCTAATAAATGTTATACATATAATAACATTAACTACTTGAAGCTGCTATAATGAATTAAGAATAATCTGTCTCTTGTAAGTTGCACATAGTTAGTGCTTTTTATATCTAAGTTAAAATTCAATTATGAGGCTTCAGTTATGGATAAGGACAGCTGCATTTTTCAAATCATGAAAATCTGAAACAGGAGTTCAAAATATATGTGCAAAATGAACAAATAAT
>ML685813.1:9950704-9968233 GCA_007922175.1 Pelusios castaneus
ACACACACACACACACACACACACACACACACACACACACACACACAAAACAAAAACCAAAATTGTTTTCATTTTAAACTAACTGCCTCCTCCCTGATTCTTTGATGTAGCCCTCAGAACTAAAAAAAATCTTTTTTTTTTCTCCATTTATCTGCAATGCTACTTATATGTCTGGACAAAGAACAGAGTTTTCTTTCCTGAAATTTGCAGAATAATTGATAACTGCTTATGTAAAGCTGATTACTAAAGTTTCCTCTTGTGTTTGGACCCTAGATCTTGAAAAAGTCACAGGATATTCAGTTTCTTAAGATAACACTTAAAGGCATTACAACATATAACAGTAGTTAATCTAGAAGGGAGATGCCGTTATTATGAACTTTAAATATGATTGAGACCTGCAAAGTTTCAGCAAAATTCAGTTATCAGTTGCAACAGTATAAATCCATTGAAGAAAATACAATTACTTTAAATTTACACAGAGGTAGCAGAGTAACAGTTTGCCATGGTGCTGGCTCTGAACATGAATGACCTGCACCTTCTAACATTAGTAACACTCCTTCCGAAATCAACAAGAAGCATGTCTTCCTTAGAACAGCAATAATTAATCTTCTGTGGTGGAGAAGAAAAGTTTGGCTGACATATAACATCACTACTGCATGTATTTAGCTATTGATTAAACCTGCAGCCTGAGCGCCAAAAGTGGTATGTGGGCCGATTTTGAGCAGCATGTGGTGCCCTGTCTTTGCCGCCAATCCTGCCATCCCTGCTGCCAGAAGAGGGCAGGAGGTCTCCAGACTGCCCACCTCCCACTGCCAGAAAGGAGACTGCAGACCTGCCTCCTGCCTGGAAGGAGCTGCAGACTTGCCTCCCACTGTCAACGCGTTGCTGGAATGGTGCCCTGCCACCAACACTGCTGCTGACATTGGGAGTGGGCAGGAGGAGATTTGGGCATGGCCTTTCATAAAGGTTGCTGACCTCTGAATTAAATGGTAAAAAAGTAAAGGGGTGGGGTTAAAACTAGTTTGGGGAAATATTTTATAAATCTCTTCATGCCCTTTATAAAGATGAGCATTAAGGATCCTATTCTGCCTTCTCTGAAATCAATGGCAAAACTCCTGTAAACTTCACTGAAAACATGCTTTATTCCCATGGATTTATTTTTTTCCTGTACAAAATATATTTACTGCTGATGCTAAATGCCACAGATTTATAATGTTAATGCTACCAGCCTTATTCGACATATAAAATGGTTATTTCTTATTATTCTTAAAGTGTCCATCAGTATGGATCATACTATTATCCCCTATTCACTGTGTGAAAGATACTGTGACCAGGGCCTCATGGGATAACTTCCTGAATGTGCAAAAATAAGGGCAAGCTGCAAAACCCAGGAGCCAAACCTCCCAAACACTGATGGATGGTACTTAAACCAGTCTCACTATCAGTCACAACCGGGCTTCTGGTTCTCCACACCGCTTACCATGAAGCGTGCCAAAATTGAAACAGCTCCTTTATTGTACTCCAGTTTCTCTGGCTCCCATCTAGCCGCAGGGTCCCTTAAAGAAATAGGTTCTCCTGACCCAAAAGCGCTAGCCACATTACACAGAACAATATAGGTTTGAATAAAAATGAGAGTCCTGTGGCTCCTTAGGCTGCATCTACACTGGTAAATTAAGTCGACTTAAGCTTGGCTTAAGTCGACTTAATGTGCCCTGCGTCTACACTACACATTGCTTAAGTCGACTTAAGAAAAATAAAGTCAACTTAATGAAAATTAAGTCGACTTTATTAAATCACCTTTCTACTTGACCTAACGCTTAATTCGACTTTTAAAAGTCGAATTAAGCCAGTGTAGCCCTGGGGTAGCCCTAACTCGACTTAGGGCTACCCCAGGACTACACCAATGCCCTTCCTGCCAGGGGGGGCACAGGGGGAGCCTGGCATGCCCCCAAAGGGCAGGGCATGTGGGCACAGTGTGACACAGTCTGGATTTAGGGAAGCATTTATGATGTTATTTTCTATGAATATCTCATAAATACTATAATCCATAGGAACTATGTCATGTTTGGTATCAATAGAAAGGTAGTAATTTGCTGGGAATGATTATATAGTTTATGTCTAGGAATTCTATTTCAATTAGATGTTAAGAATTTGATGTTATATCCATACTTTAACTTGTTTCATTCTGGACAAATGCCTTACATGGGAGGGTGTGAACAACCATTCTCTCCTTAATGTTTAGGAATATTCCAGGTAGAATGGTCCCAGGGAGTATCCTGATGAGCCATTAAGGACATGAAGAATACAACCATTGTGTCTTTAATGGTTCATCAATTTACTCCCTGGGACCATATCACCTGGCAGGTTCCTTAACATTAGGGAGACAGTGGTTGTTCACACCCTCCCATGTAAGGCATTTGTCCAGAATGACACAAGTTAAAGTATGGATATAACATCAAATTCTTAACTTCTAATAGAAATAGAATTCTTAAACATAAACTATATAACCATTCCCAGCAAATTACTACCTTTCTATTGATACCAAACATGACATAGTTCCTATGGATTATAGCACTTATGAGATATCCATAGAAAATAATATCATAAATGCTTCCCTAAATCCAGACAGCACCACACACAGGGCTCTGCCTTGCCAGGGTCCCTGTACCCTTTTGCCCCACTGTACACAGGGGGTGCCCCCCCCACCACCGTGGACCTGCCCAAGGTCCCCCTAGCCCTACAAAGTCGACCTAGAACATCCAGTGTGGACGCTCTAGGTCGACTTTGTAAATTCCCCTTTAAGTCAACTTTAATTTTAAGTGTAGACACACTAAATCGACTTAGTTAAGTTGACTTAGTTAATGTCGACTTAAAAGTGCAAGTGTAGACATAGCCTCATAGACTAACAGATTTCTTCGGGCATAATCTTTCGTGGGCTATAACCCACTTTGTCAAATGCATGGATCTTACCCAAAATACCACACTGATAGCCAATCATTTAGTAATTACAACTAAAGGTTTAATATAAAATGAAAAGAAGCAAAATATAAGAGATTTTAAAGGGTCAAAGTGAATCACATACATACAAATGATTTAGAGTTCATGTAAAGCAGTTTACAGGCTTGTTCCTCTGGAGTTTGCAGGCTTGTTCATCTAGTAAATACCCAACACCTGGATGGGCCTCAGTTGCAGATGAATAGTTCCAGACATGGGTCCTGGCTGTAGACTGAGGATGCGAGAGAAGATGGAGTAAGGGCAGCTGATTTTTATTATCTCTGGCTTTCTCCATGCTGTGTGGAGCTTTTGCAAATCAAAATGGAGTTGAGTCACATGTTCAAGTCCTAGTGGCTCAACAGGTTTCTCCCTGGTCCCATTGTACCTGGGAGCTTCCTTAGTAGGCCGTTAAGGAGACAATGGCTGTAGATATCCTCTATGGGGAGTTTCCCAGAATCACACAGGTTGAAATATAGATATAACAACCATGTTCCTAACTTCTAATACAGATGCAGTTCCTACACATAAACCATATAATCTTTCCCTGCAAATTACAACCTTTCTATTGAAACCAAACACAACATAGTTCCTATGAATTATTGTAATTATGAAATATTAATATGAAATAGTATCATAAATGGTCCCCTAAATCCAGACAGCATGACAGATACCTATAGTGAATAGATTCCACATGGGTAAGTATTTTTAAAAGTAAATCTTCCATTAAAGAAAGCTGAAGGAACTGAACAAATACTTCGAAGCCCTCAGACCAGAGATGTTGCAGATACTCTGCCTCCAACCACTATAAAGTGCTTACCAAAGGTAAGAAGGGGGATTTTAACATGTATCTTCATCTTTCTGCAGGAGAGCAACTTTGTTTTTCACATAAATCCTTCCTTCCACCCTAAAGGCAACATCAGCAATTCTACTGAGGCACTTCATGCTGTTTTTCTATTATGTCACCACTTCTGAATAGATGGAGAAGTCTTTAATCTTCACATCATCTTTCACTATGCATTCAAATAAGGGTGAAGACATTATGAAGATATACCTGATACAGTACTTGCCTTCAGCAAGGATAAACTATTTTGCAAACTGTATATCCATTAAGGGCTTGAGCCTGTGTCCATTAAGTCAGTGGTAAAGCTACCACTGACCTCAATGGTGCAGAACGGGCACTCAATAATTTATTCCTCACAGTTTATATTGCTGTGATGGCTGATTGCTGACAGTCCACTGATACCACTCATAAACATGAATGTCTTGAAGATATGGGAAGCCTACTAATGGATATATTTTTTAACTCTAATAAAAAACACCTATAATAAAGATCTTCTCCGTTCATACTGCTTCATCAAATATACTTAGCAAAACAGCCAGACAATTTGGCCTCATTCTACCCATGTATTTCCCCTCTAGGACCAGCCTGGTTTGTTATAGTATATTTAACCTAATTAGTGTTAATAAAGAAAGACTTCAGTTTTGAATATTATTATATTATCTTTGTGCCACAAACATTTTAAAATTATAATAATAAAAATATAATAAACATAAGAATATCAAACACGCTTAAATATGCCTGCTAAATCAAGTGCTATTTCACCATTAACATTTTTGCTTAAACTGTGTTTCATGGTAGCCATTAGTAAAAGGTGTTTTTACATTTTGCCTCCTTGAACAAACACTGACCCCCTTTCCCAGTGTTCTTGAAACATTTTTTTAAGGCTAAAGGGGGTGATCTGAATTGAAAATACTTATTTTTTCCCCTTCCTTCCTGTCTCAGGCCCATTATTCTGATAAAACACTATATAGAAGCCTCACTTAATGAAATTTATTGTAATTATCATATACTGGGACAGAGCCCTCTTAATTGCAGTTCTATTAACAATACATGCACTTTGTTCCACTACAGGTCTAAGCTCTGATCTTGTTAGTCTTGATTCCGTGAAATACTGGGTTCCATTATGAAGTAAAGTACCTCAATAAATAGAATACATAAATATAATGAATAAGGGAAGGCTGGAAAAATGATCCGTCAGAGGGACATTGCAGTCAGTATCTTGACCACTTTCAGAAAATAGCCTTATTTGTTCTAACAGAAATAAAAAGACCTCATGATATTAATTTAGATACTGCTGGATTTTAATTCCAATATTATATTTCAAGAAACCCAAAATGTGCCAGGTGCCTTATAAAAAACAAGGGCAAAAAATATCCCTGTTCAAAAAGTGAATGATCTAAATGTGACATGGCAACAATAAATGATGGTCATAAAGAGCCCAAAATAAAGGAGTAGAAGGAGGAAGAACCATTCCTTCCCTCATTTCACTTAGATAGATATTTTAGGAAGGATATCAAGATACAAGTACCTCCAAAGAATATTCACTTTAAAATTATTGGTTTTCATTTTTCTCTGAAATATGGAATTGTTCTTCTGTTATGTTACTTTAATATGAGATGCTGCATTAAAACAAATCTAAGTCTTAGAGTTACAACACAGGTCTGGTAGTAGCCGCAATTCCACAATCGCAGACTGCCAGTTTTCTCTAAGATCACTTCCTCTTTCTCAGCACTAGTAGAAATACACTTTTTATAGTGGGGAAAAAAAATCCAATAATAATTCATCTCTTACACTATTCTGCCTTCCAGTATAGAGGTTGGATGAATACGTTATGGTAACAAACTATAAAACCAGCTATTAAAAAGTGATATGAAGTAAGTTTGCAATGGTGCAATGATACAATAAGAACCATACTAAGGCTAATAAATGCAGAAGAAGAGCAGAAAGCATCCTTTGCCTCAGTACATTAATATAATTCAATATCATATTTTAAATGGCGCTGCTGGAAATGTTTTGAACAAATGTGCCAAAAATGTCCTTTCTTCAAAATTAATATTTTTGTAACAAAAAGTGTCCAATTTCCAAACTTTCATTAAAATGTTTTATTTTTGCCTTTTCTCCCTCATTCATATTTTTCTCTTTCCTTGCCTCCCAACTATTTTAAACGAATCAATTTTTTTTCATATTTTCTGAAAACAGTACATTATAGAGTTGAAAGTGTTCTAAATACAAAGACATATGTATAAATTTATATTTAAAAAGTTCAAAACTAGAACTGGTCAAAACATGGGGAAATAAACCTACTTCTTAAAATAGTGTCATTTTCCATCATCCAAGTGGGATATTTTTAATGTCTTGTGACTTTTTCAATTTTTGGAGCAGCTTTAGTTTTAAACATTTTTAAATTATTCATACAATTTTATATTTGTAAAGGTTTCTGAACAGTGTCAACTCAACTTAAGGAACTGATTCTTCATGCTGCTCAAACCTGCTATAGAAGATGAAGAAAGGTAAAATACTAGTGAACAATTAGCTTTTGCTAATGATCTGTGCAGTTTCCTCTGCATCATATAGAGAGAGATGTGCACAGTGCTCAGTAATGTGAGGCAGCCTCAATTCTGCTCCAAAACAGGAGGTGAGTAAGGGAAATAGGGAAAGATGAAGGTGGAGTCAGCCCATGGTCAGGTCACAGTAACTTACATGATATCTTATATATGCAAAAAATACATATAGCAGTCATTTCTAATTTTCAAAAGATACTCTTGCTGCCTACCACTTTGGAGTGCTGCTTTACCTGAACATACTGAACAGCTGGCTTTGGGAGAAAGTGAGAAGGGAAGTTATCATTACAGTCAGACAGATTTTTTTTCAGCAGTTCCCATTAAATCATAGATGCTCAATGCCTCCAGATGCATGCTGGGCATCATTTCTTGCTGGTCCACTAATTCACAGACACCCCCTCTATGAATCTCACTTCAGCTATGAGCAACAAAGCAACATAGTTGGCAGCCATGCTTGTGGCTCAGCACACTCATGACTTTAATCTATGATAATTGAGCCCTCACTTTATTTTGGATTGTAGGAAAGATTTTAGAAGTATTTAGGCACCCAGATATCTTTCAGTATCTGGAGCTATTTTTGTTACACACAGCTAGTTAAGAAAAGAGAATTAAGATGATCATGACAAGACCCTTTTGGCTTATATGGTGGATCTGCTACCTAGAGAACATTTAAGCCTCCAGTGCAGTGAAGAGCAGAAGGAACTCTCATTGGCTATGTCAACACTACAAAAAGTAAGGTCCACTTTGTTAAGTTGACTTAATAAGGTTGACTTTAAGTCAACTTAAAGCCGACCTTATTAAGTCAACTTAATAAAGTGGACTAAGTCGACTTAAAGTTAAGTCAACTTTGTCCACTTTGTTAAGTTGACCTAACCGCCCTTAAGTCAACTTAATAAAGTCAACTTAAGGGTTACTCCCCATGTCCTTAAGTCGACTCCTTGAGTCGACTTAAGGTTTAAGTCGACCTAATGGGCAATTCTTATTAGGTCAACTTAAGCATTCATTAAATTGACTTAAGAAATTTCTTTCGTTTGAGGTGGAAGGAACAGGCAATAAAGGGTACCATTTGACCCTTATCCTCCTATGGGACAAGCTGTTCGTTTTTTCTTTCCAACAGTATGCTACATAATTACTGTACAAGACAATACTGGCTAAAATTTAAAACATTCTAATTCTTATTTCATAAATAGCTGAGAATAAAACAATTAAAATAGGGGAAGAATGGAAGAGAAAAAAAATAAAGGACTTGACCCACCAAATACTAAGATGTTTCACCATTTTGGGGTACTAGGCATGGATGCCAAATGCTCACAATTCCATTTATCTTTCACATAGTATCTGTCATTCTAGAGATATCTGTATTATGTGAGATCGGAGCTGTTGTGCCTAATAACTCCCAACATTACTATCCATGAACCACATGCACCAAATAATCTCACATTTCAAAGATTCACAATTACTTTGAGATTTTCAGACCCTGCACTATAAACACACAAAGAATAGATCTCTTTTGGCTGAATGATAAAGGTTTGACCAATCTCATGTAATTTAAAAATAATAGTCATGCATGGAATTACATATTTAAAAAAAATAAATTAGGTTCTTTTTGGTTCTCAAGGTTCTAGAACATCTGGAACCTATGGCTTTTAAGATTTCTGTCTTTTGGGTTTTCTTACATCCTATCTTGTGCAATTTGCTTTAAAGTACACTCATGCTAAACTAGGCAGATTTGGATTTTTGAATTGTAAATAGGCTTAAAATGACACTCACACACGGCCACATCTGTTTTAGATTTTTTTTTCTAAATTTTATTTTATAGAATAAAGACATATGCTCATCTCTAATTATAGACCTTAATAAATTCTCCCAAAGACACTTATTATTGTAAAGACTAGTAAAATGTTTATTTCTCAACTATATTTACCATGTTCAGACATTTGCATAATTTACATTGTGCACTATTTTAAAACAATTAAGAACTTAGAATAAAAGAATGGATCCTTCATTACTCTGCCCAGAATATATGAGGAGGCAATAAGAATAATGGATGTAGAAGACCAGAAATATAACAGGTAAGAATTGTCAGTGTCCAGGAGGACTAATCAAATTTATTGGTCTTGATTCACCACTTTCTTACATGGCAGTGCTATAGAATCATAGAATCATAGAATAATAGGGTTGGAAGGGACCTCACGAGGTCATCTAGTCCAACCCCCTGCTAAAAAGCAGGACCACTCCTCCTAAATTATCCCTGCCAGGGTTTTGTCTAACCGAGCCTTAAAAATCTCCAAAGATGAAGATTCTACCACCTCCCTAGATAGCCCATTCCAATGCTTCACCACCCTCCTAGTGAGAAAGTTTTTCCTAATGTCCAACCTTGACCTCCCCAGCTGTAATTTGAAACCATTGCTCCTTGTTCTGTCCTCTGTTACTACCGAGAACAGCCTAGCTCCCTCCTCTTTGGAGCAACCCTTCAAGTAGTTGAAGGTTGCTATCAAATCTCCCCTCAGTCTTCTCTTCTGTAGACTAAATAAGCCTAGTTCCTCCAGTCTCTCCTCATAAGTCATGTGCCCCAGCCCCCTAATCATTTTTGTTGCCCTCTGCTGGACTCTTTCTAATTTGTCCACATCCTTTCTGTAGTGGGGAGCCCAAAACTGGACACAGTACTCCAGATGCGGCCTGACCAGTGTCGAATAGAGGGGAATTATCACATCCCTCGATCTGCTGGCAATACTCCTACTGATGCAGCCTAATATGCCATTGTCTGACATTGGTATAAAATTGGCCTGTAATGAAAATGTGAATCAGGTTCAATAAGTTGGTTTTGCTCCCAGCAATATCCAATATGATTGTTCTTATTTTTACATTTAGTTTTTCCTGTTCACAACACTCATGTGTAACCATAAACATATCATACTTTTCCCTTGCAAATTCTGAACTTTCTACATTTGGCTAATATTTGCTTTTTTCTCCTATTTTTCTCTTCTATTTCTAGGGTTTAAGCCAACAAGATACCATTCTAATGTGCAGAACGAATAACAAATATGGAAGGCGCCCAGCGTGGTTTAGTAGAGAACTCTGCAGTCAGGTGAAATATAAAAGGGAAGCTTACAAGAAGTGGAAGCTGGGACAGATGACAAGGGAGGTGTATAAATATATTGTTGGGCCTTCAGAGATAAAAATCAGAAAGGCCAAAGGTCAATTGGACTTGCAGCTAGCAAGGGATGTGAAGGATAACAGAAAGGGATTCTACAAGTATATCAGAAACAAGAAAAGGATCAGGGGTGGTGTAGGTCCCTTACTGAATGGGGCAGGTATCCTCATGGCAGATGATGTGGAAAAGGCTGAAGTAATCAATGCATTTTTTACTTCAGGGTTCACAGGGAGCGCCAGCTCCCAGGCTACTACACTGGGTAACGCAGAATGGAGAGAAGAAGAGCGGCTCTTGGTGATGGAAGGTCAGGTTAGGGAGTACTTAAAGAAGTTGGATGTGCACAAGTCTATTGGGCCGGATGAACTGCATCCTAGGGTGCTCAGGGAGTTGGCTGATGTGATTGCAGAGCTGCTGGCCATTATCTTTGAAAACTTGTGGCGAATGGGGGAGGTCCCGGAGGATTGGAAAAAGGCAAATATAGTAGCTATCTTCAAGAAAGGGAAGGAGGAGGATCTGGGGAACTATAGACCCCCCAGCCTCACCTCAATTTCTAGAAAAATCATGGAGCAGATCCTCAAAGAATCCATCCTGAAACACTTGGAGGAAAATAGATTGATCAGGAACAGTCAGCATGGATTCACCAAGGGCAAATCATGCCTGACCAACCTGATTGCCTTCTATGATGAGATGACTGGATTTGTGGATGCGTGAAGAGCCGTTGACATGGTATACTTTGACTTTAGCAAGGCTTTTGATACATTTTCCCACAGCATTCTCGTCGGCAAGTTAAGGAAGTATGGGTTGGAAGAGTGGACCGTAAGGTGGATAGAAAACTGGCTAGATCAATGGGCTTAGCGGGTAGGAATCAATGGCTCGATGTCTAGTTGGCAACCAGTAAAGACTGTAGTGCCCCAGGGGTCGGTCCTGGGGCCAGTTCTGTTCAACATCTTCATTAATGATCTCAATGATGGGATAGGTTGCATGCTTAGTAAGTTCGTGGATGACACCAAGCTGTGGGGAATAGTAGACATGCTGGAAGGCAGGGACAGGATTCAGGGAGACTTAAACAAATTAGAACACTGGGCCAAAAGAAACTTCATGGTGTTCAACAAGGACAAGTGCGAAGTCCTGCACTTAGGACAGAAAAATCCCATGCACTGCTACAGGCTGGGGACCGATCGGCTAAGTAGCAGCAATGTAGAAAAGGACCTGGGGATTATGGTGGACGGAAAGCTGGATATGAGCCAACAGTGTGCTATTGTTGCCAAAAAGGCCAATAGCATATTGGGCTGCATTAGTAGGAGTGTTGTCAGCAGATCAAGGGATGTAATTATTCCCCTCTATTCGGCACTGGTGAGGTCGCATCTGTAATACTGTGTCCAATTTTGGGCTCCCCACTACAGAAAGGATGTGGACAAATAAGAAAGAGTCCAGCAGAGGGCAACAAAAATGATTAGGGGGCTGGGGCACAAGACTTATGAGGAGAGACTGAAGGAACTAGGCTTATTTAGTCTACAGAAGAGAAGACTGAGGAGGGATTTGATAGCAACCTTCAACTACTTGAAGGGGTGCTCCAAAAAGGAGGGAGCTAGGCTGTTCTCGGTAGTAACAGAGGACAGAACAAGGAGCAATGGTTTCAAGTTACAGCTGGGGAGGTCGAGATTGGATATTAGGAAAAACTTTCTCACTTGGAAGGTGATTAAGCATTGGAATGGGTTACCTAGGGAGGTGGTGGAATATCCGTCATTGGCGATATTTAAGGTTCGGTTAGACAAAACCCTAGCTGGGATGATTTAGTGGCAGTAGTCCTGCTTTTAGCAGGGGGTTGGACTAGTTGACCTCATGAGGTCCCTTCCAATCCTATGATTCTATGACCGCCTCAAGTACCAGGCTGAGGGGTAGTGGCGGGGGGATGCCACTAGGACCCAGCGTGTAGAAAATTGTGTCTGTGGCTGGTGTATATGTATTCTTTCTGCTCTAGATTCACAGAGATGGTGGAGTGCTGTGCTGGAGGAAGGAGGGCACAAGAGACATAACAGGCAGGAAGGAGAGAAGGTGAAAGGGAATAACAGAAAGCAGCACGAGCTGCAGGGAGAGAGAGAAGGAGGAGCCTCTTATGTACCTCTCTAGCGCCCCCAGGAGCCTGGACTGATTAACACCAGCTTCTCCGAGAGCTTCCTGTTTCCTGCTGCTTCCCTGGACCCATTTGAGGAGAACAGGCAGTCAATTGAAATAGTAGGAGCAAGTTAGGCCCTTAAGACGCTGATATCTTCCCTCACTCAGACCCTACTACCAGCCTGCTTATTTGTCCCCTTGAATTGAGTGTTGAGAGCCACTATAGCTGGCACAGAACAGCAGTCATAAGTGAAAGAAGAAAACGGCCCTCTGGGACAGCATTCAGAAAAAAGAAAGAAAGCAAAGGAAGCTTTTCTATATACGCAGGAAGGAGCTCTCCTGAAATACATAGACACAAATGTTCACGGTGAGTCTTCTGGCCCTAGTGAGGATGTGAGTGGTGTGGAGATGCCTGATCTTTCAGTTAATCAGAGTGCAGGTGACCTGGCAGCTACTGCAGCATCCATATCTACATCTCAAATGGATGTAACCATGCACATTCCTGAAGAAAATTGTAGATCAGAGAAGAGTATAGTGGAGGCACAAGAAACAGCTGCTGCTGAGTTTAGTTCCTTAAGTCAAGATGATCCAGGACCATGGACCCACTTGAACAGTAGCCTGAGGGACTTCCTTTGTACTGCATGAGACACAGTAAGTGAAAAACTTCATGTCCCCCAAAGACAATGAAAATAGAAATTTCCATCCAACACATTATTGGTGTGAAATCCCCAATGGTGACAAAGTGGAGAGGCCATGGCTTATGTAATCAAAAACCCAGAATGCTGCATACTGTTTTTTTAGAAACTCTTCTAGTCTAAAGTTCCAGCCACATTGGATTGTACAGGAACAAGGGCTGGTCGGCCTCGCAGCTACGTCAATAGAGCATGAGCTGGCCCAGACTGTGGACCTTCAGGAAGCAGTTCAAATCTTTGCAACCAAGAAGGCACAGAAAGCACCATTGTGATTATTCAAGCAGATAGAAATGCCAGCGTTTACTATGAAAACAAGAAAAGTAACACTTGCTGGTCAGGCATTTGAAAGTTACTTAAAATTTTTGAACAAGGCATTTTAAGTTGTTAGTTCTCTTTTATTGGGGTAGGTAGCAGAGCAGTACCATGAGAGAAGTAGAACAGGAAGAAGGCAGAATTGAGATCTTTCAAAGTTTTGGCCCAAGCGAGGTGGTATGGGGGCATCTTTTGAGCTCCCCGCCTCAGAAGTCAAAATGTTGTTGGCTGACCCTGAAGGCTAGGGACTATGAAATGGGATGTGTACAAGTCAATGGGGCCAGATGAACTGCATCCGAAGGTGCTGAGGGAATTGGCCGATATGATTGCAGAGCTGCTGGCCATTATCTTTGAAAACTCGTGGCGAACAGGAAGGGTCCTGGATGATTAGAATAAGGCAAATATAGTACTTATCTTCAGGAGAGAGAAAAAGGAGGATCCAGGGAACTACAGACCAATCAGTCTCACCACAATACCTGGGAATATCATGGAGCAGGTCCTCAAAGAATCCATTCTGAAACACTTGGAAGAAAATAGAGTGATCAGGAACAGTCAGCATGGATTCGTCAAGGGCAAATCGTGTCTGACCAACCTGATTGCCTTCTATGATGAGATGACTGGATTTTTGGATGCCTGAATAGCTGTTGACGTGATATATCTTGACTTTAGCAAAGCTAAATTGATTAGGGAGCTGGGGCACATGACTTATAAGGAGAGACTGAAGAAACTAGACTTATTTAGTCTGCAAAAGAGAAGACTGAGGGGTATATGATAGCAACTTTCAACTACTTGAAGGGGTGCTCTAAAGAGGAAGGAGCTAGGCTGTTCTCAGTAGTAACAGAGGACAGAACAAGGAGCAATGATTTCAAGTTGCACCTGGGGAAGTCGAGGTTCGATATTAGGAAAATCTTTCTTACTAGGAGTGTGATTAAGCATTGGGATGGGTTACCTAGGGAGGTGGTGGAATCTCCGTCTTTGGCGATATTTAAG
Source organism: Pelusios castaneus (assembly GCA_007922175.1). Lineage (NCBI taxonomy): Eukaryota > Metazoa > Chordata > Testudines > Pelomedusidae > Pelusios > Pelusios castaneus. The sequence goes on from ML685813.1 coordinate 9,964,364, forward strand.
GTTCAGTTAAACAAAACCCTGGCTAGGATGATTCAGTGGGAGTGGTCCTGCTTTTAACAGGTGGTTGGACTAGATAACCTCATGAGATCACTTCCAACTCTAGGCTTCTATTATTCTATGGGCCTCTTTGATTTCTTTTCTGCCATCAGCATAATCCACAATATTATCTTCTGGGAACAATGTTTGTCAAACAGCTGTACAACAACATGCAACATTTTCAGATGTGAAATTAATGGAAATAGCAGCAATTTGTAGTTGATGATGCCATTTGGGGTTTTAAACTATTGATATTATTTCTTTAAAACAATAATTTTTTATGTACTTAGCACTCCTGAACACTGCTTTGGCTTTACCAGTACCAGGAAATAGAAGTAAGTTGTTCTTGATATAACCAGAGTACAAATGAATTTCATAAGTATCAATTCAAAATACACAGAAATCACGTGTCTATACAATACCTCATACACACAGTCTACACAATCACATATGGGTGCATCTGCACTTACAAATTAAATCGACCTAAGGAGGCCTAAGTTAACTCAAAGTACTCTGCATCCACACTGGGCTTTCCTGAAGTCTACTTAAGCAGTTCCTTAAGTCGAGTTAAGGAAAAGTTAAGGCGACGTAATAAACCTACTTTTGGGTCGACCTAATGCTTAAGGCAACCTCATTAAGTCGACCTAAGCCAGTGTAGATGCACAGCAGCCCTAAGTCAAACTCTATGTCCTCCAGACCTTCCTCCTTGATCTCCCTCGCAGAGTTCCTGACACAGGAAGAGCCTGCCCTGGCCAACCACAGGGCAGGACTCACCCCTGATCACCCTGCTGCTTGGAAGTAGGCAGAGCAGAGCCAGCGCCGCAGGTGGGCCCCATCCTGGAGCCAACAGGACATCCTCGACCTGCTGGCCATTTGGGGGGATGAGGCAGTCAGCTCTCAATTGTGAGGCAGCCATCTCAATCTGGAGGTGTATGTCTCCATCTCCCAGGCCCTGGCTGCCAAGGGCCACACCCGGGACACCCAGCAAATCTGGGTCAAGATCAAGGACATCCACCAGGGCTACCAAAAGGCCTGGGAGGAGATGTTATGGACAGGGGCAGCCCCCACCAGCTGCCGGTATTACCAGCAGTTGGATGCCTGTCTGGGCCAGGAAAGTGAAAGCCTGGAAGCCCACATCATCAACTCTGTCGAGCCCCCCTCCCTTGATGACAACTAGGAGGAGGGCTTGGGGGATGAGGCTGTGGTGCTGGAGAAGGGGGAGGTCAGCGCCCAGCAGGAGCAGGAGGATGTCCACTGGAGGGTCGAGCAGGGGCTGTGGAGGGGCAAGCAGAGGCTGCTTGAGCATATGCACAACCTCATGGAGTGGCAGACCCAGTCCCTGGAATGCCTGGAGGAGCGCCTGTTCTCTCAGGGCCCCGCCCTGCACCCAGAGGCAGCCCAGGACCTGCCTTCCAGAGGCCACGAGCACCAGATCCTCCCCCCGACCCTCTTCACTCCTCCCACCCCATCTCACTCCCCAACCCTCTTCACTCCCACTGAGCGCCCCGACCCCCCTTCCTTCCCTGACCCTCTTCACTCCCCCAAACCTCCCAACCCCTGCAGCTCCCAACTCCCATTTCCCCCTCAGAATAAACACCCTGAACACTTTTATACAAATTCCAAAGGGGTAGCTGTGTTAGTCTATTGTAGAAAGACAAAAGAGTCTTGTGGCACTTTTAAAGACTAACAGATTTTATACAGTGTGTCATGCTTTTCATTGGTGTGGGGACAGGGGGGAGGCATGGGCGGATGGTGGAGGTGACGGGGCCTGGTAGCAGGTCCACTCCTCAGTGCTCCTCATTGTTGAAGTTGGCCCTCAGTGCATCCCGGATGAGCTGTGCTTGCCACTGGCCCCACTGAGTCCGGGGCAGGGTGTCCTCGGGCTGCTCATAGTGCACAGCGAGTCACTCCGCTTCGGCTTCCTAGACTCTGGGGAACTTGTCCCCCAGCAGCTCACAGTGATTGTGCAGGCAACAGCATGTACTGACGACCTCTGGGAGGTTGCTCTCGCTGAGCTGCAGGCAGGTCAGGAAGGCCTTCCAGGGGGCCTTGAGACTGCTGAAGGCACACTCGATGATGCTGCGGCACTTGTTGAGCCTCTGATTGAAGAGGTCCCTGCTGGTATCCATGCAGCCCGTGTATGGCATCATCAGCCAGGGGAGCAAGGGTTAGGTGGCATCCCTGAGGATCAGGACTGGCATCTGCACATCCCCAATGGTGATGGTGTGGTCAGGGAAGAAGGTGCCCGCCTGCATGTGCCTGTACAGGGTGGAATTGCACAGGATCCGTGCACCATGCACCTTCCCTGGCTAGCCCACACCGATGTTCTGGAAGATCCCGTGGTGGTCCATGAGGGCCTGCAGGCCCACAGAATAGTACCCCTGTCAGTTGACACAGTCCCTAGTTCAGTGGTCCGGGGCTCAGATGGGGCTGTGGGTGGCATCCACAATGTCCCCACAGTTGGGGAAGCTGAGTTGGGTGAGGCCGTCGAGGAGTTTGTGCAGCTTGCCTGGGGTGATGAGGCAGGCTAGCAGGACCCAATTGATTGCCCTGCAGACCTGCATGAGGGAGGTCCCCACAGTGGCCTTCCAATGCCAAATTGCTGGGCCACAGAGTGGTCAGAGTCCAGGTTGCCAGCTTCCACACAGCAACGGCCACTCCCTTGTCTATGGGCAGGGCGGGTCGGAGTTGGATGTCCATGTGCTGCAGAACCACGGTGAGCTCACAGATAAGCTCAAGGAAGGTCCACTTGCTCATCCTAAATCTCTGCAGCCACAGGTCGTTGAACCAGGTAGTGAGGACGATCCGCTCCCACCAGTCGCTGCGGGCCTCCCGTGCCTGGAGGCAATGGGGCACAGAGTGCGGTGCAGTGCCTGCAGAAGGTTGCTGGGGCAGCTGGGCAGGGGCAGGCTGTCGTCTTCCTCCGCGCTGGCTTGTCACTGGACAGGCCTGCTCCACAGCCGAAGAAGCCTTACCACTAGCTGGCAGGTGTCACTCAGCTGGCTGACAAAGGGCAGGAACAGAGGCAGATCCATGACCTGCTCAGGCTCCAAGTTTCCAGGCACAATGGGAAGGGGCTGAGACTACTTCTTGTTTTGAGGACATGGCCGGGGGAGGAGAGACGGTCTCTGCTGCCACGCTGCCACACTTCCCACAATGCATGCCTCCAACACTTCCCAAGTCAAATGGTTTGGTGCTTTTTGTCTGAGACACTCCATCATGAAACAACTTCAAGCAAGATTGGGGCCCTGCCTGGTCTCAGGTAGAGACTGTCTGTACAAACATCTGACAGCCGAACACCTTGAGCATAAAGTTCTATTATGAGGTCAGTTTAGGTAGAGAAGAGAAGGAGAAGAGGCAGATCCATGACATGCTCAGACTCCAAATTGCCAGACACAATGGGAAGGGGCTGAGCCCACTTCCTGTTTTGAGGGCATGGCCGGGGAAGGGGAGACCTTCTCTGCTGCCACACTGCCACACTTCCCACGATGCACCCCTCTAACCCTCCCAAGTCGACTTAAGAGTCTAGTGTAAACTCTCTACATTGACTTGGTAAGGTCGACTTAGAGTCGACTTAATAAAGGTGACTTACTACAGTCGACTTAGCCTTCTAAGTGAAGACATAGACATATGTGTCTATACAATACCTCGTACACAGAGATTCCAAAGACTTCTTGTCATGATGTTACTTCGATTAAGGGTGCATTGACAGGCTATGTACACACGATAAACTTGTCCCGCAATAAGCTGTGGCGGGACAAGGAAAGCGCTATAAATATAACGCTTTTGTGTGTACATACGTGCTTCTTCTATCGCAAAGGAGCATTCACCCGT
>ML685813.1:9968633-10012437 GCA_007922175.1 Pelusios castaneus
CTGCTCTGCTAGAGCAGTGAAATTGACATATTTGACAGCTCCAATGTCCCAGAGTGCCCTCGATTGGCACTCTGGGACATTTCCGGAGGCTGTATACCACGCAAAAAACATACACACGAGCATTACTGAGGAACAACTATTCCGCAGTAATGCCTACCACTCTCGTTTGAGTGCTTTAACTGTTGCGCGGCAAGAGGGTGTTGCCGCGCAACAAGAAAAATGATCGTGTGTACACAGTCAGCTTTATTGCATGATAAGGAGCCTTATCGCGCAATAAAGTGATCGTGTGTACATAGCCTCAGACTATGCTTCCTTCTAAGCTTATACCAGTGGGCATCAGGGGACTGTCAAAGTGAAATAAAAAGTTTAACAAATCTTCAAAGTAGATGCACTCCCTCCCCCACAAGAAACTCAAGGTTTACAAAAACATGTGTGGCATAGCCTTTAAACAGTAATTAAGTGCAAGACTTATGTCTTTAGTAAGATGGATCATCATGGAAACCAAACTGTTGTCTTTTCCAGTAACTCTCACTCATCATGATTACAGTTCAAAACCCTCTTGGGATTTTAGCCATTAATATTTAAAACAATTATGTTAATTTAGACATGCAAATCAAAGCAATTACTGTTATTTCCTATATGTTTCCACAAAATCATGTAAGTTGTTTCTTTCTACTAAGGTCAAGACTGGATTTTCCATTTTAAGTCAGAGAATTTCAAGCCTTTTAGTGTAATTAAACTAACTTCCCTTAAAAAAAAATGCTACAACAACAAACTCCCCCTTTGCCCCCCCCCATTAACATTTTATTAAAGCAGCTCATAAACTTTAGCTTACAAACTTAAATACATGTCATTATACCTAGTTGTTAGTGTGGATTCATGAATAATAGTATTAACTTGTCAACACTTCCTTCAAGGGTAAACTCACCTTTAATTAATCTCGTATTCAATCACTGAAATACTGTTGATTTAACATAATATTTAACAAAATTGTAGTACACGTGCATAACATAGGTTTGACACCAATACATTCTCCAGTGTCAAACTCTAGTTATGCTCTGCACTTATCTGTTTATGGAAAATCTCTCTTGTATTTCAGATACAATTTTTATTCAATAAGCATATTCTCAGTAATACTTGATATACTATTAAACATTGTTCCTCTCATAGATTTTGGAAAGAAACCTTTCAAATACTTTCAGTTTAAAATGTTGACCTACTTTAACAGCGTGTAGCAAAAAGCAGATATCAGACATGCTGAGAATTAATATGAGTTATTAACTTTGAGAGTTGTAAAAAACCAGAGTTATTACTATAAAAAACACTAAGTTTCCAACACCTAAGTAGGACAAACTGTTACTATTTGGGCCAAAGTTTCCATACCAGGTGTCTGCCTCAGGTTGACTTTTTTTTTTTTTTGAAAGCTAAAAGTAAAATGTTTTATCCTTATTCCAAGGGTAGGAATAAGGAAAACATGCTTGTTTTCATATGTTTAAAAAATTCTTACAGCCATTTAATTGAGAAGGTCTTACACTTTTGTGCGTAGAAGAAAGAGAACATAATACTAAAGATTTTTAACTAATCCATATTATATACATTTAAAAATTTACACTTATTTCATGTACTGGTGAATGTTGTCTGATTGAGAGCCCTGTAGTGGAAAATCTTTTATTTGTACATTGAACTGGCAACATAGGCTTAGTTCTTCATCCACATTTTGACTCAGGAGAAAATGCACCAGTTTTCAAATGGAGTTTGTATTTTGTGGCTGATTGATGCAACTCTAAGCACTGCACCCAGATAGGTAGGAGTTAGTTAGAATTAGCAAAGAAAAGCAGGGTTTTTATTTTGGAGCTTCTAGCCATTCTGTTTGAACAGCTTGACTGGTATGTATCTTCCTCAGTACCCAAACTGCTCATGACTATATCAATTTTAAAACTGGTAGTGTTAGTTGCATGTCACATAATAATATATCATCACTAAAATCATGATTGGAAATTGGAGTCACAAAGTGGTGAGGTGATGATTTTATTTGACCAACTTTTCTTCAAGTCTTAAGATCTGGCAGAAGACTTAAAGAGCTCTGTGTAAGCTAAAAACTCTCTCTTACCAACAGAAATTGATTAATAAAGGATATTACCTCACTTACCTTGCCTCTAGTATTCTGAGACTAACATAGCTACAGCAACCCTGCAAATGACACGAGTGGAAATGTCAGTTAACCTATTCAGCTCTGCGATTATCAAAATTAGGTAAAATTTTTGAACTCTGATAGCCTGCAGAGAAATGTAATATTAGTAAGTTCCAGAGGAGTAGCCACAAGAGTCTTCATTTGTTTTGCTAATGTTAGTAGATTCCATCATTAAGGAAAAACTGCATTTCATGTTTTTGTAAAAACTTTTATACACAACTATAAATTTAAAAAAGGATAATTTAGAGAGAATAAAACAGTTCTTTCCATGAAGAATTTATAGTCCAATAGATATTATAGAACTGCCATGGATTATAGGAAAAGAAAAATGACTATCATTTAAGGCAAATTAAAAGTTCACTCTTTGGCTAATTCTGCCAAAACATGATTTTGTAGAAGTTGAGGTTTTCTATCTGATTCTTTCCACACAGGTTCTACTAACTTAATCAAGTCACTTTTCCCTGAACAGTTATGATTTATTCTGTGACCACCATTTATCTTCATAGCACAGCAATGAATGCACATCAGTTCTTTCATCCCTTTAATACCTTAAGTAAAATCAGATTTATGACTTTAAACTTGGATTTATTTAAAAGGACTACAGGCATGGTTACGATTTTGCTACTATGTCCCAGCCAAATAACATGATAAGCAAATGCTTTGGCTTATTAGTTCAAACTGGAATGGAAAGATATAAGTGGGGTCTTGTCTTCTAAAGTACAGATTCTTCCTTACCTCAGAGAGTAACACAAACTTTGGGTAACATTCCTTCAGCTGTTTTAATTTGGTTTCTAACTTGGTAAGAACAGAAAACAGATATTCAACATACAATCATTATTGCAATGATTAGCCATTTTAAACTTGAGAGGTGGGATTCTTCTGAGAGCAGTAAATGACATGTGCCTTATTCTACTTTAATTTAGAAGTATACATTTCCAGGATGTACAGCTTTAATCATAAAAAAACCCAGATTCAGTACTTTTAATAAACATCACCATTTAACTCTTATCTAGACCCTTTTGTGTGTTGATATCAAAGAGACTTTCAAGAGAATGTAAATATAATTACCTACATTTATAGGTGGGAAATTTAAAGCAAGGAGGAGAAGAAATTTGCCAAAGGGGGCACATCAGGTAGGTGGAACCAGGAAAAGAACCCATGTTTGTTGGTTTGGAGTGATATGACCCATCCTTTGGATCAGTTACAGCATTTACCCTCCTAAATATTACCCCTTTCCAGCAGATCTTTGCCCAACCAACCTTCTTCAGACAGACCTTGTTGCATTTCCAATTACTTTTCTCTTAATTCTTACAATCAGTTTATTAAAGAGTGTATGTATGGTTTAAGATGCCTGATGGAGAAATCTCACCTTTCTTCTGGGTATAGGATACTGAAATTGCACATCTATTCTGGAGGGCCCTTTTGCAGCATTATGCAGTGCAGCAACCACTCTGATTCAGTTTCTCTAATGGTCATCTGCTGCTTTGCAGTGCCTTTGTTGGCCTGTCTAGGTCACTTGCAATTCTGCCCCATCTACAGTTAAAAAGAAATATGAAGAAAGAAAAACCTCCAAAATCATGATGATGACAGGGTAGCTACACAGAGTGATCTGGTTCAGTGGTAAAATGGGCTTGTTCAAGCAAAATGTGTTTTAACACAACCAAATACAAAGTTACGCCCATATCTAGGAACAAGAAACATAAGAATAGGGGACTGTATCTCTGAAAAAGAATTTGAGAGTTATAGTGAATAAGAAACTCAGAAATAGCACCCAATGCCACTGTGATGAAAGGGGTTAATGCAGTCCTTTGACGTATAGACATGGGTGTAGTGCAGGGGTCGGCAACCTTTTCTGGCCCCTGTGCCAGCCCCGCCCAACGCACCCTCAGCAGGTGCCGGAGGCTGAGCCAAAAGGGGGCAGGGCCAGACCAAGTGCCCTGCTGGCCAGGGCCTGGGCCGGCATCAGCAGGCGGGTGGCCTCCGGTTCCCGGCCCCACGGCCAGATCCTGTCTGCAGGGGCAGCGCAGAGCTGAAGGCCCCTGCTGGCCCCGTCCCTTTGCTAGACGGCAGGAGAAAAGGGGAGCAGAGTGGAGCGGAGCGGGTCACTTTGCCCCGGTCCACCCAGAGCCGCACCGCTGCTGGTAGGGCAGAGCCAGCCCCGGCCATGGCTGGCAAGAGAGCGGGTCAGGTCGGCCCACCTGGAGCCACCGCTGCCGGCAGGAGCCGGGGCCAGGAACAGGAGGCCACCCACCGGCAGCAGTGGCTCTGGCCGGGACCACCTGCCCCATCCTCTTGCCGGCCATGGCCGAGGCCGGTTCTGCCCTGCCGGCAGCGGCGCAGCTCTGGGCAGGCCAGGGCGACGTGACCCGCTCCGCTCCCCTCCCGCCATCCAGCAAAGGGGCAGGGCCAGCAGGGAACCTCAGCCACGCGCCGCAGCTGCTGGCAACGCGGTTTGCGGGGGCGCCTGAACGGCTCTGCGTGCCGCTCAGGCTCGGCCTGCGTGCCACCTCTGGCATGTGTGCCGGAGGTTGCCGACCCCTGGTGTAGTGAGTAGATGCAGGAAGATGGTTTTACCTCGGTATACAGCATAGGTAAGATTGATATTGAAATACCAGGTACAGTTCTGGCATTCACATTCAAGGATGTTAGAACAATGGAGAGGGTATGAAAAATGATTTGATGACTGGAAAAAATGCTTTACAGTGAAAAAATTAAAGAGCTTAATCTGTTTAGCTTTTCCAAAAGAAGATTGAGAAGTGGCTTGATTACAGTATATAAGTACCTCCACAAAGATTAAATATAACAGGAACTACTAAAAATCTCTTTAATCTGACAGAGAAAAGCATAAAAAGAACCAATGGCTGGAAGATGAAATCAGGCAATTTTATTTTAATTTATTAATTTATTTACTTATTTAACAATAAGGGGGGTTAACCATTGTAACAAATTACCAGCAGTGCATTTTCCATCTCAAATTTTTCAAATCCAGCCTGGATACCTTCTTGGAAGATGTGTTTTAGCCCAACACCAGCGATGCTTTGGGTAACTGGGTGAAATTTAGTGGCTCACGATATGCAGGTGTTAGACAATATGAACAAATAGTTGCACTTGCCTTAAAATCTCTGACTCTACAAATTTATACAAAAAAGTTTTTTTTCTCTTTCCTCTATGACAATTTTTAAGCATAACAGCTAAATCCACTAGGAATTTATTGTATATTTGCATGCAAGATATTATTTTGGGAAACTTACTTGTACAAAATATATCAATAAAGGGGTTTAAGGATTTTCTACGGAATTTATAGTAAACATATCTAGTTTATATAAACTATACCCTTTAAAAAAAAACATTTGTGTGAGAATATTTGTGAAATGAAAAAAATAATAAGACATTTTACTGAAAAATGATTAGGGATATAGTAGTAATACCTAGCTCTTATATTGTTCTTTTCATCTACAGATCAAAGTGCTTTTCAGAGGAGATAAAGCATTATTATTCCAATTTTACACGAGGAAAAAATGAGACACAGAATAAAATGATTTGCCTAAGGTCACCCAGAATTAGATCTAGGAAAATAATCCAGGTCTCCTGAGTCCCAGTCCAATACGCTAAGGCCCAAGTCCACAAAAACTTAAAAGTAGCTCAAGTGGGATTTGGTTGTTTAAGATCAAAATTTGGCACCACTGAGATCTTCAAAATCCCAACTCAGCTGATGTCAGGGACTGCAGGTCTCAAACACTGGTTCACAAGGCACTTAAGAGGTAGGCAATCCTAATCTACCAGCAGTTACAAAAATATCAATGCTATCCAAAAAGAGGACTCCAGTCCTGTGATATGATTGATAGATCTCTGAAGATCCTGAGTGGTCCCCAGCCCCTTTATAACACATGCAGAGGGCAGGAAGTTTTTCATGGAACTGGGTTCTGCCTGTTTAGGACTACTTTTCCTGCTAAACCTGCTCCTGCTGCTGATCTCCTGGTAACCTAACCCTGCCTGCCCATGGACCTCCTGGAATCTCACCTGACTCAACTCACAACTCCTGCTCCGACCATTAGGTCAGACCAACCACATCCCAGTCATGACAGCTGCCGATTAACCCTGAAAGTGCCTAAAATCTTTTGGCACCAAAATTTTCCATATAAAAAATTCCTGGATGCCTAAGTTTCTACCTCTAGGCATGGGTACTTCTGCCTCAGGCAGGTTTCTACATTCCCATCTCATTTGTAAGCCCTAGAGTAATCCTCAAGACAGATGAAGGTAGGCTTCGCTACCTATATCACCAGCAGAATTAGATCTAGTAGGTGTGCTAAGAGAAGTGGGAAAACCATCCTTAAATCTCCTCTTCTCCTTGGTGAGAATAGAACAAGATTTCCCCACATCCTAGGTGAGTGCCCTAAATGGCAGGCTAACGGCTATAATGTAGTTCTCCTCCACCACCACCACCCTTGTGTGGAGTTAAGCAAATGTCACTTCTATGCTTGTCAGAAGTGGCTTAGGAGCCTGATGCCAACAAAGATCCTAACTGTAGATCCTAAGCAGAGATACATACCTCCTGCCAGTCCAGATTTAGGAATCTAATTTTCTATGAACAGTTTAGGTCATACCCCTTTTGTCATTTTGTGATTCAGCTCCCCTCCTAGCAAGCTGGATTTTGGATCTCATTTTTAGGCCCCTCTCTTTCCTCATGAGAGACCAGGCACCTTATCCCAGGCTTGTGGATGTTACTAGGTGGCGAGGTGCTTAAGAATTAGACACCGCAAAGACCAATGTTACAATGCCTAGGTCCCTTTTTTGGATCTGTGTCTAGGTAAATATTAAAGCAATGGTTCTAAAATCATAAAAGATTAAGGTTAGAAGGCACCTCAGGATGTCATCTAGTCCAACCCCCTGCTCAAAGCAGGAAAGGGAACTAATTCATCTCACTCAGGGCTCTGTCAAGCTACACCTTAAAAACCTCTAACAATGGAAATTCCATCTCCTTAGGTAACCCATTCCAGTGCAGGTAACCAATTCCAGTGTTCTATCAATTTAATTTAATCAATGGTTATATTAGCATTAATCGATAAATTATTTAATTAAATGTCATTAATTAATTAATTAAACAATATTATTAATGCTTTAACAATGCTTTATTATTTAAAAGAGTGGTTTGTCAGTTCAAAACTGCTTTATCAATTTAAAATGTTTATTTTCATGTTTTGTAAAGTTATCTTGTAAAATCATTTATACAACTATTTTTGTATAAGTTTCATAATTATCACAGCAAAAATCCAGACTGGATGAAACCTAACTGTAAATAAATACTTTTAATTTTATATCATTTGGAAGGAATTTAAACTACAGAGAAGTCTCAATTTCCATTCCTTACAAACTAAAATGCAGATAAATTAGATAAATGCAGATAAGATTAGAAGAAAAATGTGAATGTTCCCTCAAATAGGATTAACAAAAAATTGTTCCTTTGGAGAGGGAAAACAGCCCATATTCCAGGACCCACAAGCCACTTGCTCTGTATCAGTTATAGAATCTAGCTGGGTAAGACATTTCCTAACTACCTTTGAGAGAGCCCAACCTGTTTCCTCTTCAAGCTGAGTCCCTTGAGTAAACTCACTCTTATCAAGCTACCACACAAGTTCTCTGGGCCAGGTCGGGAGAAAGCACAATGCCACTAGAGATGAGAATACCCACATGTAACATTATTAAAGGGGTAATATACCAGGTGATTAATTTAATTTCATTAAAGATCTTCCTTGAAACTATTTGTAAAGTCCCAAAGGGAAAGATAACCCAATGGAAGATGCACATTACATAATTAATTTCTTCCTCATCTTTTCTTTGCTTATATTAGACCAAAAAAAAAAAAGTTAGAAAACTTGGCATTCGTATCTCAGGAGAGTATGTTTTAGCTTGAGATGAAATTTCTCCAGCACCATGAGAGTAGCTGCACATTTGCTGATGGACCCCATTTTAGATGATGGAAGGGAATTTGAACAAGTTACTGTTAATACCCCCATCTATCACCATGTGGTGTTAGCAATGCACAATTCCAATTTCCCGATTAGGAATGGGAAATTTCCCAGTATTAGTTTTGTGGTAGGTGTTTAATTTGCTTCTACTTTGTGGCTCCTTTTTTTTTAATAGGTGGTCATTAGTGGCAACCTTTAGGACTTACCTGAAACAGCTACTACTGAATAGACACTTCAGAACAAGAATGCATGATTAAAGTAAACAGGAACAAGGTACAGAATAACTTCAGATGTAGACAATCCTTCAATTCTCCATGGCATAGGAAGTAATAGGGTTTTTATTTTTATGTTTTTTAAACAATTAAAACAGAAAATTGATGACAGGGGGAAAAATAACAAGGTAGAAAAGGTGGTGTGGGGTGATTAGATGAAAAGAGGGAAGGGATTAATGATTTAGTCTCCAGCACCTTGGAAATGATTCCAAGACAGAACTCAGTGCTAGCTGAATCTTTGCTCAGACCTGTTTTCTGGCAAGGACTCTGTTATGCTTAAAAGTGGGCCTTAGGAAGGGATGACTATACTAAGTGCAAATCAAATTAATTGACTTTTTTATGAAGATTTAAATGCAAGTCCCCTAATTTTAAACCCTATGGTGGCCTTGAGTCTCAACTTCTTTCTGCCTTTCCTCTCCTCATTGATTTATGAGAGTCTGGGACCCATATTTTTCCTTCTACAACAGTAATGAGACAGATTATCATAGGTTTTCAATGAGCCAATGAAACCTGCAGCTTCATTCTTGGAAAAATTCTTCAGAAAATCATTCCCATATTTCCCCCCCTTTTTAGGAGGATTATTGTTCTCCTTTAAATTAACTATCATTTTGAATTTATTTTTAAAAGAATGTCTAAGGTGAAATATTTTATTAGAATTTTTCAACACATTTTCACATTACAGATTTTCAGCTCAAGTTCCAAATAGAACATTTTGATGTTTTAAGGATGTTAAACATAATTAGACATTAGTACAGTATTTGCCATTATTATTACTATTTGTATTATGGTAATACCTATAGCTCAATCTGCAATTGTCTCAATCCAGTGCTTTAATCACTGGTTCAGACAGCCTCCTCTCATTCATGTCCGCAGGGCATTGCAATACAAGAAAGAATAACCAACATTAGTGGAAAAAGCACTGAACTATACCAACTTTTATTTGTGGATATTAGATGAGTAATTGTTCTAAAGCATCTTCAAGATCATTTGTGATTCTAGCTCTATCAGACATGGTTTAATGTCTTCACATGATATCATAGTTGATCAGCTGTATAATTTAAGGGATAATCCTTTTGATCAGGCTTCTGAATTCCTTACACTAGAAGTCTAGCTGATTTTAACAGGACTAGTCATGTGAATAATGCTCACCAGTGCAAGGAAATCACAGTGACCTTTTATGATGGCTAATGATCTCTGAATTATAATGGGATGTTCCAGGTAACTGAGAGAATTTGACTGTTTTAAGTTATTGGGGATCAAAAATTAGCAATTTTTTTTCCAGAATGTTATTTTGTTTCTTCAGTCTCTTGTTTTCCAAAAGACAAATGTTTCTTATCATTTTTATTTCCAGGATATGGCAAAATCAGTGCCAATCCAGGTAAAGATTTTAGTGTTGAATCTGTCTTTTCCTAACTGCTTCTGGTTCTGCTCCCCAGTGAAGATCTACCCATGTTTCTTGGCCTACTCTGAACTCCCAATATCTAGATACACATCAGTTTCCAGTGGGGACTTGGATGTGGGTCTATGCTGTCTCTATAATATTCCGGAATGCAATTCTAAGTAGGGAATATGGCTTTAGCCATTTCAGACACTGGGTCTGTAATCTAATATAGCACAGAAAATTATAGAAGAGATAAGACCTGTTTGTAATGATAAGGGAATAGGGACTGAAAGTAGTGGGAGAAGAGAATACACTGAATTCTAGTTGCAACAGAGACTTGACCTTCACCCACCACACCCAGAAAAAAGAAAGTAACTTCTGGAGAAGTCAATGAATAGTACTTTCACCATGTTAATGTCAAACCTGTGTTTTTTTGACTAACTCCAACCCAGAATGCTGTATATAGAAAATGTGGTCACTACTCTAGTGGAATGAATGAAAAGAAATTCGCCAAAGAGGAGGTCAGATATGGAACAGATCTAGTATAAGATAACTCAAAGAAGGTAAATAAAGATAGGAATTTATTCATGTGATTAGAGTGAAGTTGGTAATTCTTCAAAACACTCTAGATATCAGAGAATACTGTGATCCCTCTTTACGGTTCTTAGAATTCAGACAAGAGTTAAGAAGGCCTTGAAATGAATGGAGAAAAATATTTTGGTAAAAAAATAAAAAGTTCAGAAGATTTCCATTTCTAGATAGAGGATCCTTTACACTTCAGGCTGCCAACACTCCCATACCTCAGGCTGAAGAGGTAGCCACCAGAAAGGGCTCTTCCTATAAGAAACAGTTAAGAGAGATCAAATTAAATGCTTCAATGTGCCCAAGAAGCACCCTGCTGCTGCCCAGTTATGGTGAGCCTGTGTGTGCCTTCAAGGAGGGTCAGGTAACACCAAGCTGACTAGTCCCACTATGAATGTTGCAGGAGACTGGAACAGGAGATAGAGAGATTCTCTCTCTCTCTCTTGTTTCTTTTTTACATGTTCTATACCAAATTAACAAGCGGATATGGCAAAAATGAAGCCATGAGGCTATAAAAGAAGCCCATGTAGCAGACTTCAGCAGGGAGACAGGAAACAGTGGGGAGCACAGTCGGAAAGGAAGACTAGTTCAGTCCAGCCTGGCACACTCCTAACTAAGCAAAGGTGGAGGAACACTTCAGTGTTGGTACCTTCTGGAACCACCACTTAAATTGTATAGTCTGTATTTTACAATATGGGAAAATGCCTATGTCGATGTCGGGGGGGGGGGCCCCCCCCAAGAAAAGCCGTAAATGGCCAAGTTGTTTTCCTTTAACAAGTACGGCACACAAACCTGCACATATTTTCAATAAACATTTCATAAAGATTTTAATGACAGAGCCATTGTGTGGAAGCCCAGAAAACAAATAATCTAAAGATTTAAGAGCCTCCAGGTATTCATTGGTAGAATAGATTGTAATAAGTTAAAAGGAGTCTTTATTATTTGGTGGGTCAAAACATCCCTTACCATCAATTTGTAAAACTGTAAAAGCTCCAGAGGAACAGATAATTTGCATCTGAAAAAGTTCCTTGTGGATTAACCTAATGATTCATAGTTGTAAATAAGGGACATTTTTATTTTGGCTTCTGGAAGGATGCAGTTCTAAGGGGTTTTAAATTGTAGTTGTAGTTGGAGGTGTCCTCCCAGCTGTGATGATCTTAATCAATATATCACAGGGGATTGATGCTAAAATCTTTATGCAGATAGAGCCCTCAGAAGCTTCAAGTGGAATTCTGTTGGCTTAAAAACTGAAATCGTCATTTAAGCAGAACTACAGTAGCTGTGAACAATGAGATCAGAAAAGGATGATGTTTTGGGTTGATGGGTTGCTTTTCTTTTTATTGATTAAAATTACAGCAAATTCTTACTGCTGTCTATTGTTTAGAAAATTATTGAAATCGCATGGGATGGATGACTGTAGAATTTAGCCCATTGTTTTAGGACTCGTTCTTTGTATTGCAATAGATCTGTTCTAACATTTCAGTATATCTGAGGACACCAATGACTATCCAAGCAAACTCTTTTTTTTTCACTCCTCAACTAAGAGTAGTAAAGATTTGATCCAATGTGCAGTTTTAAGTCAGGGAATAAAAAGTGTATTTGGTATTGTGCGGTGCTAAGTATGACATTTTTAATTAAAATCAGCCCTGGGCAAATTAGAATGTAAAATTAAATGGGCAGAATTAGTCCGACTGCTTCTCCTTTTAAGAAACCAGAAAAAAGTGCTTTGAACAGATTGACGTACAGCTATTAAATAATTACAGATTACTATAAGTATTGTTAAAAGTCTGACCTCATTCAACAAAAGATGGATAATTCAATTAAGATTAAGCTATGTCCTTACTGTTCCTTTTCTTGTTGGCACTATATGACAAGCAATATGATTTTCCATCGAGGGAATGAGAATGATATGCTACATCATATATCCAAATGGAAGAGAGGCTATGTGTATAGCACAAAAAAAGGGGAGCTAAGAAAGAACCTGGAGCCTCATCTCTAGATCATCCTTGTGGGTTTTGGTTCTCTTCAGAATACCTGGACATAATCCTTTTGTGGTTCAAGTTTTTCTAACGTGACTGTTCAACACAACAGTAATAAAGTAAGAGAGGGAGATACATGATAATGTCACTGTCTGGCAAAGTTCATAACTGAAAATAAGGGTTGAAATTAAAACAGGAACAGATTATTAACAAAGAGCATGCATAGTTCATATTGCTGCTAATGAAAACTGAATTCTGTGTAGTCTCTCCTGTCTGTGTATTCTCTTTTTCCAGAAAGAAAGTTTCCCATAATGACTGGCCCTTTCAAAGAGTATCAGAAGGCACAGATCCAGACTGCACATGTACCACTCCAGAGGTAGGGAAGAATGTGGTGTGAGATCCTGTCCCCACTGAAGTTAATGGCAAACCCCCATTACTTTTAGCAAAGGCGTTCTTAGTGGGAAGGCAGGTAGGGCAGTTGCCCAGGGCCCCACAGGGGGGAAGGGACCCCTTCCCATGGCAGGGGCCCTAGTGAGGCAAGCAGGAGGGGGTATGGGGCTGGCAGGGGCCCCAGGAAGTCTGGGAGAGACAAAAATCAAGGATGGGGGCCCCCACATGGCATGGCATGGTATGGCATCCCTAAAACCAATTTTCAGGTGTACAGTGGATATTTTGATTGAGGGGTCTAAAGAATAAGCAGCGATTATTTTTTCATAAAAATAGTAACTAAAGAAATAAAGGATAAACCAGGAGGTATATCACTGGCTGATTCTATTAAAAGCAAATAAAGGCTTTTTTCTTTAAAGAATAAGAAAGCAATAGAACAGGGGTGGCCAAACCATGACTCATGATCCACATGACTGACTGTTTTACAGTTGAAGTACAGCTCACAGAACCCCTGTCGTACCCCCGAGCATTCTCTATCTACTTGTGGGGATTTCTAGGGACTTCTGCCCAGCAAAGAGAGGGATATTGGGGCATCAGCCCTTGAATTCTGGCAAGTGTATTTTGAAGATTGTCATGTGGAGCTCGGAGAGTCAGTAAGTTTGGTCATCCCTACAATAGAATATATACTATGTATTACAGGTATCCATTTATTAATATGCTGCTACATTTTTGAAACATTGTGCATTTTATGATAGAAAGCCATAGTTCTTAATCAACTAAAAAAATCAGCAGTATCATGGGGGCCCATGAAGGAGTGGTATGCCTGTATTGAGACTAGTTTTATTGTGGTGTAATTTGCTTGTCCTGTAATATTCAATCGATGGGAAAAAAAATCATTTTGTTATTCTCTGGGCTTTATACCCCTAGTCCTTGTCATGCTTATAATCTTGGTTGGAAAAATTTGAGATGTAACAAAATGCCCATGTAAAATGTGTATTAGCATTGTTATGAATATACTTATGAAGATGAAGTTACTGAATGAAAGGAGTCCTGAACTCCCTGATGACCTGGTAGATAGATAGTTCCCCATTAAATTGCTTATGTGGCAAGAAATAATAAGTAATATTTGTAATATGTAGGCCACTCTAACTGAAAACATCTAGGACCCTTAATAGAAAGCAACTGAAAACAGCACAAACCAATACGGTAACCCGTCTCTTTAAATAATACAAGAGCCTAGCTAAGAAGCCTCCTCATCTCATCCAAAAATGTACAATTTTCATCTGGATTACTGAAAGCACTACAACTAATAACTTCAAAGCTTTGGACAAAGTGGGATTTTCTCCCACAAAAGCTCATGCAATAAATACATTTGTTAGTTTTTTAAAAGTGCCACAGGACTCCTTGTTTGTTTTGCTGAACTAGATTAACACGGCTACCCCTCTGGAACTTGACAACTAATATGGAAACAGTTACTACATACTATTACGTGCTACAGATGCATGGCACTGTATATCTTCATAATGAGAGTACTCCATAGTCTCTGGCAGATCAATTTCTGTTTTCCCATTACCTGGAATATTGAAAGATAAGTATGAGCAGTTTCAGCCCCACCATTTATGCCATATTCAGTCTTCATTACCAGAAAAATGGTTTGGACAATACTACTGGAAATGAGGATTTGCAAAATGAGGAGAACTAGAACAAGAGAAACTTTTCTAGAATATTACCACAAAGTATAATAAATGTACAATAATAATCTATTTAACAAATTTTGTTTGCAGTTCCTACCCTTGGCCCACATGGACTATGAAACATGATATAAGTTGCCGTACATCCATTTTACATCTGCAGAGAGTTCACAGATTGAGATGTGATGTGGATGACAGAGGGAAAGATTTCAATACTTCATCTCAAATTCTTATCAGTTGGTGTGGGAAAAGAGGGTGTCTGTCAAAGTACAAAATACTTAAGATTGATTCTATGTTCATATTATGTATTTGCTTTTCTCTACTGAAACTGGAATAGATTGTTTTCCTTCCATATTTGTTTCCTTCCTTCCTGTTTTTCCTGTATTCTCCCTCTGAAAGTATGGTAGTGCTTCATCTGCTTATCTCCATGGTCCCTTTATCTGAAGCACAAAATGTTCTAAGTGATCAGGCATTTTGTTGTTGCTTCTGACCTGGCATATTTGTATTGGTAAAAGCCAATTAGGGAATATTTTCAATTTTGCCTGTTATTTTCAAAAGGAGCCTAACACAGTTAGGTGATCAACTCTCATTATTCCCACAGAGGAAAGTTAAAGATCTTAGAAATCTATATGTTGCTGGAGATAACAAAGCAGGAAAAGGAAGCAAAAGGTGCTTTATGTATAGTTACAGAAAAAATATATCTTCAAAGGAAATTATGCCTTCTAAAGGGCTTTCCAGAAAAGAAAATTACATTTCTTTCCTAGGAGGAATTACAGAGAGGAAGGATTATCAATTAAGAACTCAAAAGCTCAGCAATTTTTTACTTTAATTAATATGAGGTTAACAGGAAAAGAGAGAGAGATTTCAAAGGGGATATTTAGATAACTGATCTGGAAATGACAAGACAATATAGAGTGAAATCCTGGTCCTCTTGAAATCAATTGGGGTGTTTTGTCATGGACTTCAGTGTGGCCAGGATTTTACCCACAGAAAGCTGTGATAAATTGAATTAATGACTGATGATCTGATAATACAGTTGATAGAAATAAGGAGATTAGCAGTAATATCACAATGTCAGCAGATTTCTGGCCAAAGTTTAATAGTAGTTAAATTATTTGAAAACTGATAAATGAAGCAAGAAAACTAAGAAAATCTCAGATAGCATGAAATAGGAAAGCAATGTCAGCCTTGAACCGCAAACAACTGCTATACTGCACAAACCCATGGAGCTCCTGGAGTCCACTGCATTTTTACACCAGTCTGAAAATGAGTATAATGAGTATTAAATAGTGAATTTTGAAATATACTCTATTTCATTAAATATCTGCTTGGCAATCCCTCTTCAGAATATTGTTTCTTCTCCCAAATGCTCTGTTCTCCCTCATTCTTACAGTCTAATTTCTCCCCTCTTCCACTCAATCAGGCTTCTTTGGAACATGTTCTTTGCTAACACCCCACTTCAACAGTTCTCTTACTTAACTGAACTGTTCTATATGAGTTCTGCTCCAGCAACAATAAGAGTTACAAATTTTAAGCAGCCAATATTAATGCAATGGCTTTTTAAAGCACCACAAATTTACTCTGACTCCCCTTCTGTTCATGTCTAGTTCAATAACCCATCCATTTATCTCCTTCCCAAATGCCTGCCAAAATAAAAGGGCAGGGAGTAAAGGTAGATGTAGCTGGGTGCCATTGCCATTGAGATGGAATATGTAAGGGTAAGTCTACACTAAAAATGTACATCAGCTATACCACTTCAACACAGCTGTTGAAGATGCTTTAAGCCTACAAGAGAGCTTTCTCCTGTCAGCTTACTTAGTCTATCTCCAAAAGAGATGATAGCTCCTGACTGGAGAAGCTGACCTCCTAACATAATGCCATCAACATCGAAGGGAAAGAGTTTGATATAACTATGTTGCTCATGGGTATGGATTTTTCACACCCCCTAAGTGACGTAGTTATACTGAAATAAGTGTATCACATAGACCATGACTAAGACTCAAATTCTGACTTCTGTGCAAAACAAATTTAGTAGAAGTTGGTCTTCCCCATCAGCTCCCTTAGGCTGTGTCTACACTGGTAAATTAAATCGACTTAAGCTTGCTTAAGTTGACTTAATTTACCCTGCGTCTACACTACAGTTTCCTTAAGTCGACTTAAGCAAGCTGCTTAAGTTGACATAAGGAAAATAAAGTTGACTTAATTAAAATTAAGTCGACTTTATAAAACCACCTTCCTAGTAGATCTAAAGCTTAAGTCGACTCCCTAGAGTCGACTTAAGCCAGTGTAGACATGGGGTAGCCCTAAGTCTGCTTAGAGCTACCCCAGGGCTACCCCAATGCCCTCCCTGCCGGGGGGGGCAGAGGTTGGAGCCTGGCATGCCCCCCCACCTGGCAGGACAGAGCCCTGCCCACCCTGCCCCTATGCCCTGCCAGGGTCCCTGTCCTCTTTTGCCCCATTGTACCTAGGTACAATGGGGCAAAGGCTGAGCCCCCTGGCACTGGGCAAGGGGTGCCCCCCTGCCCCTGTGGACCTCCCCTAGGTCCCCTTAAGCCCCTAGAAGTTGATCTAAGCATCCAGTGTGGACTTTCTTTTTAAGTGTGGACACACTAAGTCGACTTAAATTACCAAGTGTAGACATAGACTAAGTGCTGTAGACTATGACATTCTAAGTCAAGGGTCAACCGTATTCTGTGCAAAATACATCCCACCCTACCCATCCACATACACAGTGGGAATTTATTTGCTGGATGGTAATTTGACACTTAATCTGCTTTACCGCCGATTACCATTTAACAAACAATACAGCTTTCTAGAAATTTTCTACTATAGCTATCTTCACTTGATTGAAGTCAGCTGCACGGCCCTCATTAAGGATATAGCAAATTGTATGGCTAAGGCATATGCATCAGGAAACGATTGTCCCCTTGAGATTAAAAATTAAAATGAAAAGCTTCAAATGTACTAAGTAAGGAAGAAAAAAAACATGTAAGTGCAAACATCACAGGCAAGTGTAAAAGGGGGGAAAATGATTATCCTTCTTTGGAAAGACATCAGGAATTTGCAGAAAGGAGATAAGGAAATAGCAATAATATTAAGCTGTCCTGTTCATCTGTTTATACAGATGGAGAAAGTGATATCTGCATAATTCAGGAATCAAATGGCTAGAGACAAAAAATAGTGAATTAGAAAGCTGGCAGATAACATTGAAAATGATTGTTATAATATTAGAGGCTTATAGAAAATGACAAAGCAATAAAACTAGAGTAGATTGGCTTGGGCACTGGGTTTTTTTTTCCTCTTCCTCTGTAGCATTGGGCATGGCTCACTTTCTGGTTGATTGTCTGTATTTTAAAGTCTTTAAATCATGATTTGAACACTTTAATAACTCAGTCGTAGGTTAGAGATTCATTACAGGAGTGGGTGGGTGAGGTTTTGTGGCCTGCATTGTGCAGGAGATCAGACTAGATTATCATATGGGCCCCTTCTGACCTTAGAGTCTATGGCTACGTCTACATTGGCAGTTTAAGTTGACTGAAGGATGCTTAAGTCGACTTAAACAAAGCCGCATCCACATTAGGCTTTCATTAAGTCAACTTAAGAAATTCCTTAAGTCGACTTAATAAAAACCACCCATTAGGTCGACTTAAGCCTCGGTAGGTCAACCTAACCCTTCTTTAGGTCAACCTAAGCCCAGCCTAATCTTCAAAAATATGAATTAAATATATATCAGTCACTATTGTCTTCAAAAACAACCTGATAAATATAATTAAGGGATGTGTTAACTACCCAGTCAATGGAGCGTAACTATGTAGCCAAATTATGTCAACCTTTTTCATTGTTAAATTGCTGATGGATTTAACAGACATGTCAAGCGGATATGCTTATCTATATAAAGGGGCAGATATTGAAGTGAAGTCTAATGAAATAGCTATTTGCTGTCAAGAGATTAGATTCTGAGACAGGGCATGAAAAATTTAATCATATATGAGATCACTTATATATTTCTTTTAAATTCAGCAAGAGCTTGATCCTGTGCTGTGTTGGAGGATATTTCTTTAGCTGTTTAAAAGAACATGGCCCTCTTTGACACCATTCACTTCAATTATTTGTTAATATAAAAGGATCTATCTTCATTATTTATTAACCTGATTTAGCTAGCATTTGTATATACTTGTCGGAGTAATCCACAAATATTTGTTCAAGGACACAAAAAATTGTGGAGTGTGCATACAAAAATGTACAAACATATTAGTTAACTAGTGATCAACTAACTCAAATGAAAAGATTCTAGTGTAGACAAACCCTAACTGGGATCATTTAAATGCTAACATTATGCACCAACCTTAATTTTATGTTTTAGAAATGCTAATAAATGAATTGCAACCCCCCCCCAAAAAAAACTGTATTAATACAACTTTAATTTCTAGTGTAGACATAGCCCCTTGTCGACCTTATTAAGTCAATTTAACAGTTTAAATTGACTTAATAAGGTTGATTTAGGCATTAATCCCCGTCCACACTGGCTTTAAGTCGATTTAAGGAGTCAATTTAAGGCTTAAGTCAACCTAAACGAGGTGTTATTAAGTCAATTTAAGCTTTCCTTAAGTTGACTTAAGGAAATGCTTAAGTCGACTTAATAAAAGCCCAGTGTAGACGTGGTTTTGTTTAGGTTGACTTAAGCCTCCTTAGGTCGACCTAAGTTGCCAGTGTAGATGCACCCTAGGAAGGTGGTGAAGCACTGGAGTGGGTTACCTAGGGTGGTGGTGGAATCTCCATATTTGGAAACATTTAAGGACCGGTTAGACTGGCTGGGAAGGTTTAGCAGGACTGAGCTTGCTTTTATCAGGGGGTTGGACAAGATGACCTCATAAGGTCCCTTCCAACCCTATGATTCTATGACTTCTATGGCTATTGGTGTTCAGTCTGTGAGTCACAGCACCAGAGCATTTAAGGCCCCTAGGTTTATAGGGTCAGCAGTGACTCAACCCCTTATTTCCTGGGTTGAGCCCCAAATTGTGTAAATATTGCTATGTCAATGTGGTCTCCACAATATAGTGGTACTCCCTAAATCCCTATTCAGTGACGTAGTCACTAGACTAAACGTAAAATTATGCTGTTAAAATATACCAGTTGTATGACACAACTTAACTTCTGCTGAAGCTTTAACCTTTTTTTTCCCTTTGTTTTTGAAGTTCAAGTCTCTAGTCCTGCAGCTGAACCCATGAAGTAGTGTCCACAGGGAGCCCCAGTAATTTCAACGGGATTCCATTTGGGCCCATTGGTGTAAGTCCAGTGGCAGGATCAGGACCTAAATAGGCAAATTAACAATGGATTAATCTAAGCATATATGCTTTCAGAGGGAGAAATGATTTGTTATACACAACTTCTATAGAGCTATTTTGAAGCAGAATAGCACAGTTTGGTTAAGGAAAGGATAATCATTGTGGTTAAAGACAAGAATATCATGCCTCATTAATCTAGCAGAGTGTTTGAGAATGTTTTAGCTATAGCAGGCAGAAGATGCAGTATATATCATATATTGCACATAGATTTTTCTGACAGCTTTTGATAAAATTTGATATTTGAAGTTGCTGTATAAGCTGCAAACTTATAGAATACTGCAAATGGAAAGTTGGACCCTAGGACTGAAATTTTGTTGCAATGCAAGATACAGGCTTGGCATATTGAAAACTTTTTTTCACATTAAAAAAACCACTAGTGTGGAAAGCAAAGATCACTGTTTAGAAGCTTCTTTTTTATAGAGAGAGTTTTATTTTTAACCATAATGGTTCAGGTTGTAACAATGTTTCCATTATAAATCCCTGAAGGCCCTTTGAGTAACATCTGTTTTGTAGACATATACCCACAACACAAATTTTGCAAAAAGCCAGTATGACTATTTTTAAGTAAAAAGAGTGAAGAAAGAATAAGTTAGTGGTTTGTGATATTTTCTTGTACCATTATGACCCAAAGGAGACATTGATATTTAATCTTAAATTTTTACGACATTAGTTTACATTATGGAATATTCGGACAGCTTTTGGGGAAAGTGAATCCTGAAAATAATCTAGTGCATTGAAGAAAAACTGCCAACCAAACACCGTTATCTGTACATATACTGCAAATATTTCAGTAAGTATTTCATAAGTATTTTTAGCATACAGACTTTTCAAAGCAATTAAAATCTACTTCTTATAGAATTCCTAGTGATACAGAAATAATTCTGAGATAATGTGTGATGGCTTTGTGAGCTCATTTAATAATTCTATATAACCATAATGCCTAAACGTTGTGTACACTACTTTTTATAATTCCCATTGAAATGTTTATAAAATAGTTCTGACCCTGAAAGACACAGGCAACTTCTTGGGCACCTTTAACTCCCACTGATTCCAAAGGGAACCCTTAGTGCAAAAGAATATTTTCAATAAAAGGATGGTATCTTCCATTTCATTATTTTTGTTATTTGTATACAATATTTTTAATACATGAATCTATATCTTCAAAGTCCAGTATATATCTGACATATTCCTGGTCATTTTCCCACAGGGAGAGCCTGAAGCTTCCAGGGGATGTTCGGTAACTTTATAGTATAATGCCTTTGGGCTTAAAATGCTCTTTCCATTCTCTTGAGGATAGAATTAAACATTTTAAAACTTAATAGCCTTTTTATTTTGTAAAGAATTGGATGTAGCATGTTGGTTTCATTTAGTTTTTTATACAGTTTTTTTTCTGGTGTAATCTATTAATTTTTACCCACTTACTCACACCCCAACAAAAAGATGTTCTACAAGTGCTTGTTGTTTCATTTGAATGTAACCTCATGGAAGTCAAAATAACTCTGCATAGTATGTGATACTTTGACAGATGGAAATATGTATAATGCATTAGTATCATGGAATGCTCTGCATTTAAGATAATGTCTAGAGTTTCAATATTTTCAACTCCAGAGAATTATATTGGCCCTTTAGAGATTTAGGAAAGATTAGAATAGATTAATTAGATGATAAGAGTTTTCAAAGTATTTTCCTTTAGAATTATACCATTGAATAGACTACTGTAATTTCAGCCCACAAGAAAGCCCTACAGAACGCCATATTTCACGCTCAGACATGCTATTTTACTCAGGACCAGGAAAATTTGCATCAAAAGAATAATAGTTTAAAATTGATCAGTTTTTTTGACATGAGGACTGGATTCCTGTCAATGAGCCAGACTTTAAACAATGCACATCAGGCTGCCTGATAAGGATCCAATCCATAACAGGGACGATTGCTAATTAAACTTTACATCCTGGGGACCTGAGGAAAATGGAGGCATTGGTATCTGTTTGTTCAGGAGACACAGTGAGAGTCCAAGGGTGTGTATTCCTCTAAGGAACTGCAATATCCTCCACAGTCCCTAAATATATGAAGGCTCATTGGGGATGGAAGAGCACAGTGAGGTTGAGAATAGGGGAAGCACCAGAGTAAAGAGATAGGACAACTAAGGAAAAAACTGTGTGTGGGAAAGTGGATTTGGAGAATCCAGATAGAGCTAGCCAGAGATCAAGAATTCTCTTTCTCGACAGCTTTTGAGGTTTTGAAATTTATTCCACATTGGAAGGAGAACAAAAACCTTTCAAAGGTTTCTGTGAAATAGAACTGTGTCCATTTTTGGATTAAAAATGTCTCTCTTTTTTTATTCAGGTCTATGTAAAAATGACTGGCAAATCCTTCCTGAACTTTGAATCCTTCCCTTATAAAGAAAGATGTTCCCCCCAAAAAATTGGCTTTGAGAAAACAGCATTTTTTCATTAAAATGTTTCTCCTATCTCTATGCCATGTAGTCATTGATGTGTCACTTCACAAGAGAGGTAGATCACATTACAGAATGGGTTATCCAAATACACTGAGATAATCTGCTTCAAAACAGAAATAAAACCTGCCCCATCACACACCCCTTGTTGTTACCACCATCCTAGAACCACACCAGACACCACACTAAAACCTGTAGGGGGATCAGCAAACAAATAGAACTCATACTCAGTGGGGAGCCATCCTGAAATAAATCTTTCCTGAACACCCTCCTCTGGTGTTCAACCATCCAGTCTTGCCAAGCTCGTCATCAGAAGCAAGTTCCCCACAGACTAGGACACACCAACTCAAAGCAGCACTAGCATCCTGCCAGAACAATAGATGCAAAATATGCAGACATATTTCCACTGATAAAATAATCAGTACTCCCCACAACACATTTTTCAAGATCCACAGATCCTACACCTAACATGACAACTTTTTGTATATTTCATCCAGTGTTCCGCATGCACGAAATAACAACTAAGTGGGTCAGTCCAGACAATCATGTTCTTGAATGAAGTCATACAAGAAAATGAAAAAAGACAAAATACCACATCACTTGTGAGTGAAAACTTTTCAAATAATGATCACGCTATATGTGACCTATCAGTCCTTATCTTTAAAGGAATCTTGCACAACACTTCCAAAGGACAAACTTGGAAACTTAAGTTGAGAACTTTCCTAGATGCTAAAAAACATGGTCTTAATAAAGGTGTTGGATTTCTGGTTTATTATAAAATTCTATATCCCACTAATCCCTTTCTTTGTTCTATGACTATAGTGATATTAATGGGCCACTTCACCTCAAAAGGTGCCTTACCATATGTTGATGCCCCTGGCTGTATCTGGGGTTGCGCACTGGGTAACTCGAGGGGGTGGAAGGCCACAGTGTCGATGAATCCCCTTCGCTCCAGACTCGGACACAGCTGGGACATAACTGGCGCCCAACAAATCCCAACAATAGCCCATATAAGGATGTTCCCCGGTTGCAGGACCTGATAACCTGTTCCCCATAACAGAATAACAGTACCAGTCTCAGCCGGTCTCCGCTTGTAATTATAACACAGCCTTGAAAGCATGCTTCTCACCCATAGAGGAGGGGGGTAGGATCTTTTCACAGCAAGAGGAAATCTATATAAGAGTTACTGTAACTGAGTGGGGGCGCGCATGATTTGAGATGTGTCTGTCTCCGTGTGCCTGCTTGAGATCTCAAATAAATCTTAGTGTGCTTCTCCGCCCTGGTGTGTTTATTGGTGCTGCGCACTCCGGGCAACGAACCCAAACTGTTGCTAGCCCCAGCCTGTCTTCAGGCCTCCCCCTGCAACAGTTTTTGGCGACTCCGCCGGGACATTAGGGGCTTTAAACAGCCTTGCTCGGACCCCTCCAAGGGCCAGGGCAGCCACCACTTCGACGCCCACGTGCACACTGGCATTTTGCCAGAGGGCCTCGTTGCGTGGGACTGTCCTGCCCGGAGGGCACTCCGGTACAAAGCACCTTTGATAAGCGGAGAATCACGGGCACAAGGTGGGACTGGTCCATTTGGTGGTAAGTCCGCTTCCCTGGGGACACCCAGGGGTAGTCTCTGGTATGGGGCAAGGACAAGGAAAGGGCCCGGGGTATTGCACCCCCTTGGAATGCATTCTGTTAAATTGGAAAGAGTTGGGGTCAGATCCCATGACTAAGATACAATTGAAAAGGTTTTGTTCTATTGATTGGCCACAGTATCAGCTGGGGAATCAGGAGCAGTGGCCTTAAGGGGGATCCCTTAATTATAACACCATTCTCCAGCTTCTTTTGTTTTGTCAGCGAACCGGGAAGTGGAACGAGCACATGTATGCCCAGCTGTTTATGGCTCTACGGGACAGAACAGAGCTGTTGCGGAAATGTGGTCTGTTCGCGACTGGGTCAGAGACGTTTTCATATCTGCCACCCCCTCCCCTGGTTGTAATGGTGGAACCGGAGCCCCCTTCGGCCCCAATACCTCCCCCAGCTAGGGATGAGGGCCCCGGAGTTCAGGGAGCGGGTGGGGCCCTGGGCATGTACCCTCTTATAACTGAGACTGCTATCTCTCGTCAAGGGGGTGATAATCGACCGGCTACAACCATGCAGGTCTACACCCATGTCCCCTTTAACCCGGTGGACTTGGCTGCCTTCAAGGCACAAGCCGGGGAATTTTCAACCAACCCCAGCCTCTTTATGCCTGTGTTTGAAGGGTGTCTGGCAAGTCACAAGCCTGACTGGGATGACAGTATTCGTCAAAATAGTAATGCTGACCCTGACGCTGTGGCAACGGAAGCCATAATAAAAGGTATTTTTACCAGCCAAGCAGCCCCTGACATTCTGCGGAAGCTGCAGAAGAAGGAGGATTTAATGGGCATGACAATAGCCCAGATTCTGGAGATTGCCAATTGGGCCTACTCTCTCCGAGAAGATGAGAAGGACAAACGTCAGATAAAGATGATGGTAGCCGCAGTGTCGGCTAGTGACCACAGAAGAGCACAAGACAGGAGACCATCCAGAGGGCGAGGACGAGGTAGGCCAGGGCCCACGGAGTGGCGGTTGGGGCGAAACCAGTGTGCCAGATGCCGGAGGGAGGGGCACTGGAAGAACGAGTGCCCGGAATGGGAGGTGACCCCCCTGAAGGAAGTGGCAAGTACTGAGTAGGGAGGTCGGGGAGGACGGCAGGGCCCACCCCCTGAACCCCGTGCAAAGATGAGGGTGGCCAACACAGAAATAAGTTTTCTAGTGGATTCAGGGGCAGTTTGGATGGCGGTCAACCAACCATTAGACCTGCCCGTCGAAGATTCCCTGACAGTAATTGGGGCAACTGGAAGGGGGGGTTAAATGCCCTGTCTATGTCCCCGCAGAATGTACCTTGGGAGACAAACATATTTCCCATCGTATAGTATATCTCTCCCACTGCTCCACCCCTCTGCAGGGAAGGGACCTCCTCTGTAAGCTGGGAGCCACTCTGCATTTTATACAGGATGAAATCACACTTAACTTACCCCCAGAGCATGCCTGGCTAATAGTAGTGAAACCTCAGGAAAAAGCCCAAGAAGCTCAGGATTGGGCATACTGGGAGGATCAGTTTTATCCCCTAGTGTGGGCTACAGAGGCTCCGGGGAAAACCTCTCACATTACTCCGGTTTCAATCCAGCTCCTCCCAGGGAAAACACCAGTGCGAATTCGCCAGTATCCCATACGGCAAGAAGCGCAGGAGGGGCTGCAGAATACCATTGAAACATTCCTAAGGTGTGGGGTCCTCCGAGAGTGCTAGTCGGCTTGGAACTCTCCCATTCTGCCAGTTAAGAAACTGGATGGCACCTACCGCTTGGTGCAGGATCTTAAGGCTGTCAACGAGCGGATGAAACCCCTGCACCGTCTGGTGCCAAATCCCTATACACTACTTGCTTCTATAGGGGAACAATATATGTACTTTACTGTTCTCAATTTAAAGGATGCCTTCTTTACCATCCCAGTGGAATGACAGTCCCAGGAACTCTTTGCCTTTGAGTGGGAGGACAGAAAGCAGGTAAAGAAACAAATGTGCTGGACTGTTTTAGCCCAAGGATTCAAAAACTCCACCACCATTTTCGGCCAGGCACCTGCTGGGGACCTACAGGAGTGGGACAACCAGGAGGGGGTACTCCTGTTGCAATACGTAGATGATCTCCTCCTGGCAGTCTGGGGACTGGAGGACTGCCTGAAAGCTACGGTAAGCCTGCTAAACTTTCTCGGGCTCAGGGGATACCGCATGTCACGTAAGAAGGCTCAGATCGCTGAGGTTCGGTATCTGGGGTTCCACATTCAGCAAGGGCAGAGGCGGCTCTCTAATGAAAGAAAGGAGGCAATCTGCAAAGTCCCCACCCCGCTGCTACAGCCTTGATCATTAAAGAGGCTGAGAGGTTAACCCTTGGGAGCAGCATGACAGTTTATACTCCCCACATGATCCAGGCCCTCCTAGATAGCAAGGGGGGTCTGCGGCTAACTCAGGCACGGTTGGCCCAATATCAAGCCAAGCTTATTGAAAACCCGGAGGTGCAACTGTGGACCTGTTCAACTCTTAATCCAGCCACGCTCCTTCCTGATTCACTGATTCCAGGTATGCTTTTGGGGTACTGCATGCCCATGCCGGGTTATGGAAGCAGCGGGGGATGCTTACAGCCCAGGGGAATCTTCCACTTGCTGGCAGCTGTTCAATTGCCTGCCGAAGTAGCTGTAGTACACTGCAGGGCCCATCAGAGGGAGGACCAAGATGTAACTCGAGGAAATGCCCGAGCTGACCGAGAAGCCAAACGTGCAGCCTCCCCCCCCCCCCCCCCCATGGAGGAAATGGCTGTTGCAGGGGGAGGCCTGAAGACAGGCTGGGGCTAGCAACACATATGTGCTAAGTAATTATGCTAAACTATCTATTCAACCTTGTATGTAACTATGCTGCTGGGAGAACCTTTCCCAGACAGGAAGAAGAGCTCTGTGTAGCTTGAAAGCTTGTCTTTCTTTCACCAACAGAAGTTGATCTAACAAAATATATTACCTCACCCACCTGGTCCACCTAGTTTTAGTTAGGGAATGCAAAAATAAAAACACAGGTTATGGAGTGGCATAGAATGGATGTAAGGTATGAAGGAGACTTTAGTAACTCTTGAAAGTCTGTATGGTGAATGCTTTAAGCAGATACAGATAAGCTAAGATTTGTAGTACTGGACTCCTTGCCTGCGCTTGCTTCTTCCACAGAGCCAAGAAGGGAGCTAACTACTGATGTCTTTAGCACCTCTGAAAGACCATAGGAAAGAACAGGACCTTATTTGGAGGATCATGAGAAAGTTTAGAGAAGGCAGGAGATTTTAGTTGGAAGTCATCTCAGGCCATGCTTAAAACATCCCAGAACTGGCCCTTAGAAGGGAGTTTTAATTTCCTGTATATGTCTGATTGGCTGGTATTATGCAGAGAACTGCATGATTTGTTCAGTCTATTGCTTTAATAGGTATCCTTTAATATCTCATTAAAGCTCCACTTGTCACACATTTTTAGAAAATATCTCACAAATGTTTAGAAGTTAATTTTTTAGCTGGGCAGTAAGTGGAAAGCTGAAATAGTGGGTTAAGCATAGACTAGAGAGCAAGAAAGAAAGGGAATTACAAAAGGAACCTTTTCAATTTGGCCTTAATGTGAAGATAATAATTTACTGAATGTGTAAAAAAGACTAAATCTTTAATTCATAAAAAGACAATCTGGAGGAGAAGGGTGTGCTGTAGGGCACAAAGATTTTTTTTAAAAAATAAAATATTAAAAAAGATCCAGACAGAAAATAATAAATTCCAAGTTCAACAGGATTAAACTTTCCAATATGTGTAAAGGAAATTTGGCTGAGTTCAGCAGAGAAATACACTGATAATTAATGTAAGGAACTATGTTCAATTATACTAAGAATTCTCAATAATGAAGAATCTTATAAATGGAAAACGGTTTCAAACATATTATGAAGGAAACTTCTAGCTGCAAATAAAGGATATTTCATCATTTGCCCTTCCTTTATGAAATAACATGCAACATGATTTCATTAATCCATTAAAGTACATCTTTTTTACAATTCTATTTACCTCTACCTTATATTTTGCTTATCCTTCATTTGCATGCATCATTAAAGATAATTTACTTATTCCTCATTTTATAAAATTAGATAAAACAGCACATATCTACTTGCCTGGCCCCCATCATTGCAACAGCCAAACACCTTTTAAAAATTTATGGATTTGCCTTCATAACACCCCTTCCTGGAAAAAAGCAATAACATTTTCATTGTACAAATTGGACATTAAGCTACCACGACAAAAAATAATACAGCTTGCTTAAGTTCACGCTAGAAGTTAGTGACAGAGTTAGGAACTGAACACAGAACTCCCAACTAGTACCTCAGCCACAAGACCATATAATACAACAATATGGAACCAACTGTTAAGGTAAACTAAGTGTACATGTGGAGATAGGTGGGGCTGGGGTCATAGGGAAAGAAACCTGAGTGTTTGTAGGGGACAAACACCACTAATATTCTCATAATTCTACCACTATTACTTATAAGCAATGCAATGTTAGTTTACTATTTTTTAATCATTTTTCATTGATCTGTTTTCATCCATCAGCACTAGTACTTTGGAGTTCAAGCCTGAGTGTTGCCTCGAGCAGCTACTGAAATACAATTAACAATTTATAATGATAATAGTGCATTTTGCTCCACAAGAAGGTCTAGAAGCAATCACATGGTATCATTAGATATTTCATTATTTGTATTAGGACACATGATATAATGAATTGTTTTCTTTGTATTGTCAAATAATATAGAACAACTGTTTGGCAAATACTGTGTATTTCATGAACTTATATTCATGCAGTTTTTTAATGAATTTGTATTGCTTATTATACTGTGCATTTATGTGAATTTATAAAGCCTAAACCCCCAAAAGAAAAAAGTGACATCATCAAGTACTAAAGAATGTGCTATATGCTATTTTGTAACCATCAATAGCAAATCATTTATATAACCTTACGTGCCTTATATTTATATTTTTGACACGCATTACTGCTAACCTTGTGACCTTTGCGGCATATGGTTCCTTATTACCTTACCTCAGAAAAACAATGCAGAAGCTTTTTTCCAAGAAACTACCGTAATTTGTTCTAGTACAGTTTGTCTTATATCCTGTATATTTTTGAGGGCTGCAACTGGAATGGAAAAATTAGTGTTCCCGATTTTGGGCAGAAGATGTATTCTATAAGTGGGAACTGCTATAGTGGGGATATTGATGCCATATTTTGCAAAACCTGTGTGTGTGCACCTGCACACACACATTCACACACTTTCAGTCTTACTTGTCTGTTATCTAAAGGAGCTTTTCAGTCTGTAATTTATATTTTATACCCAAGCTCTGCATGATTATTTTGCAATTGGTGAAGGGGTTTACCACGAGATGCTTCTATGAGTGATTTATCTTGTAAGTTTAAAAATGCTTTGCACTCAGCAGGTACTTTAAAGATGTGTCTGTTGTATCTTCCTGATATCAAAACACGCAATTACAAATCTGCTGTCCCAGATGTAATTCACATGCTAATAAAATGTGTTGAAGGTCTTCAAGTGGACTATCTCACAAATGCAGATGGTGATGCTTGGCTTTCCAGACAAATTGTCTTCCTAGGGGGCAGTTAACTGCAGAAAATCCCAAAATCTGAATGTGCACCAAGAAGTATTGTTTTTAGGGAACTGTGTTCTTATTCAAAAATATTACCAGTCTTTTCAAATGCCAATGATGTGGTTTAAATCTCATTCCAAATCTGTGTATGCATGCAAAATGTTACTAGTACTAAAAGCTACACAGTTAAGGTCTTTCCAAAATATCCGAAGAGATACTTTTAGTACGAAAGCAAATATTCTTCAGGAATGCTGATTTGAAAATGAAATGGCCTGAAACATGATGTACTTAAAGCCTCAACATACAAGAAAACTAATATTCATATAAAAGTGCAATGACAACCTTTACAACATAGTTGAAATTAGATTTGTTTCCAAAACCCTAAACTTAAAATTTAAATGTAGTTCAAACTGATCTTTTTTTTTAAAAAAAAAATGACTTGCAGTCTCCAACACTCGATTTTTTTCTTGGTTTCACAGGCCCTTTTATTGGTATGACATCATTATGCTTTGCAGTGCTATGGAATTCTACATGCAATCGCTCAATCTTCCACTATTTAAATAGTTTTTGTTTATAGATAAATTGCTTGCCATGTTTTAACCATTTCTGTGTATCAACTTCAAAGCAGTGATTTTGAATAAAAATCTATTTTTTGTTATCTGAGGCTATAAATTGTATTACAATATAACAATCAAACGTGAGGGCTTGGACCAACCTACGAGGAAATATTCTGAGCCCCTCCAACCAGTAGCAGATTAAATATATACCCCAATGATTTTCAGAACTGATACCTAACTAACAGGGAATCCAGAGGCAACTAGAATTTAGTTCCATCTGGGAGTGACACTACTGGAGAAAAGTGGGGCCAGGTGATATAGGAGGCGAGAGCATGGGGAGGTGACCCTGGTTTCTGTGCACTTCCTTTTGTGTTTGAATGTAACATATAACTGTGTTACACATTATAAGGCAAAATTTGAGACAAACTTTAATATATAGGAGAACATAAGTTAATTCATAGATACAATGTAGGTATGTGTACACACATGTGTGGGCGCGCGCACATACACACACAGAACAGCAGAGGCAGCACTAGCAAAAAAGCAGATGAGCCCATCTGGGAATCACAGCGTGAGGTAACAGAAGTGAAACAAGTTCCAACCCTCCTTAGCTGAAAGGAGAAAAGTATATCTCTATCCCAAAGGACCTTGAGATGGCAATGGATATTCAACATGAGCCTTTAATGAAAACCTCCAGAGGCCCTATCCCTTCCCTGCAACTCTGATATCCTCACTCCAATGCTGAAATCATTATTCACTTGGAAGTTCATTACTCATTTGTGAACTTTTAAAAGCAAACATAATTTATTCCATATTCCATTAAGAAGCCACCTACAATCCATCATGTACATGTACAGTTAGAATAACAGTGTAAAATTCCTCATGAAAGTTGTCAGTACTTATGGATAGAGCCCACTTTTAAAAGTAAATGTCTTAACCATTTGTTAATAGTTGTTTTATATTGATGGCTATGGGTATATATTTTATATGTGTACACAGAGTCATAGAAATACAAATACACCCATAAAAAGAGAGACACTCCTTTATAATTTTAAACAGGATCCTATCTTACAGTGGCTTTGAACGGATCTTTTATTTTTACCTCAGTACAATGATTGTGCCCTTGGTTGGAATAATTTTGCCAAGAATAATTTCCTTTTCTCTTTAAATATCTCCCTAGAGAACTGTTCTCATAATGGAAATGCTGGCACAACTGTAGCAGAAATATCAAACACTGCTAGACTGCTCTGATCCATTGTTTCGGGAATTATGTTACCCAGGACTCTCAAATCTCTTTAACCCTGAACTCACATCCGTGAGATTAGGTCTTCTCCCCATCAAGAGATGGCAGCCACCATTTTGAGTCCAAATAGAAATCTGTGCTACTTAGGAGCAATTTTTAGGATTCTTAGCAAGCAACATTTCTTAGGAAAAGTATTAGAGCACCAAATAAATATATAGTTATGTAACCATGTCAGTTTTTGCTTCATAAGTATGTATGAGGGGGGAAAAAAAGAGTTCTCATGATTTTCTATCAAATCTGTTGGGAGAAATGTCAAATTATGACATTTGTCAGCTTTTGGAATTAAAAATAGTGGCTCTGTCACACAAATATGAAGAGGTATAATTGTGATTTTCTAAATTTGTAGCAAGGCAAAATGTCATCCTTTCACAACACATTTTGCCTTTCACTTTCCAAATAATATTGCCACTTTTAATTTGGAAAAATTAGATATTATCTGTCCTTCAAATAGAATTTGAATTCGGAGTGGTGTGAATTGCCCCTGACACAGCTTTGTTGTTGGAAAGGAGAGAGGAAAACAGGCCAAAAGAAACGCCGTCAGACTTGTTACCTAGTAATGTCTTCTAGTGTCTTTGAAAGTAAAATTGCCAGGAACTGCAAGAAAAAGTACCTTTATGTGATTGATTGCGTGGGTATTTAAATCTCAGTAAATCTTTACTACTGGACAACCAAAGAGGATTGTCCAAGGGAGTTATGCAAAGGTCAAAGGCCACATATTCCTTTGATTCCTTTTGTTCAGTATCTTAAATAGGAAACACGTTAGTGTGCTGTGAAGTGCTCTCCAGTGTTCTATCAAAGGATGTTGAATAATCCAGTTTTTATGCCTGACAGGAGAAAATACTTTCCTTCCAGAACAGTGGGGAGGGTTTGTTTGTTTTGTTTTACCCCAATATAAAATTACAAAAAAATTAAATTACATCTGTGCAGTGATATGAACTCACTTATTTTCTACTATTGTTTCTTTGCTCTCTGCACAACATTCCGAATCAGAAGAAATCACATCCAGAAGGACACAACTTGGTTCCAAATAACTATTTTAACTAACTATACATCAACACTGAAGTCCTCGCTATATATACACAGCTGCATAAAATTTTTGTGACTTATGTAGTAGACGATAGCAGGTCCACCTAAGGGTTCTCAAACTAATTAAAGACATACAATCTAACTCCTATATACTATACTTATGGTGTATTACCGAATGAAAGGGTGAGAGTAAGTGATGATTTCCAGTTGCTGTTTTGTACTATGGAAACAATTACTTGATTATTATGAGCCAGTGCAGTCTGTCACAAAATTGCATGACATCCCAGGTCAGCAAATAAAATATTGTATGTCACTGCAGTGACAGAACACCACCCCTTCACAAGCTACTTTATTATATCTCCTGCTTTCGGTCAGATACACTCTTCCTGAAATCAGGGCACATGCAGTGCAATTTAAAACTCACAAATTAATGACTAGCCAATCTGAGAAAAAGTTAAGTTAAACAAAGTGACATGGACTGGGAGAAAAAGAATCAAGACAATCAAATCACCCATCAGAGTTAAAAAAAAAGGAAATAACGAGCAGGCTTTGTCCAGTGCTGCATATTGAGTGAATGTTTTCAAAGAGCTAACCACAATGACTCTAATACCTATTTCTTGAGTGGTAACAGCTAATTTAAACCCATCATTTAGTGCATATAGTTTGGATTTTTTTTCCAGTGTGTATTATTTTGCATTTATCATAATTGAATTTCATCTGCCATTTTATTTCCCAGTGACCCAGTTTTGTGAGACCCTTCTGCAATTTTTCACAGTCTACTTTGGACTTAACTGTCCTGAATAATTTTGTTTTATCTGCACATGTTACCAACTCGCTATTTACCCCTTTTCCAGTTCATTTATAAATACATGGAACAGTACTGGTGCCAGTACTGATCCCTGGTGAACACCGCTATTTGCCCCCTCCAGTCTGAAAACCAACCATTTATTCTTGCCCTTTTTTTCCTGTCTTTTAACCAGTTACTGATCCATATGAGGACTTTCCATCTTATCCCATGACAGCGTAGGTAAAGTAAGAGCCTTTGCTGAGGGAACCTTCTGAAAGTCCCAGTATAATATGTCCACTGGATGGATCATCCTCATCCACGTTTGTTGAATCTCTCTAAGAATCCTAATAGATTGGTGAGGTATGATTTGCCTATCTAAAAGTTGTTTTGACTCTTCCCTAACAAATCATGTTCATCATGCTTGATATGGTAATTTATGCTTACCTTCCTATAATTGTCATGATCACCTCTGAAGCCTTTTTTATAACATTGTTTTCACATCAGCTATTTTCCTGTCATCTTGTACAGAAGTAGATTTAAATGATATGTCATATATCTCAGCAGGTCTGCAATTTTGTATTTTGGTTTCTTCAGAACTCTTTGATGAATATGATCTGGTCCTGGTGACTTATTACCATTTTATTTATACGTTTAATACAGAACCTATATTGACGCCTCAGTCTGGGTCAGTTCTTCAGATTTGTCACCTTAAAAGAATAGCTCAAATATAGGAATCTCCTTCACATCCCCTGCAGTGAAGACTGATACAAGGAATTATTTTAGTTTCTGTGCAATGGCCACAATGTTTCTAACCCCTTTCATCTCTGGATGGATGGGGGTGGTCTGGGGCCCCCTCATGAAAGGGTGGTTGGTAGGGGATTTCAAGACATCCCTCTCCATCAGACTCCAACCCAGGTCCCTACAAGAGATAACAATAGCAAACACTCCAGAGTACTCTAGGGCTACTTTCTTGGGCCACTTCCTTCCACTTACTTTCCCAGTCTCAGTGTGGTCACAAGACATACAAATTATCCAGCCAAAAGTTAAAGTTGAGGTTTCCAAAGTCCCAAGAGAAAAGCTCTTGTCTAGTGTCTGGGGTAGCTGCTCCTTACAGACCTTTTACACTGCAGTCAGAACTACTGCTGTACCCATACTCAGAGGGTCCCAAGTTAGATCTATAGGTGTAGTTTGACAACTATATTTGGGGAGACAAAGCATGCGCGCACACGCACCTTCATGCTGAAGTCAGTTTCCTTGCCTCACTTGCTCTCTTCTCCCTTTTCCTGCCTAGAGTGGTATCTGGGCTGTCGGTGCGGGGGGGGGGGGGGCAGGGGAATGGTCCATCTCAATGGGGAAATCCCCTGTGCTGCCCTTAAGGGTTGTGATGAGAGTGTGGTCTTGTTATCATTATGTGTTATAGTCTGTGGCCACTAGGGGGATCATGGGGAGGAGATTCTTAATGTCCAGGACTCACTGGTAGGGCCGGGTGGAGGAATATATCCCCTCTTCCTCTGGTTGTCCTGGGGTTGGGTTTTCACATCCAACAGGAAGGGCTCCTCTTTGTTGGCAGTGATGCCAGACTCAGGACCTGCTTCAGCTCTGATGGAGCTATGGGCTATCGGTCAGTTTTCTTTCAGCTCTGCTGCCCAAAAAAGCTGCTCAACTCTCTCTTACGTGCTCCACCTGTAGGAGCATTTGCTGCAGGTGTGTCAGGACAATGCTTGCTGGATTTGGAATGAGCCCTTATCCCTTGGTTTCCCAGTGCAGGGTTTGTATACCCCATCACATTTCAATATCATTAACTTTACAGCCATAGTGATGCCCTCAGTTGTATTACAACTAAATGCTTCAGTGTCATCACTTATACTTTGTTCATTAATATTTTTATCACATTTACTTCTAAACAGTTCCCAGTTTGCTTTTTTTCCCACCATAACCTAAATATTGGGCCTTCCGTCATGTTCAACATTGTTTCTACATTGATAAATTATAAGTACTGAGAAGAGATCACTTCCCATTCCTTCCTCTTCATAGAGGTCCCAGCTGCATATGCTTGGTATACTATTGGATACAATTTCAAGGTCTAGATAGGATTAAACCTAGTAGGAGTACCATTATTCTGTTTTACTAAATTATTTTCATCAATTAATAGCTCTAGATATTTACCATTCTTATCCTTTTTTTCCCCATTTTCTCACAATAGGCTATGTTTGCTTAAGTCTCCTTCTATATTATATGGTCCTATTGCATCTTCAGCTATCTCTGTGAAATCCCTGATCTCCATCTTTCCATGTGGATTGTATTAATTAATTATTTTCAAAGATGCTGATTAATTCTTCACTGGAATCTCAGTAGTGTTTTACTCCATATTAAGTTGTTGTGCCTCAGTTTCAAGATAAGTTAAGCTTTTCTTAATGAAAGTACAAACCCCTCTTCCATTTCCTACACTCTGTCTTACCTATAGATGCCATAACCTGGGATTCTGGAATCTAATTTTCCTATGCAAAAGATATCAATCAGATTTCATATCCATATCAAAGGTATTTTTCTTTTACTCCTGTGCATGAGTTATTAGACTATGTGCATTCCAACAGAAAATAGTGCCATTTTATTTATCCTTCAGTATTTTCTTCACCTAAAAACAAACAAACAAACAAATAAACAAACACACACCTCCCAGAGGCATTCTCGTGATAAGCTGCTAACATGCAGGTACTTTGCCGCTTCCTTAACAATAATTTTCATTTTCTGCTTTTTTTCTTGTCTGTAATGTGTAGTTTATTACTTCATGATACAAACATCTCTTTGTCTATATATGCTATGTCTTCTCCTGTTTTCCATTGATTTTTCATTATATCTTTTAATTTATTGTATTGTGTATTTATCTTTTACTCCATACTCAGTTTCCCTTCCTCTTCCCTTTTAGTCTTAGATGTCTTCTAATAGCTTCTGCACGTGATGTCATTTGTAGCTTTTGTTTTATGTATCCCTCTTTCTTGCTTTGCTGCTATAGACACTCCATAAGCTGCACTGTGCTTTCCTGTGTAATTGCTACACTTTCTGCCCCTTCGACACAATCATCATAGGCACGATCTCCTGCACATTTACTGCATCTAATTTTTCATTTTCTTGTGTTCATGAGATGGCTAGCTAGCCAGCTCCCCAGCAGCTCCTCTAATGTTCCAAAATATCAACCAGTCAACCAGCATCCACCCAGCAGCAATCCAACCCTCTGCCTGCTCCTCTTCTGAGCTGACTGGGAAAAGCTTCTACTCCCGTTGAAACAGGCTCTGCAGTTGTGGAGCCATCTGGACTCAGAACTTGTATTTAACCCCTTCATTCCCAGTGTGGGATTTTTATACCCCATCACATCAAAGGGATGTTTGGGAGTTGAGTAAATACTGGAAAACATACACTGCTACTGACTGTTCTTTCTGTAGCTGACTAGTGGATAAAAGACACATTCAGTTTCTAAGGGTGTCAGTTTGTGTTTTCATTAGCACTGCATTCACTTGAAAATTTTACACAAGTAAAGAAAGAAAAATTCTAGTTTTTACTTGGAAGTTAAGAATAATACTTCCTAATGAGTGAATGACTAGAAGTTCTCCGAAGTCTCACCTTTCTTTTCCTCCTGGCTGAAACTCAATACCGTTAGTACACTCAAGCAAACAAGACAATCTCCTTGTACAATTTAATTCAAAAGACAAATTTCTCCATTGCTTTAGGGTTACAAATAATTAAAGAAAATTCCAAGCACGTAAGTGAAAAATATATTCTCCTGAACTTTCCTGTCCACTTACAGATATCTAACTTGCTAGTTTCATTTTCAGTAGGCATATGGAGAGCACATTTCAAGGGCTTCCACTGATTTGAGAAAGTTATTGTAGCTTAAGGGCTGTTGGGGAAAATTTGCAAATTACTACTCCAAATTAACTCATCAAGAGCACATAGTAATGCATGCAGGCTGGAGCGGTAAGTTAGGGAGGAGGGAGAAAGAAGCAACTGACTGGGAAATCAGAAATGACACAAATAACTTTGTGAAGTAGAAAATATGCATGTCATTTAGGGATGTAATCAGTTAGGGAAAAGTAGCTCAAGCATTTTCTCATCGCCCAAACTGAATCAAATTAGATTTTCCCTTTCCACATTGAAATTAAAATTGCTCTCCACCCTTCTCCTAAAATGGCCATTCTTTATTCCTTCCCTCTCTGGAATCCTCTAAATCAATCTTGGCTCATTCTCTCCATGAATTCCTGAAGCACCTTTCCCTCCTGAAATCCCATGTTTCAACAGGACATCTAACAGCACCCCTGCACAAGGAGCCTCTGGGTGGTAAAGGAGACTCATGGTTGAAAACATCCCCCAGGAAAAGAAAAAGGAATGCATACAAGACCCCTCTACAGCTTCCTCATCCACCAACCTTTCTTTTCTTTTCTTTTTTTTTTTGGGGGGGGAGAGGGGGCATTATTGAGTGTCCCAAACTTCAGGACTTCTTTTCTCCCTGTACAGGTGCTTCATAGGACCTTACGCTGTCCTGACGCAATAACAGCCTTCTTGGCTCTTGCACAGGGAAATCAGAGTCTACTAAGGTCTAGAGAATAGGTAGAAAAGTTTATTTTTATAAGGGAATTCTTCCTTACTAGGCATCTGAGACACACTACTGCAGAGCAGTTGAAAGGCTGGTCCATTCTCCTCCACCTTCACCCTGACCATCCCCACGATGAGTTCAGCTGCAACAAATTTCCACTTCATGGGAGTAAAACATTATTAAAGTTTCAATGTGTTGCCAATTAATTTTAGGACCCAAACTCCCCCTGATAGAAATACAAAGGTTTCAACTTTAGCATCCTTACCAGTTGTGCTTTCTGTCTTTGGAAGAGAAGGTGAAACATTCCATCTCTGTAATAAGGAAGTCAACAGTAGTCTGATGGGTAAAAAGGAGACCTAAGTGGGGTAAAGTTTATAAATATAGGTAAAAGGGATTCTCACATACACAGAATACCACATAGCAGTAGATTATGTTATACATGCATGTTTCAGGTTGTTGAAAAAAATATCATATTGCTTTCTGAAAAATGGTATGTGATCATATATTTCAAAACTATCATAATGGGGAACTTTAAGACTGGATAATAGGCTTTTTAATCTAGCAAACAAAGGTATCACAAAATGCAATGACTGGAAGTTGAAGTTAGATAAAGTCAGGTCAAAAATAAGGTGTAAATTTTTAACACTGAGGGTAATTAATTATTGGAATGATTTAGGAAGGCTTTGGGTGGATTTACCCTTGCTAGAAATTTTTAAATCAAGAGTGCATATTTTTCTAAAGGATATGCTCTGGTTCAAACAGAAATTTTAGGGGACATTTTATGGCTTGAGTTATGCAGGAGGTTTTACTGGATGATCATATTAGTCTCCTTATGTCCTTAAAAATCTATTAATCTATAACACCTGTAAAAAAGAGGTAAGTCTAATGCTTTCCATTCAAATTTCAACATAGTCTTCTACTCACTTCTGAATTCTGCAGCCTCTTAACACTTTCTGATGGCATTTTCAAGGTTTTTTTTTTTTAAAGAGACAAAAATTTCTCACTTTAGAAATATTTGGCAAGAGACAAGCAGTATGCCCTACCCCAAATACCTCATGGGCATATACAATGTAAGAGTTGCCTCTTACTTCCCCACTTCAAAAGATTACTAGTGAATGAGATAGGAATCCATCTACCTTAGACTCACATTATCCTTTTAGTTACTACAACAATAACCAGATAAGTAGGTGATCTTCATAGAATCATAAAAGATTAGGGATGAAGGGGCCAAAGGAGATCATCTAGTCCAATCCAAAGCAAGAACCACCCCAACTAAATCACCCCAGCCAGGGCTTTGTCAACCTGCATCTTAAAAATCTTCTAAGGATGAAGATTCTACCACCTCCCTAGATAACCCATTTCAGTGATACATCAGCATCCTAGTGAAAAAGCTTTTCCTTATATCCAACCTAGGCCTCCCTTATGGCAATTTGAGACCATTGCTCCTTGTTCTGTCATCTGCCACCACTGAGGACAGCCTACCTCCATCCTTCCTGGAACCCACCTTCAATAACACGTATATTTTAACATCCAAGAACAACAGGTTGAGTTAGGGTACTTATCCCTAGAGATCTCTGCTTTTGTGGGTTTAAATCAGACATTCATAATTATTTGAATAATTATAATTGCACACAATATACTATAGTTATTTTTTTTAAAAAAAGAATAGAAGCAGCATATCAAAATTTGATCTAGAAATTGATATTCAGAATACTGTTACAATCTTTTTCAGAGAGGGTGAAAGAGCAAAGTTAATTCTTAGCAGGACAGCTATAAAGGCAGAGAAAATCATTCTTAGCCCTGTAAAATTAGCAAACTAACATCTTTGTCTAAAGAAGGCCCCAACATGCCAAGAGAAGCAGAGTAAATGGTAGAGTAAATCCTTGTAGAAAGGAGTTAGCTATCTCAAGAACTCCAAACAGATAGCTCAAAAATTGTATTGAAGCAACTATTTATGGACTGATTTATCTCTCTCAAATATCTAATATAGTGAACAGAGATTTAATAGTTATTATGATTTATTATTTCTGCTGGAACCAAGGTATTGAACAGCTGCTATTCAGTACTAGCCTTTAAATAAACGGCATTGACAATACCATTTTTATTAAAAGATTTAATCTGGAGAATGTTATTAAGATTACTCATATTTCTTATACTTTAGTGAGTATAGTGAATGTACTTGAATTACAAGCAGAAATTATAAAAACTAGAAATCTAACAAATAAATACATGACTGTGCTGGATTCTATATGACCAGGCTTCAAACAGCTAAGGCCCAGATTTGGGGGGCAGTGGGAGGCAGGGCTAATCGGCCTGTGGAGGCCCATGCCCCTGCTGTGCTGGGAGGGGGACAGGCCTGCCCAGAGGCTGGGCTTTGCACTCCCACCCTGCCCCTGGACCAGCTGGTCCACCCTCAGGGTCAGGGCGGGCCAGGGCGGGCCAGGGCTGGCTGTCACGCTCTATGGCCTCTGGCAAGTCCTTCCAGGGCCCATGGCCCTGGAGGGCCGCACAGGAAGCCACACCATGTGCCAGTCGGACCTGAGGGGCCAGTGAAGTGCAGGGCCTGTGGCTATTGCCCTGGCTACCCTGCCAAGGATGGCCCTATTTAAAAGAATCTAAATTCAGGGTCCAGTCTAAAACCTATTGTAATCAATAGACAGCAATCCCATTGATTACCGTGGTCTCTGGACCAACGCATCTGTGTGATTCTCTTGTGGAGCTTTCTCTGAGTGTTCCCTCAGAGTGAAAAGCTCTGACTCTTCATTAAAAATAGAAGGTTCAGAGACACCATGTCTTCATGTTCCCCATTGGACATCTTGGAAATGAAAGTTTGTTGACAGCACCTACCCTGCTTTTCATTGCCAACACAGCATGCTTTC
This sequence comes from Pelusios castaneus, assembly GCA_007922175.1. Taxonomy (NCBI): domain Eukaryota; kingdom Metazoa; phylum Chordata; order Testudines; family Pelomedusidae; genus Pelusios; species Pelusios castaneus. Next base: position 10,009,251 of record ML685813.1, read on the forward strand.
ATTACCAGAGAAACCTAATGGGACGAGATCCATAGTATCTGTATAGATGGTCCATGCCTTCAGTTGATCCATTGGAACATCAGAAAATCACAGAATAGAAGGAGTATACACTACTTAATAATAATTGTGCATGGAATCTTTATAGGTATTTATATGGATGGAGCATAGAAAACAGTGGCCCGCACAGGTGGCCTCTTCCACCTGTAGGTCTGAGTCTCTACAGGAGAACTTCCACAGGGTCAGAGAGACAGAAAAATCAATGCCACAAAAGTGGCATTCCTTTTTTCATCTATTCTAGGCATGGGATAACTGAGATTTTGGTCATGTGGAGACAGGCCAATTTTGATGCTAGTTTATTAATAAAGGAGATTTTATTTGTTTGGAGACAGGGAAAAGGGGATCTGGAATGTGCATGTATGCTCTGGTTGAGAAAACCCAAAAGGTAAGGAGTAAATTAATAATTGGATATGCAGTAGGGGCAAAAACACATTCAGAAGTCCATTAATGTGACAGTGATACATATTTTTAGATCAATAAAAGATGGTACCATAATCCTCTTTTAAAAAGATCTATCCATATCTGCTTAGAACAAAATCTACATACAATAACAAGTCTGAACTAGCAAAGACAACTATGTTCTGAAGAACTTTGAACTAGGCTAAATAAGACTTCAGAAATCAGGTTGGCCAACCAAATCAACTGCCATCTTAAATTCTGCCAATTTATTGACTTTTTTCCTTGGAAAAAATAAAATAAAATCACACACTATTTGTTTTCCTGTATGAACTTTCTTCAATACCATTAAAAAAAATATACCCTGACTATCACTACTGGATTTGCAAGCACATATGTTATTCATATCTGACATACATGGAAAAATTGTCTTTCTCTCAAGTAAGAATATTAGTTTTGGAGGTTGGTCTTCCTTTTGAAGTATAAAAACAGTTTTCCCCTTTATTAGTGAATTTCCTGACAATACACATTACTTAAACATTGTAATGACTGGCATCTTTCGAAATCTTTTATATTTCCTGCAAGTATCTTCTGAATCTCTTTCATCAGACTAATTGTTTGGGAAGTAGACTTGTCATACATGGGATATTTATTACAAATCATGCTGCTTCAACAAGGATTTAGAACTTAGCTAACTCCCACAACCAAGTGCAAATCTTTTGTTTAATACTATACACATACACTTTCTCCTTGCTGCATAGTTATCAGTAAGCAAATGGAAACATTTAAATGATGTATTTATTAGAATGTGCAGGGACTGCAGCTGATTTATAGTGCAAAAGGCCTGTTCCTGAGATGTACTGAAAACCTGTAACTCCCTTGGACTTCAGTGGGAGTTCTGATTGTTCTCCTGGGTCAGATCCAGCATTTATATTCCTTTAATGTTTACTATATAGTGTTAGAACAAATTTGTTTCCCAGTGCTGTATTTTAGAACAGTGTCAAAGTAAGAAAAGATGGAAAAGATTTTTAGCAAAGTCATCTAGGGACAAATTTACAACACTATTTCAATATCTAAACACAAAAATATGCACCTATTGGGATTTACAAGAAAACAAAACAAAACAAACAAAACAAAAACCCTAAGAATTTTAGGCATCAAACTTCCATTGAAAGTCAATGGGATTTAGATGCATGCTGCACATTTAGGTGCCACAGTTCCTCTGTAAATTCCTGATCCCTAGTGCAACCTCTTACCTTTGAAGGGATTCCTCTCAGATAACACATTAAAAAAAAAATTGAATGTGTTATAAAACTGAGACTGCTGTTATATTGCAGTTTACTGCAATTATAATACAATTATAATGTATAAAGTCTAACAGTAGAAGATAAATTGTAGGATTTTGTATTTAGGTTAAAAAAAAAAAGCATAATGACAGAGTAGTGCTAAGTAAGATATTGTATCTTGAAACCAAAAGATTAATAAGTAATTTAGTCACTTAGTGAAGATTTGATTAAATTAATCATTATAGGGGCAGATTCTCAGTTGCTCTAATATGTCATAGCGCCACTGAAATTATGGAGTGATGATAATTTACACCAACTATAATCTGCTCTTCTACATATAAAGAGGCATAACCAGTGTAATTACACTGTAACTGCAGTGTAATGAAGTTTTTTTTCTATTACAAATTACAGCATAATTATAGTCATTTCATTATAAAACAATCATTAGTATGCTCAATGTTGTACAAGACACAACTAAGGACAGCTGCTGCTCCCTGAGAATCTGCAAATCTCTCTTACTTTTTGATGCTCCTACTACAGTTCTAGACCCTTGACTCACTAATTTTCTAAGCCACAGCTTTAGAACACATAATTGGTGCTGCCTATATATAAGAGTGTATGGTTCAGTTTAATTGAATCACCGAAATGAAGGGTTAGAAGAGACATCACCAGGACATCATGTCCAGAACCTTGTGCTGAAGCAGAAACAAGTAAACTTAGATTATCCCTAGCACGTGTTTATCCAACTTGTTCTTTAAAATTTTCAAGCTTGGGAATTCTACAACTCCATTGTAAGATTGTTTCAGAATATAACTACTCTTGTAGTTAGATTCCCATCCCCCCCCCCCCCCCCAAATCTATCCTAAATCTCTCTAGCTGCAGAATAAGCCCCCCTTTTTTTGTCCTACCTTCAGTGGACATGGTGAACAACTGACCACTATCCTTTGTACAATAGCCCTTAACACAGGGGTTCCCAACCCCTGGCCCACAGGCCAAACGTGGCCCGCAGAGCTTTTTAAAATGACCCGTGCTGTGTTGGGCCGCTGGCTAGCTAAGAGCCGGGCCACAGTCGCCTGGCCCTGGAGCACAGCTGGGAGTCTGATATGCGGCCGCCAAACTACTCTCTCGTCCCAGCTGGGGCTGGATTAAGGTTTGGGGGTAGAGTCAAGGGCTCCAGACACTATGGGGGGGGGGGCTGGTGTGTGGAGTACAAGGGCCACAGGTCGGAGCAGCGTGGCTGTAGGGTGTGTGCTGCGATAGCCGTGTGTCAGCACAGCATGATTGTGGGGAGTTGGGGCAGGGGCTGCAGGCTAGCACGGCCGCGGCGGGAGCATGGGTCATGCTGCTGCTGGGGCCCCACATGCCTGCCCACAAGCTGGCCCTGTTCATGGACACCAGCCCTTCCTTCCTTCCTTCCTTCCTTCCTTCCTTCCTTCCTTCCTTCCTTC